>CM035153.1:124109657-124200072 GCA_020205615.1 Panax quinquefolius | reverse complement strand
CGGATTTTATTTTTTTAAATTTCGGCAGCGTGGACCATGTTATCAGGCTGGAATTTATATATATATATATATATATAATATAATATACATGTATCTCCTTATCTTCTTGTGGCTTCAAGATTAACGCAACAGGCCTTGCCAAAAAAAAATAAAATAAAATCAGCACCTTTTTTTTATTTTTTATTTTTATTTTTTATTTTTATTTTTTTTTATTTTTTAAATAAATTTTATATAATAAAATTACGCCCAATTAAATTCGTTTCTAAACACATATCAATATACATATCAAATTTGAACAATTAATAATTAGCGTGATAAAGGTTTCTATTCGATGCTTAATCGGCAGTTCAGTAATATTCAAGAACGCAATCAAATTACAAAAAGTGCGGAAGCCAGTAAAATCGTAGTTTAAAATTTTACAAACCATAAACCCGGGATCACCCTTTACGATAATTATTAATTAAACGAAAAGATGAATTATGAAATCATACCCTTGTAAACGAAGCTTCCCGTGACGAGTTCACCTCCAATCCTTTTCGCGTTCAACTCAATCCACCGGTTTTGTTCCTTCCTTCGATCAACGTTAGCCACCCACGTTGTTTAGCCTTTGAGAGTGATCCACCAGGAATAATAAGAATTCAAGAAAAGGGTATTGGGCCAAACCCCAGCTTTTTCTATCTCATATGAAGGGCCAGCATTCTCCAACAATCGAATTATGTCAGACAAAAAAAAGTCAACAACCCCTATCACCCATAATAAGACTCATCTTATTAATAGATGTGGCAACCCACCTTAACAATTAAGAGAATTGGATTTATTTAATTAATTAAATTCTTTTAATTAATTAAGCTCCCTAATCTAATTAGGATAATTAATTAAACTCTTTTAATTAATTTAACTTCCTAATCCAATTAGGAATAAATGAGAAAGTATTTATATTAAATTAATTCTAAACTCTTTTAGAAATTAAAATAATAATAATTGTAATAATATTAATAAGACTCCTCTTATTAATTTATATTTAATATTTCTAAAATATTAAATAATAAATATTAAAGCTATTTAATTTATTCTATCACCATAGATTAAATTAAATATACTTAACATATTATTACGATTATGCCATTAACTTCTTAAATAATTATTCTTCCTTTTATGGTATGACCCTTTAGGTTCTCCATATTAAAACCTATTGTGAATAAATCAATTAGAACAATTTAATCTTATTTAAATAAATAAATTAAACAATTAATTTATTTAAATAATATTTATTCTACAACAGGATAAGCTCTCCCCAAGAATCAACGACTTTCCGGATAATATAGATTTCAACATTAATCATTAAAGAACCTTTGAGTAAATAGTTACCGCATAATTCAATCATTCCACCATACAACGTCCCAATTAAATATAAGACATGGAATTCTTCGTCAAGTCTTATTTTATTTAATTATATGTATTTCGATCCTTAAACGCACAACTCCAAATAATGCAAATTAGAAACTCCTTTCTAATTTCATTCGCCGCCAAGGACTACTTTGGGTTGTCATTTATCGAATCACATAGACATTTCTCTTCTTTATTGAAGTGGTAGATTCTTTATCGATCATACATTATCTCCACGTATACAACTTATTATACCCAAGCATACCCTTTGATATACCCTAAGGGTCTTAAGGAATAAGTCAAAGTATAACTCATCATACACAAGATACTATGATGATCTCAAGTCTAAGGATTACTTCAGACTTACTATCACTACGGGAATTCCTATCGACAGCAAATAAAACTCCATTAGGTATTCCTTAGCGAGCTCAATGCTCAAAGGTGATACTTATTCTCTAATAAGCACCTACATACTTGCTTTAGTGTCTCCACACAAATGATCATGAGATCAATCATCCTCATCCAATGAAAAGCAACGTATGTATTCAATCTATCCGGATTCACTAATTCCCAATTTAGTAATCCAACGATTGGGAACTATTTTAGTTTTAAGCTTTCTAAGAATTTAGATCTCATTAGAATGATCATCATCATTATTCTAAAAGCATTGCTTAAAACTATGGGTTTATCACATATTATAAAACAAAGATCGTGTAGATAATTAAAAGCCTTTAATAAATTAATACTTTTTATTAATAAATGAATAAGATTGTTACAAAGTATATGCTTTATCAAAAAACGATTTCACTTCAGCCACAGCATACTACTTTCAAATATAACACTTAAATAAGTGAATTAAACCTTTAATGAAGGTCGAACAAAAAAATTAAATAAGAGTAAAAGAGAAAGAATGTAAACGCGGATTACAGAATCGATATCCGGGGTCCGTAGTTACGATAAACGAACGTGGAGGATTGATATAGTTGTGATTCCTTAAACGTTGAGTGACGAGGGTAATGAATAACATTTTGATGTTATGTCATGATAGTGAGAGATAAGTGTAAAGCGATAGACGGCTATGAACGCAACGGCTATTCATTGCGATATCTGAGCGATCTTAGCAGATACAACGAATCGGTATGGCTTGGACATTAAGAATGACTAATGAACATGGGGTTCAAGTAATGGATAACGAAAGTAATAAGTAAGATATGAATGAGATTAATGGAAGTTTAATGTGAGTCGATGAGAACGATAGAATAAAATGTAAGCGTTGAACACTTTAACCGACGTGAAGAAGGTTGAGGGTACATAAATATTAAACGGATAGAACCTACACCCAGGTAAGGTTTGACCGTAAGATGATGAAGATCATTGATTAAACCGTGAATGGTAAAGGAGTTGAATTAAAGATAATAACGTTTAACGTAACGAAGCCGAGTTAAGGATTAAAGGGAATGATCGATCTGAGTATACAAAAGACTGTATGACTTAGACGATAAAGAATGAATCCTGAGGTGTGGCATTTAGTTGCCAGGAAGCCATAAGGAATGAGAAATTAACTTACGAAGATTATAGTTTAATAGTTCGGATAAGTTAAGATAAGTTAAGTTGTAGTACAATCGTAACCTTTGATGGTTGACATATGGGAGCTGGACTAAACAATTCCTTCAGAGAAGCGAAGGTATATACAAACCGCAACCCGATCTAACTCATTTGTTATGGGCAATGTAGATTTAGATGGGAACTTGTTTGTTGGTTGTTTGTGGGAAACCACTAAGAGTACCATATGGACTACTAGAAGAGAAGTGATGTGTGCTGAGTCTTAGAGAAGTAATAAGAAGAAGATAAGATATAAAACATCAAAGATGATGAACGTAAAAAGTAAGACATCTCCGTATGTCATAAATGAAGTAGAGAAACGGTAATGAAAGTGGTCGCATAAACTTAGGTTGCAAAAGGCTAACCCTAAGAAGTAAAGTTAAGTAAACTAATGCATAAGTCAAAGATGTATGACTAATTGGTGTATGTGGTATTTTCTTACGTGTTATATAGGAATTGAAATGAGGCGATTAAGATTAAGTCAGAAATGGGTGTAAGGCAAGTTTCCTAACTTCATTCATATTTCAAATGAATGCTAGTTTCTTGAACTTCTCGGATGTTGAACTTGAGAAGTTACATACATATGTGAATGTGCGATATTTGTACAAAGTGGTAGAGCGATGAGGCCTTGAGCCACAATGTGAATACTTGGTGTTTCTATGATATGAACTGTTCTGTGATTGAGCTATTCAATACAAGTATGTTCTGTTTATACATGATCCGTTATTGTTAAGTCTGTGCTAATGATTCTAGCCAGACAGAATGTGTATGAAAAAAGGTAGAAGAATGAAAGTATTTTAAAATTAAAGTGAATATTATTTTAAAATGATAGGAATCGAGATTATTCCTATTATTCAAGCTGCTTCATAACTTTTGTTCGGTTATTGAAGTCTTAAAAGAATGTTTGAATTCTTGAAGATGTTTGTTCAACTGTGATGACTTTCTGGGCGATTGAATGCTCACACTTGCTTTTAAATGAAAAACATTTTCAGCGAACGATGTTAGAAGAACTTAAGGATCCCGTAAAGATCAACATGACGGTATCCAGATGAGGTGTTATTCAGAATGTGAATAAGTGATAAGATCAAGTGAAGACTTATATTATAGGAAGATGAAATTAAACTATAGACTAGTTTAAGGAACTGTTATGTATCCTTGGTGGCGGATAAAAGTCACTCTTGCAAGATAAAATAAATATTGTATTTATCATTATTTGAAATGAAAAAGGTTCTAAGGTTTCCAGAACCTGGGATTTGAGAGTATATGTTGTTATATTTAGCTATATAATGATGTATGTTTGGAAGAAGATGGGATCGTGATGTCACTAAATTTGGTGTGAAGATAGATCGATTTGGGCGTCACTGATCGCTGATTAATTATCAAAGCTAGTGGATATGATCCCTAGTTGAGATGTGAACTAGGAGGGAAGAGACGGGGAATTCCTTCGCTAGTATGACCTACCTAAGTTTATTTGGTATTTAATTAGTTCACGAGTATAGGGATAATATGTGATATGTCAATTAACCCTTGTTTTGTGACGTTGTTTGAAAATGGCATCCGAAAATGTTGAGATCAAGAATGAAACACATGAGACCGTTGAGTCACCAACGATCAACACTCAGGATAATGTGTAACAGAAAGACAACAATCCTCAGGTAAACAATAACACCGATGAAATGGCGAATGATGGGATGTTCAGAGGCTTTATGTAATTCATGCAACATCAGCGAGAGCGACTCGCTCAAAATCTGAGGAGGAAACACCGCAACTCTGGATGGTCATCGCTAAGCGATTCAAGGAGCTGGGACCGGAGTTTTGGGAAAGCGAAAGCAAGGCGATGAGCGTGGATAAAGCATGATCACCAAGATATTTGATGTCTTGAATGCTCGGAGGAGCAAAAGGTTCCTTTGCCACCTTTATGTTTGCGTGAAGAGGCCGATTATTGGTGGAAATCGTAAAGCGTATCCAACTGGCCTTTTCAAGATGTCTTGGGAGAAGTTCAAGAGTTGTTCAACGACAAGTACTTTCCGAAAGTATTAAATCACATGAAGGAGGTGGAATTCATCAAGTTGGAGCAAAACAATATGACCGTGTCCACTACAAGAAAAAGGGCCATCTACGACCAATGATATCAACGATCGCACTATCTGGTCGCGTATAATAGTAATAGCGACCGCTAAGGATTCTCGTTGCTAGTATATATCAGCGACCGCCTGAGGTCGTTGATCGGTCGCTTAGAACAATTTCCCTCCCAAAATTTGATGGGAACATTTGGTGGGCGATTAATCATCAAATGATCGACGCGCGATATGATATGTCTACATCATTAAAAATTAATACCTTCTGCCGATCATTGATGTGATCATTGATTCTCATAAACTTAATTAGGTTTTGTAGTTCGCTCGATATCTACGCAAAAGAAAAAAAAAAGAGAGAAAACAGCGAGAGGAGAAGAGGGAGTAGGGGAGAAGAGAAGAGGGGTGGCCTTCACCACGAGCTATTGTGCCATTTTTTCTACTTCATTACAAGTCCGAGTTGCACCATTACAACCTCAAAGCGAAAGGTAAAAAAGTTCTAAATCTTAAGTTTTGTAATGTCCCTCTATATATATCTTGTTGATTTAGGGTTTCTCCTTTAGGGTTTTTGTTAACTATTGATGTTGTAATTGTTTATTGATTACGATTTGGTTTTGTGAATGGAGATTTGGGTTTTTGTTAATTTATTGATTACTTTGGAATTAATCAATTAGTGAATACTGTATTTGTGAATGTTTGATGTTTTAATAGTTGAGTTATCTGCAAATTGTCCTAAAGTAGAAAGCGCACTGTTTAATATGTTGCTACAATAGCTGATTCTATGTATGGTGTTTGGTGTGAGACCCCAGATTTTATCAATAATGATTTAAATTTTGTTGAAATAATTTTTTAATATTATGGTGTGAATTTAAGATAATATTATAGTTGTGGGTAGTATTTATAAATTTTGCAAAGTATCAAGTGGTTATATTATATTCTATTGGTGGGGGAATATTCGGTTTAGCGGGGAATATTAAATACAATTGGCTCAATCATTGGTGGACCCCTAGCAATGTAATTATTGTCGTATTGAGAAAGCGATAAAAATATTTTATTGAAATAACGGCGGAAGTTTTACTGGGTTGATCTTTGTTGAACTACTCGGTAGTAAAAATACGATGTCGTGTGTGGTTGCATAGTAGCTTTACGGTATTGATTATTGATCTTTATGTGAGAAGTCACTCGGTTTGATTCCATTATTGTCGATTAATAATATGAATTATTATAGCGATAATGACGTTTTGTTTTATTCAGTATTATTAATGTAATAAAAGCGAAACATCTTTTATATAAAGCAGAATACTTTATTAAAGTTATTACATAAATAGAATATATTATATTTTATTATGCGTAGTGTTGCATAGTGTTTGCATAGTAAAATGTTTTTTATATAAATAGAATATATTATATTTTATTTAAAATATTTTGCTTTAAATATGGACCGTCAGTTAAAGTAAATCAATCTGGACCGTTCATGGATTAATTACTATGCATTCTATTTTTCTATAAATAGAAGCTCATTCCTTCATTATTTTCTTACTTAATTCTTTGAAACTCAGAGAGAGAGAAATTATAGAGAGAAGCTATAGAGAAAATCTATAGAGAGAAAGAAGAAGAGTATTACGCTACTTCACTTTGCGATATTCAGTTCTTACAGGTAGGGAATATTATTTGTTGTGCAAGTAAGGGGTGTTATTCTTTCTTATTCATGAAGAGAACTTACATTATTCCATTCATTATTATTACATTGGAATAACCTATAAAAAGTGGCATACCCTATACATAATTGTATACGTGGCATACCCTATACTTGGTGAAATCCTTATATTATTCCATTCTTATTTATTACATTGGAATAACTTTGATACGGAATCCCTATACTTGGTGATTTTCTTACATTATTCCATTCTTTATTATTACATTTGGAATATCACATGCGTGTGTTTTACAAGGACACAGTTCCATTGTTTATTATTTCGCATTTATTATTACATTTGGAATATCACATGCGTGTGTGTTTTACAGGACACAGTTCCATTGTTTATTATTGGCATTTATTATTACATTGGATCATCCACTGCCGATTGTGAATTTCACGACACTGGTTCCATTATTATTATACATTGGAATAACACAATACATCGCGAAATCGCGTGCGTGGTGATTTCTTTTGTTATTCCATTCTTTATTATACCCGGTTAGTTAAAACTTTGACTTTATACTCCATGAAATTAGTGGAATATCCTTGATATTTGCGCTTCGTCGATATCTTTTCATGGAAATATTCTTACGATCATTCTTGAATTTTACTCTACAAAATAAATTATCTTGTTGACAATTTGGACGTTAATAATTCCTAGATAAATTAATTCTTGAACTTGTTTTATTGAATTATTATGTCATTGTCATCATCCCTCATGTTATATTATGTTATCTTTGGCTTACGTCGTAGATGAACTTAGTATGATTATGACCGAGGATCATTCGGTATAATCGTGGCTTGTTATAAATGATGTGATAAAAGTCCTCGGTGGCTGTAATGTCATGTGATGGATAGTTTTGGTATGATTATGACCGGGGGTGATTCGGTATAGTCATGACCATTGATAATTTGATGAAAATCCTTGGCCAGTGAATGCGGGGATGATTAGATGTGGTGGTTTATTTATTAAGCTGAGTCTCAAATGATAAAAAAAATGATGAAAACCTTTTAAAACCTAAAAAAGATAGTAGACTTTATTTTCTACTTGACTCTTTTAATGGATTGCATATTCAGCTATGATTAATTTGGTTGTCTATTGTATTTTATCGGTTTAACATTGTTGAAGGCTAATGATAATTTATTACGCATTATCTTAGTCATAATATTTCTTCTTGGGCTAGTTGAGCTCACCCTTTCTTTCAACGTTCTCTTGAGGAAATGAGAACATAGGCATTTGAGACGAGTCGGGGAAGCGGAGTAATGGTCCGGAGGATAGCAATAGTAGTCCTCACTATTACGTGAAATAGTGTGATAATAGTTGTAATGAGGACTCCTTTTGAGTTTGTATAATATCTAGTAGACAATATTTGTATTCAAACTCACGGTTTATGTCGTATTGTACTACGGCAGTTATATTAGTAAGTTGTATTTGAATTTATGTACCATGTAAGTGGCGACCCAAGATGGGTGGCGTATACCTAATTTTGGGGCGTCGCGGTTGGTATCGAGCTTAGGATATGATCCACTGGCTAAGATGTGAGAATAGTACTAGGAGGGAGGCGGGGAATACCTTCGCTAGTATGACCTACCTAAGTTTATTTGGTATTTGATTGGTCTGGATTGAGTATAGTGATAATATGTTGCATGTCAATTAACCCTTATTTTGTGGCGGTGTTTAAAAATGGCATCAGAGAATGTTGAGAATAGCAATGGAGCACGAGGAGGCGTTGATTCTCCACAGATTAATAATCGGGACAATGTCTGACAGGATGGCGATAATCCTCCCGTAAACAACAACAACGATCGATTGACGAGCGAATGATGCGTTTAAAAGGTTTTAGAATTCATGCGACATCATCAGCGAAAGCGACTCACATCCAAAAGCGTAGGTGGAAACACGGAAAACTCTCGGGCGGTCACCGCTAAACAATTCAAGGGCTGGGACCACCGGAGTTTAAGGGAGAGCCAAAACCACTTCGGCGGAAGCATGGATAAAGCAGATTACCAAGATATTTGATGTCTTGGGATGCTCAGAGGAGCAAAAGGTTCCTTTTTACGCCTTTATATTCTTGGCGGATAGGCGATTCTTGGTGGGAATCGGTAGAAACGTACTCGACTTCTTTGTCTTGAAGATATCTTGGGAGAAGTTCCGAGGAGTCATTCAACGACAAATACTTTCTGAAAGTATTCGCCAGCATGAAGGAGGTGGAGTTTATCAAGTTGGAACAAAATAATATGGCCAGGTGTCATGATACGAGGCAAAATTTGCGGAGTTATCACGGTTCGCACCCCACTTGGTGGATAATGAAGAGAGATGGCGCGAATGTTTTAAGAGGTTTGAAGCAGGAGATACATCAACATCTTATTTCTCATAAAGCTGTGTTTTTATTAGGATGTTGTAAATAGGGCTCGATTAGTGGAGTAGCGATATAGTCAAGCCTTGGCTTAAAAGAAGCGGTAAGCAAAATTATAATACCGGCGAGAGTAGTCATTGAAGGCGGTGACAACAAGCGTGGAGGAATCAACGGGCCGGATATGGTAACCACTTGCCGGTGGTAATCGAGGCCAAAATAATAAGAATGGACATTTCAAGAAAGGAGATTCAACAATGATGGAAAGGCGTCAAAGACCAAAGACTTTTGTTGTTAAGGAAGGAGAAGGACCACCTATCATATGCTTCAAATGCGGAGAGAGGGACACATCGGTCCGAAGCTGCGCCATAAGTCAAAGCATGTTATAATTGTGGAAGAGAAGGTCACTTAGCTCGATTTTGTCGTTTACAAGACAAATTCAACTAGGATGGAGGCACCAAATTTGTCCAGCACAAACCAAAGCCGATAGTTTAAGAGTTTTTTTTTTTCTCGTGACGAGGAACTGAATAAAATTATCACGGGTAAGTTAATCATAAGCTCTTGCGAAGTCTATAGTGTTAGATACCAGTTCTACCCACTCTTTTATTTCACCTAGTTGTGTTCGGCGTTTGAATTTGACTCAGAAGAAGTTAAACTTTGACTTATTGGTTGAAACTTCGTTAGTAGGAGCCTTCACATACCGCTTACTATTTTTTAAATCTTGTTTAATTCAAATAAACATTTTCACGTTATTGTCGATCTTATCTTTTTTGAAAATATTTGCATTTGATGTGATTTTACGGAATCAATTGGTTAGCTACTCATCATGCTTTTCGTAAGGTTGTTAGCTTTTATATTTATAACAACCATGTTACGAATTGAATTCAAAGTAACCAAACCCTAAAGTTAATCATTGTCATATCAAGCCATAAGTAAAGAGCCCGAACCTTTCGTTGTTGACTTCCTTGTGTGGAATGCAAAAAGCCGGACTTTACTGTAGGCAACATCGTGAATGAAGATGGCAAGTTTATAGGTATCATTGTGAGGTGCTATCTAGGTTAAGGGATAGAAGTCATGGTTGGTATCGATGTGATGTACTATCCAAGTCTTGGATGAGAGTCCACAGATTTTGAATGATATTTCTATTATTAATAAATTTCTGGCGTATTCTTGAAGACTACTTAGTCTACTTAGAGCGTGAAATCGAATTTTGTATTAACTTGATTACATAAAACCCATTTCTTAAACCCTCAAATATTTCTTCAACTAAAAGGATCATTTACGTGGATTATGATGAAAGTCATAATAAAAGCATTGGACTAATAAAATCATGGGTATACATGGTATTAGTAAGTGTTATAATGAGTTATGTTGGTTAGTATGTGAAAACATGAAAGTTTCTTAGAAATCACAAGAGTTGAAAATCGATTTTGGTGAAAAGCGTAACATGAAATTCAATTGACCATATCTCCTATTATATTTTGAATTTTTGAATGTGGTCAAGTCCTAGAGTTAGATCTATGAGTTACCTAACTAATCCAAGTGGAATTACTGGAAAAGGTGTTGTAGATTTTTTGTGGACTGATTTTAGCAAAAGAGTCCAAAGCTGCAAAAAAAACAAGAAAAAGCTGCTGCCATGATTTTAGAGGGCTTTTTCGGCCACTTCAATTATGAGAAAATTCTGGCCTTTTGGGACATGAAAGTATATGGTATAAAGTACCTCCTGTCCAAAAATGAGCTCATTCGACTTAAAATGAGCAAGTTATGACTATTTCAATATTTAGGTTTTTAGAAAAACGCTATAACTAGGAGTTCTATAACTCAGATGACCATAAAATTTAAACGGAGGCTCACGTTAACATGTGTAAGGTCCTGCCAAGATTTGGGAATTTTGGAGTTAAACTTGAGGTAGCTAATTTCTTAAGGAATTAATTAGAAATTGATTTTTGAAAATAGTAAATGAATTTTAAAAAATTAAGAGAAAATATATTTTCATTATGGGACTATATTATGCTAAATCCCAGAAAAGAAATATTTTTGGGACTGATTTGGTATTTTTCATGAAAATAGTTTAGTTACAAACATATGAGTTAAATATGTTATGTGAAGTAACAAAAGTTGAAAATAGGATTTTATGGCTAGAGGATCCTATATAGAGTATATCATATATTTTTGATGAGGATTTGATAATTGGTGATGATATCTTATGAGTATGGCATTTTTGAATGATTAAATGCATTATATGGTAAAAGCGTAAACAATTGAGATAAATTATTTATAAATTTAAGAAGTGATTAAAATATTGTTGTAATATTAATGATATTAGATTATGAGATTATTAAGTGATTGATAACATGGGAATATTCTTGAATCTGGATAAATTATATTATAAATGTTTAATATTTATCCTTTATCTCATTTGATTGATTCTTTATATCATTATCCTCATGTTTATATTATGTTGAAAGTCATCATGGCACATGTAGTGCATAGATGGACTTGGTATGATTATGACCGATTGGATTGTGTTGGGGTATAATCATATAGTAATTGAAAACACGATTATCTTTGGCGTAGTGCATGGATAATTTGTGGTCGTGATACTAATGAATACACGATTATCTTTGGTCAGTAGTAGCATGGATAATTACAATTGGTCGTGATACTAATGAATACACGATTATCTTTGGTAGTAGTGCATGGATAATTTGTGGTCATGATACTAATGAATACGATTATCTTTCGCCGTAGTGCATGGATAATTTGTGGTCGTGATACTAATGAATACACGATTATCTTTGCACGTAGTATGGATAATTCGTGGTCATGATACTAATGATTACACGATTATCTTTGGGCCAGTAGTGCATGGATAATTTGTGGTCGTGATCTTAATGAATACACAATTATCTTTGGCCGTAGTGCATGGATAATTTGTGGTCGTGATACTAATGAATACGATTATCTTTGGCCGTAGTGCATGGATAATTTGTGGTCGTGATATCTTAATGAATACACGATTATCTTTTGGTAGTAGTGCATGGATAATTCGTGGTCGTGATACTAATGAATATCCTTGGCCCGTAGTGCGAGGATGATTGGATGATATGAATTAATTATTGAGTGAGTCTCGTGAATGAAATATTAATTCACGGATGTGGTAAAAGTCATCTTTGGTCAGTAGTGCATTGATAGACTTGGTATGATTATGACCAAGGATTATTCGGTATAATCATGAATAGTAATTGAAAACACGAATATCCTTGGCGATTGGTGCATGGATAATTTGTGGTCGTGATATTATTGTGAGTCTCGGCATTATTGGTTTTATGAGTTGTATATCTTTGGCTGTAGTGCAAAGATGAATTGTTAATGAATATCTTTGGTAGGATTGCAAAATGAATTTAATGTTTTCAACGATAAAAGGTATTCAAGGTATCCTCATCTCTTATCATACCAGTATCGTACCCTAATTTCGAGGAGAAATTCCATAAGGAGGGAGATTGTGAGACCCAGATTTTATCAATAATGATTTAAATTTTGTCGAAATAATTTTTTAATATTATGGTGTGAATTTAAGATAATATTATAGTTGTGGGTAGTATTTATAAATTTTGCAAAGTATGCAAGTGGTTATATTATATTCGATTTAATTGGGAATATTCGGTTTAGCGAGGAATATTCGGGACAACAAGCTCAATCATTGGTGGACCACAATGTAATTATTGTCGGATCGAGAAAACGACAAAAATATTTTATTGAAATAACTGGCGGAAGTTTTACCGTTGATATCTTTGTTGAACTATTTCGGTAGTAAAAGAAATGCGATGTCACGTGTGGTTGCATAGTAGTATTACGGTATTGATTATTGATGCTTATGTGAGAAGTCAACCGGTTTGATTCCATTATTGTCGATTAATAATATGAATTATTATAGCGATAATGACGCGTTTTGTTTTATTCAGTATTATTAACGTAATAAAAGCGAAACATCTTTTATATAAAATGAATACTTTATTAAAGTTATTCTATAAATAGAAATATATTATATTTTATTATGCTAGTAGTGTTGCATAGTGTTTGCATAGTAAAATGTTTTTATATAAATAGAATATATTATATTTTATTTAAAAGATTTTGCTTTAAATATGGACCGCCGATTAAAGTAAATCAATCTGGAGATGATTCATGGATTAATTACTATGCATTCTATTTTCTATAAATAGAAGCTCATTCCTTCATTATTTTCTTACGAATTCTTTGAAACTCTAGAGAGAAATTATAGAGAGAAGCTATAGAGAGAAAATCTATAGAGAGAGAAAGAAGAAGAGTATTCGCTACTTCACTTTGCCGATATTCAGTTCTTCTAAGGTAGGAAATATTATTTGTTGTAATTCGTAAAGTGGTGTTATTCTTTCTTATTCATGAAGAGAACTTCATTATTCCATTCATTATTATTACATTGGAATAACTTTGAAAAGTGGCATACCCTATACATAATCATGTCATGCTGGCATACCTATACTTGGTGAAATCCTTATATTATTCCTTTCTTATTTATTACATTGGAATAACTGTGATACGTGGAATCCCTATACTTGGTGATTTTCTTACTGTTATTCCATTCTTTATTATTACATTGGAATATCCATGTTCGTGTTTTTTACAGGACACGGTTCCATTGTTTATTATTCGCATTTATTATTCTCGTTGGAATATCCCGTCATGTGTTTTACAGGACATGGTTCCATTGTTTATTATTCAAAGATTTATTATTACATTGGATCATCTCGCGGCGTGAATTTCACGACTGGTTTCGTTATTATTATTACATTGGAATAACTCGCCATACATCTAAGTACCGCATGCATGGTGATTTCTTTTGTTATTCCATTCTTTATTATACCCAGTTAGTTAAAACTTTGACTTCTATACTCCATGAAATTAGTGGAATATCCTTGATATTTGCGCTTCATCCAGTATCTTTTCATGGAAATATTCTTCTGATCATTCTTGAATTTTACTCTACAAAGCAGTATCTTGTTGACAATTTGGACGTTAATAATTCCTAGATAAATTAATTCTTGAACTTGTTTTTATTGAATTATTATGTCATTGTCATCATCCTCATGTTATATTATGTTATCTTTGGCTTACGTGCATAGATGAACTTAGTATGATTATGACGGGGATCATTCGGTATAATCATGACTTGTTTTAAATGATGTGATAAAAGTCCTCGGTGGCTGTAATGTTGTGATGGATAGTTTTTGGTATGATTATGACCGGGGTGATTCGGTATAGTCATGACCATTGATAATTTGATGAAAATCCTTGGTAGTAATGCGAGTGGATGATTAGATGTGGTGGTTTATTTATTGTTGAGTCTCGTGATAAAAAAATTGATGAAAACCTTTTAAAACCTAAAAGGCGGTAGACTTTATTTTCTACTTGACTCTTTTAATGGATTGCATATTCACCGCAGATTAAACTGGTTGTCTATTGTATTTTATCGGTTTAACATTGTTGAAAGGCTAATGATAATTTATTACGCATTATCTTAGTCATAATATTTCTTCTTGGGCTAGTTGAGCTCACCCTTTTCTTTCAACTTTCTCTTGAAATGAGAACATAGTCGGGACGAGTCGGGGAGCGAGAGAGTAATGGTCAGAGGATAGCAATAGTAGTCCTCACTATTCTGTGAAATAGTATGATAATAGTTGTAATGAAGACTCCTTTTGAGTTTGTATAATATCTAGTAGACAATATTTGTATTCAAACTCACAGTTTATGTCGTATTGTACACGACAGTTATATTAGTAAGTTGTATTTGAATTTATGTACCATGTAAGTGGCGACCCAAGAAGGGTGACGTATACCTAATTTTGGGGGCTTCACATTTGGGCTAAACAAGCAATTTACTAAAATGACACTGATTAGTGCTTAATGGTATACTAGTATAAGTGTTTTGGTAATTGAAATTTTCAAAAGCAGCATTCTGCTTTTTGAGCCTTTCTTTAAATTCATATTTTAAAACTTTATTTGTTGTCTTTCTTTGTTTGTCATAAAAAAAAGTAGCCACATTCATTTTTGCATATACTCTTATTGGATTTCTCATTCCATTTTCTTACTTATCTAATATTTGGAACATATTAGTACAACTATGATGTGCACTTAAGGCTATTTTGGGTATGGAAAGATTGAACTCAGTTTTCAAACATGCTAGAGTATGTGCTTATATATGAGTTTTCATGGTTATTTAAGGTTTATAGGAATGCTTAAAGACCATATGTGTTCTATTGTAGACTGTTGGGGATTTGGTAGCCACAATTGTGCCTATAAGGGACTATTATGGCCAACTTGTGTGACTAGTGTTGTTAGACAGTGAGGAGTATATACATTGCCTATAGATAACATGTAAAAATGGTTCCCTAAGTTAGTTAAGGTCTACATGGTGTGTTGTGCAAATTCTTGCTTAAAAATCAATGAAAATAAGCTTTATAGAACAATGAACACTAAAATAGTGAACCGCCATACCTGGACCCCATACACAAACTAAAGGAACCAAGCCTAAGCCATTTTGAGCATGAGACTTGTTAAAAATCACATTTTCAAGCCAAAAATGGACTGTTTTGGACAATTCATAGTACCTGACCTTAAAGGACTATTATGAGTAGATACAAAGTTGCTCATACATGCTAGTAATGATTCCCAAACATAGTCATTACTAAAGCCAACAAGAAAATCAATTTAAGCTCTCTTTTCAAGCCTAAAGTGAGCTTTGATAAGTCAAAATGAGTTAGATGATTAAATAAAGTGTGGTGATGCTAAAAATAACCTAAAGTAACTTAAATATACATGGTTAGACTATCCTAGTGGCCAGAACTGGAAGAATTTGGAAAAAGTACAAAATCTGTTTTGTAAAAAAAAGTAAGAAAATGGCTAAGTTTGAGCTCTATTTTGGGGAGCTTAATGGGCATAAATAAGAAACCTAAACCTTGAATAAAATACCTTGTAGTATGGTCTAGAAGTAGGGACAAGTGGTTAAGCCCTTGGCTTAACCAAGGAGTTTAAACAAATCACCAAACTAGCATGGAAAATCACTAAAACTGCAGTTTTGCTAATTTGTCTAAGTATGAAAATTTGAGATTTTTCTATTCTACTTAGAACTCAATTTAGACACCTTAGACAAGTGAGTTAGGGTTATGCTAGGCTATTCCAAGTGTTGGAATGCTAACATATACAAGAACTTGAGAAGTTAGTGTGTAAAAGCTTGAAAAAGCTTGGTTTAGAGGGTCAAAATTCAATCTATGCTTAGCAAACCTAAAGGAATGCTAAAACTAGTTCTAAATAGATATAATTCAAGTGTTGGAATGAACCAAAGTGGCTAGAAGAGAAATTGGCAAAAAGTGACCAAAATTAGTAAACTCAAAATGTGAATAATGGCCTAGTTTAGACGAAAGATGAGAAGATTTTCTCTGTAAGGATATGATTATGAATATACGAAAGATGAAAATGAGAAGATTTTCTCTGTAAGGATTCCGCTGTAGCACCTGCTAATGATGTAGTAGAAGAAAAACTACCATCAATGTTAAACATCATTTTTCTTAGATCTCTTACAAGTTAAGAAAGTAAGTGATCAAGAGTGCAAGAGTGCAAGAGTAAGGATCACACATATTCGTATTCACAATTGTGTTACTTCCTTGGTGTTTAATATATGTGATGGCATGTATCCTTGTTCAATTCCTGAATAATCATATATGATGCACACTCATGTTATATATGTACATATACATCTATATGTATTTATAAGCATCATAAGTGGCATTGAGCTGAATTGTAAATCTCTAACAAGGGAATAAAATAATTCATGTCAACATAGGTACCGTGGTATCATGGACCTCTATTCAGGCCGTAGTTGGATGAGACGACGAAAGTCAAGTGCCTAGATAGGTGCCTTTTATGGAGAGTTAGAGGAAATCATAGAGAGTTGTACAAGGGGCACGACGGGTCATATTAACTTGTTCAAGTTTCGTTGGTTTGATTCAAAAAAAGGGATACGTGTTGACAAACATGGAATCGTCGATATTGACCTCCATAGGTCGGCTTACTCCAACGAACCATTTGTGTTACCAACTCAAACAAGACAAGTATACTACACCCTAGTCCTGTTAGGAAAAGGGATGACCGCCACAGATTGGCAAGTTGTAATTCATACTCCCGCCGCAGAAATGTGTGTCAAGTAATGTACGAGGATTTCTACCAAGAGGAAATGATTCATAGACCTCCTATAATAAATATAGAGGACAACAATGATGTAATCCGGTTAGAGGTGGAGATGAACCCGATGAATGGATCCCAGAGGCGGTTATTATCTTGGGATGATGTTGATAATTGAGGAAGAGTTATTGACGCGCACCCATACGTAATCGAAGAAGAAGATGGTTATGAATCTTTGATACTTGTACAAAATGATTCTGACTTAGACAACAATTTTCATTAAAAGGTATGTTTAGTTTTAATTGTATTACAATGAATTACATATAGGAATGTTCTCTATAGTACCTTTCATTTATAGTTGTCGTAGTTAATTATTTTCTATACGATTTTCATGTACCTTTCTATATAGTACCTTTCATTTCTCTATAGTACCTTTCTCTATACGATTTTCATGTACCTTTCATTTATAGTTGTCGTAGTTAATTAATTTCCAGTCATGTTCATGTATATTTCATTAATTGTCATTATTTTCCTTTTCTATAAAATGTATGTTTAGTTTTAATTGTATTACATACAATTACATATCCCGATGTTCTCTATATTCTTGACATGTTTATGTACCTTTCATTTATAACTCATACTAACATCCCAAAATTTTTTATTTATAGATGTCTTCCGAACCCATATAGACTAAAAAGCGGGTTGGGTCTGGGCCCCTAATCATGTGTTGAAGGCCCCGAACTAATCCGGATGATCGCATTCTTATACAGATCCGTCCTCCTCCAGAAAGCACGTAAGTTAAACATCGTGTATATATAAGGGTTTAATATTTCCATTTTTATAAATATAGTAGTGATTTAAACGTAAGGGTTTTAATGTAAATTATTGTATATTGTAGTGATTTTCAAGATAGTAAAATTGTGAAGTGCATTTCATAATTATGCTTACAAAACTGGCCTACGCTAGTGATTACATGGGCGAGCACACCTCTCGCCCATAAGGATGCTGATTTAAAATGAATTTCGTATATTTTTTTATCACTCGATAGATAATACATAGTTAATCAAATAATATTGTTTAGTAATATAACAGCTTTTAATATTATTATTGTTGTTTTATTTGCGAAGCGGTATAGATGGGACGACCTTTACAGCATCGCTTATTCGAGATAACTATTCGCGTAAGCTTGGCGAAATGCAACTAAAGATAATCGAACAAGGAACGACAAAATCCTCGCACAATGTTGAGATTGACCATCCAGACAAGGTGAGCAAAGATATGATATGAAAGCATAGCCCACGGTGGTGCGCATAACCCATATGGGTGTAGATGTGTGACCAAAGGAGAGTCGAGAGTTTGGGTCAATAAAGCTATAAGATCGCCGCTTCTAGCAGATCCTCAAGTGTATCGACGGTGAGAAGGCAAAAGGCACGATCAGGCAAGATATATCACGACTATAGATCATTCTTTGCCAGGTACGTATGTTATGTTCTGATCATCTTTGTAGCTAAAATATCATATGTTTACATAATAATATGAGAAAATGAATCGTAGGAGTCTCAGTCTCAAGGTCAACCTATCAATTGGTTGGATGTGTATGTGGCCACCCGCGATGGTCTTCTTTGAAACATTCGGATAAGCGGTAATAAGTTCACTTTATCTTAATATTTTGTTTATAAATTGTGATGACCTTTTTTAGTATTTTTTTTATTTTTAACTATTTAATTGTTCATCTTCTGACAGGACACTTATAAGGGCTTAATGAACGAGAGCTATCCTCAAGGCACCCCACGTCTGGTCGATTGATCAAGAATTATGGAGAGGCGCCCATCGTGAAGAAAAATTATGTCAAAGGCCAAGGACAAAATGGCGCTACCGACCATCAATGGCACAGTAACTCTCGCCACCCAATCTACGATCATCAAAGTTATCCAACCTATCATACTCCCCGCCGATGTGAGAGCGATCTGTTAAGATCGTGATCTTCTTCAGATATTGGGTGGGCATCTGTAGTCTCTGAGTCCTGATGAGTTGGCGGAGGCAGTGGCGGCAGCAGCAGCAGCAACACAACAGCAGAATGACGAGCAGGTATATATATATCATTTATTGTTTAGCTACATTGTCTTATATGTTTATAGTCTTTGAGTCACTGTCTTACTTATATGTTTCACTACATTGTCTATTGTTTAGCTTTCCCTAAGTCGTAGCAGTATCAACACATGTAACATATATGTTTTATTACTTTGTTAATTACAGGATCCTAATTTGGATGATCCATGAAGAGCACTTATACTTGTTTTTTTAGATTTTTAAAGCCTTGTACTCTTTTAGATTCATTCTTTGGACAATTGTATTGGTTTATATGGATGTTTACGATATCGATTGTATTATGTTGGATGAATGTTTACAATTGTATTGTGTTGGATGAATGTTTATTCATGGATGATCAATGTTTATTATATAGTAGTTATATCATGGATGGATGTTAATATAGATGCTTGTATATACTGTTGTGTTGGGATTGAAAGTAGGTACAAAGCAGGTTATTTTTGGGAAATTAATAAAATGTATAAAATTTAAAAACCATCATCGATCGATCGATGCGATCGCTAACATCTATATCAATGATCGCGTCACCTTTCTTAGAATCTAGCGCATCACTGTGGTCGCTATTATCGCTACCGCCGTGTGTGCCACATCACAGTTGACAAATGACTCAGCATAAGTCAGAATAGCGATGGGAACGGTCACTGATTGCAGTCGCTAATAATTCGGTCGCTATTGTTGGTCGTTGATGTCCATCCAGCGACCAGATTAGCTGCGACTAATATCACGAATCGCGATGCAAATATTGATACCCATCTCGCGTAGTATCAGATGATCGTTGATAAAGACTTCTAACGCTAAGCCTTTTTGATGTAGTGGTCCAAATATAAGGCTAAATTTACAGAGTTCTCCCGATTTGCATCCCATTTGATCGATAATGAGGAGCGAATGACACGAATGTTTCTAAGAGGTTTGAAACCCGATATACGTCAATACCTCATTTCTCATAAACTTTGTTTATATTCAGATGTTGTTAATAGGGCTCAGTTATTGGAGCGCGATAATAAGTCAGCACAACCAAAAGGCAACGACCAACAACACGATAATAATCGTATCGGTGGTAACGGCCATCGGAACAATGATAACCTTCGTGGGGGAAATAATCATGCTAAGAATGGTAACCACTTCGGTGGTAATCATGGCCAAGATAATAGGAGTGGAAATTTCATGAAGAGAAGGTTCAACAACGATGTAAAGATAACAGCACCAGCACATGTTAAGGAAGGAGAACGACCGCCGGTCGTATGCTTCAAATGTAGAGGAGAGGGACACATCAGTCCAAACTATACGCAGCAGTCCAAAGCGTGTTTTAATTACAGAAGAGAAGGCCATTTAGCTCGATTTTGTCGTGCACCAAAGTCAAGTCCAGCTGGGACGGTGGCACCAAAGGCGGATACGGACAAAACAAAGTCGATGGTTTCAGGAAGA
The DNA here is from genome assembly GCA_020205615.1 of Panax quinquefolius. Classification (NCBI taxonomy): domain Eukaryota; kingdom Viridiplantae; phylum Streptophyta; class Magnoliopsida; order Apiales; family Araliaceae; genus Panax; species Panax quinquefolius. The sequence goes on along the minus strand of CM035153.1, from coordinate 124,179,202 downwards.
GTGTTTTTCATGACTTCTCAAAAAGTGAGTAACTTGAACGAAGTTAGCACGGGTTAGTTAATTATAAATTCTTGCGAAGTCTATGCCTTATTAGATACCAATTCTACCCATTCTTTTATCTCTCTAGCTTGCGCTCAATGTTTAAATTTGACCCAGAGAAGTTAGACTTTGACTTATTGGTTGAAACTTTGTTAGTAGAAACCTTCGTTACCTCCACTATTTATAAATCTTGTTGATTCAAATCGACACTTTCACGTTACCTGTCGATCTTATCTCTTTGAAAATACTTGCCTTTGATGTGATTTTAGGAATTGATTGGTTAACTACTCATCATGCTTTTCGTAAGGTTGTTAGCTTTCATATTCCTAACCAACCTGCTATGCAAATTCAAGCAACCAAACCACTAAAGTCAATCATTATCATATCAAGCCATAAGTAAAGAGTCCCGAGCCTTTATCTGGTGACTTCCTTGTGTGGAATGCACTGAAGCCAGACTTTCTGTAGGGGAAGCTGCGAATAACGGTGGTAAGTTGATAGGTATCAATCTGACATGTTATCCAAGTTTTGGGATGAGAGTCACAGTTTTTTTTCTATCGTTAATAAATTTCCTGACGTATTCTTGAAGACTTCCTGGCCTACCCCAGAGCATGAAATCGAATTTTGTATTGACCCCAGTACAAAACCCATTTCTAAAACCCTTAAATATTTCTTCAACCAAAATGAACGTATAATGCGCCAAAGACGTTGGCTCGAGCTGTTGAAGATTACGACTATACCATTCCATATCATCGTGGAAGAGCAAACGTGGGAGCTGATGCGTTAAGTAGAAGATCATATGTGATAAGTGTATTTTATATACACATTTTAATATCCAATTCATGCTTATTTGTTGCTACAATCTTGTGATTATGTTCAATTTCACTTGTTTTATGTTATTTCATGTGTAGATTGGTGGTTGTGGCATTCAACGTACGATTGGTGATATTCGGCGCGATTGGAATCAAATGGAGCATATTTGGAAGCAATTCAGCATAGTCAGTTAACAGAACACACCGGTAAGTAACATTGACAACTTATATACCACGTAAGTAGGGGTCTTCTAATTCGATTAACATGAACATAGCTTGTCTGGGGTGGCGTTAGATAGCTATATACCCCCATCTTGCAAGGTGGGTCTTCATTCGACCAAAATAGAAGGCAATCAGGAAATGGCATCCATAGATATATAAACCACGTAGGAAATGGGGTGGAAAATGTTGAGTGTCCTGTTTGGTTATAATTCCTCTTGGGGTGCAATTTTAGCTTTTTTGCATGTCAATATAACTCTATTGGATAGAAAATTTAATTTGGAGTTTTATATTAGATATCTATTACTCTATCAACAACAACGGGAAGAAAAGAGAGAGCAGAATTACCAAGATCTAAGCTGAGTTTTTGATAGCAAGTGTGGAGGAGTATTTTGAGGGGTTTTCAAGACGGTTGCAATTCTAGTCTTCGTGAAGGGTGTTTTCCAATATTCTTCGTGTTAGATTATTTATTGTAATTGAAAGAATGATTTCTATGATTTATTCAGTGTTTATTTCGTTTATTATGAACTAATTCACTTTTTAGGCTTGTGATGGATCCTTAAGTGAATCGATGGTTTTGTAAACTTTGATTTCCAGTTTAATAAGCTATTTCCAGTTTATCTATATTGATTTGAGCTTGAATCTATGAATTGTCTGATCAACAATTCTTTGTGGAGTTGGATGGAATCGAGAGAGGATATTCAAATCTAGACTTAGTTGATATAGCATGTGTTCGGGATTTTGTTAGTAGCTTAAACTTGATGAGTGTTAAGGTAGAGATATGCTTGACACCGTATGTAATCGGATAGAGAACTTATTCTTCAACCTTCTTCAATTGTAATTCACATAGAGATATAGTGGGTTAGTTGATTAAGGTGTTTAACAGATTTCTATCTTAATTGTGGATTGAAGTTAATAGGGTATTAGTGCATCGAGAGGTGGTTAATACTACGTTCGTGTTCTTGATTAATAAACTGGGATAGTGCATTAAATTGGAATAAGGGTGTGAAAATCAAAGTGAAGCTTAGGGTGAAATCATAAGTCTAATTCTCCATTAATTGTTTGAAAATTCAGATTTTGATATCTGTGGTTATTTTGTGTTAATTTAATTATTTTTAAATTTTAGTTTTGTTAACTTAAATTATTGATTTGGATTTGTTTAATAAATTAGGGTTAATAGACGATTGGTAATTGTAAGTTAAGATTATTGCTAATTAATCTCTGTGGGAACGATACTCTACTTATCACTTTATTACTTGTTGACCACGTATACTTGGGTGTTGTGCGTAATTAGATTTTACCCAACAATATGCGTTTACGATTGCAACATTGTTAACACAAAAACCCATTCGTATAACTTACAAATGATGAAGATAGAGTTAAAGACTCTAGGGACCCACGTGAAGATAACGAATATACGATTAGAATCGACTTTAATCGATAAAGTTAAAGCCGCTCAAACTACACACCTGGAGCTGATGAATATGAAGAAGAAGGTTCAAGAAGGTGTTATTCTAGAAGCAAGAGTCGATGAAAAGAGGAAATATCAACCCTCGATTTAATTGGCCCATTTGAAATCCTCGATCGAGTAGAAGCGTAGGCGTATGATAGACTCGTTTTACCGCCAAGTATGTCACGTGTTCATAACGTTTTTCACGTATCGATGTTACGTAAATATGTGGACGACCCGAACCATATTATTAAATTAGAATTAGACGAGATAGCGGAAGATTTAACGTATGAGGAGTTACGTGTTAAAATCTTAGATAAGAAGGATCATATTCGACACTCAAAGGTTATACCTCAAGAGTTGGAATATGAAATGAAGTCAAGGTATCCTCAACTCTTCAGCATACCAGAGTACGTACATAAATTTCGAGGGCAAAATTTCATAAGGAAGGGAGGTTGTAAGACCCCAACTTTTATGAATAAAGAATAATTTTCTCGAAATATATTTTTGAATATTATGGTGTGGATTTGATATAATGTTATAGTTGTGGGTAATATTTACAAATTTTGCAAAGTAAGCAAGTGGTTATATAATATTCGATTGGTCGGGGAATATTCGTACGACGGCACAATCATTGATGGACCCCATAACGGAAGTATTGTCGTAGTAAGAAAATGATGTAATTATCTTTTATAAAAATAATGGCGAAAGTGTTACCGTTAAAACCGCATTGAACTACCTAAGAGTAAAAGTATAGTAATACGCTGGTGATGGTTGCATAGTAAGACACAAGATTGGTTATTGATGCTTACGTGAGAAGTCACTCATTATACTTAATTATTGCTACATGAATTATCGCATCATATCTCTCATATTATTGATTTAATTATTATCACAAGATCATCTGCATAATATGTTATATTATTAAATTAATAATTGAGACGACAAAGTTATTCATATTATTATTTGCAATATTGACAATGTCGTAAGTTCTCATCGATGAGAGGTTTGGTCACCTAATCAAGGCACGCCAATAAGGAGAAATCCTTATCAAAAGCCCCCTCTTTCCGAGGAACGACACGGTTGTTAAATATTGTGAATTATAATATTAATGATGAATAAGTTCGTGTTGATTAAACATGAAATTGATAGTTCCATTGTGTTGAAATTATTAGTGTTAGTGAAAATTAACATTTATTTCGATAATAATTGATGTCTGGAGGTTATATTGACCAATCGTGTAATTAATCGGATAAATGAGGAATTAATTGCTATTAATTCACATGATTATAACTATTTGTTCACATGTTTGTACTATTTATTCACATTCTTGTACTATTAGGGGAGGTGGTGCAAGATTGATAATACTTGCATGACTAAGTTAAAAATGGAGGTATAAATGGAGGTACTATACTGTAATTCGTATTTTCACATGTCTAAAACTATTAATTCACATGATTTACTATTGATTCACTATTAGGGGAGGTGGTGTAAGTTTGATAATACTTGCAGGACTAAATTAACAATAAAGGAAAAGAGGAAGGTATTATTCTATAATATTTCGAGCCCCAAAACGTTCAATTATCGAAACTATATTTTTCTATAAATAAGCTCATTCTTCCTTCATTTCTCACCAATCGACTAAAGCTATAGAGCAATTATTATAGAGAGTTATAGAGAGAAAGAAGAAGAAGTTTGCTACCTCACTATTCCAAAGATCCAGTTTTTTCTAAGGTAAGGGGTATTATTTCTTTCAGATTCATGAAGAGAATTATTTTCTTTCAATACTGTAAGAGATGTTATTCCATTCTTTATTATTCATTGGAATAACTCAGATGTATGGTCTCCATCGCATGCTTGGTGAATTCGTTGTTATTCCATTCTTTATTATTCTGTTGGAATATCATGTCATGCAATGATTTACGCGTGACACGGTTCCATTCTTTATTATTTTGTTGGAATATCCCATGCGTGTGGATTACGCATGACTTGGTTCCATTCTTTATTATTACATTGGGAATAACTCGTCTGCATGCGGCCTATCGCACACTTTGGTGAATTTCTACGTTAGTCCATTCTTTATTATTCCGTTGGAATAAACTCGTCTATGTGGATTACCGCATTGCATGGTGAAGGATCCTTCAGTATTCATTCCTTATTAAATTGTGGAAATGATCCATGCTCACGTGGATTACCGTATGGCGGGCAAAAATCCATTTGCGGTTTCATATATTCTATTATACTCAGTTGGTTAAAATTTTGGCTTCTATACTCCATGAAATTAGTAGAATATCCTGGATATTTGCGCTTCATCCAGTATCTTTTCATGGAAACATTCTTCTGAGCATACTTGAATTTTACTCCACAAAGCAATATCATGTTGATAATTTGGACGTTATTGGTTCCTGGATAAATTAATTTATAAATCTTTAAAATTTATCCTTGAACATGTTTTATTGAAATATTATGTCATTGTCATCATCCTCATGCTTATATTGTGATAAAAGTCATCTTTAGCTTACGTGCATAGATGGACTTGGTATGATTATGATCAGGGATTATTCGGTATAATCATGACCGTAATGTGACGAATGATGTGGTGAAAGTCCTCATCGGGCACTGTAGTTCATTGATGGATGAGTTGTTGGTATGATTATGACTGAGGATTATTCTAAGATAATCATGACCATTGATGATTACATGAATATCCTCGGCAGTAGTGCGGGAATGATTTGATTTTATTTATTGTCGAGTCTCAAATGATAAGGTTGATGAAAACTTTTAAATCAAAGAAGATAGTAGATTTTATGCTCTACTTGACTCTTTTAATGGATTGCTTATTCATTGCAATTGTTGATCTAAAACTTGTTGTCTATTATATTCTATCGGTTGTTATCTTTGTTGAAGGCTAAGGATAATTTATTTCGCATTATCTTAGTCATAATATTTCTTACTAAGGCTAGTTGAGCTCGCCTTTCTTTCATTGTTTCTTCAAGAAATGAGAATATATATTTGGGATGAGTCGGGGAGCGGAGTGGCGGTCCAGATAATAGCATTAGTAGTCCCTCACTATTACGTTAAATAGTGTGACAATAAATGTAATGAGGACTCCATTGAGTGTGGATATTGTCTAGATGACAATATTCTTATTAAAACTCTCGTTTATATTTTGTCGTATTTTACACTGACAGCTTGTATTAATAAGTTGTATTTGAATTTTGTACCATGTATCCATGACTCAAGATGGGTAATGTATACATTTTTGGGGGTGTCACATTCAAGGCTTCATCCAAAGATCATTTTATTGGAATATTGATATGAACTTTCTTATTAAATATTAATATTTTCACCGAAGTACTATTCACGAGTTACTATTCACGGGTTACTATTCACCCGATTACTATTCACTATAATATTATTCACTCGGGTATTCGGGGCACTTTTCATGTCGGGGTACTATTCACGAGTTACTATTCACGGGTTACTATTCACCCGATTACTATTCACTCAAATATTGTTCACTCAGGTATTTGGGGTACTTTTCATGTCGGGGTACTATTCATGAAGTACTATTCACGGGGTATTATTCACCAAAAAAATTATTTCTTTTCGTGTCCAAATTATTTTTTGATACGTGGATATTATTCTTGAATTTTACTCTACAAAGCAGTATCATGTTGAAAATTTGGACATTATTGAATTTTGGATAAATTAAATTATAAATCTTTAGAAATTTATCCGTTGCTTTCTTTTAATTGAATTCTTATATCATTGTCATCATCTTCATGCTTATATTATGATAAAAGTCATCTTTGGCTTACATGCAAAGATGGATTATTGATTTGTATGATTATGACCAGGGATAATTCGGTATAGTCATGACCATTGATGATTACACGAATAATTCTTGGCTCGTAGTGCAGGGATGATTCGATGATGTGATCTATTTATTAAGCTGAGTCCCAGCAATAAAGTTAATGATAAACTTTTTAAATCATAGAAGATAGTAGATATCATACTCTACTTGACTCTTCTAATGGATTGCTTATTTCGCTGCAGTTAAACTTGTTGTCTATTATATTCTATCAGTTTAACATTGTTGAAGGCTAATGATAACTTATTCTGCATTATCTTAGTCATAATATTTCTTACTGGGCTAGTTGAGCTCACCCTTTTACTTCCATTATTCTCTTCAGGAAATGAGAATGTAGCCGAAACTAGTCGGGGAACGGAGTGATGGCCCGAGATGATGTTTTTATAGTCCTCACTATTCTATAAAATAGTGTGATAATAATTGTAATGAGAACTCCATTGAGTGTGGATATTGTCTAGAAGACAATATTCGTTTTAAAACTCTCAGCTTATGTTTTGTCGTATACTACACAAAAATTGTATAATTAAGTTGTATTTGAATTTTGTACCATGTATTTGGCGACCCAAGATGGGTGATGTATACCTATTTTGGGGGCGTCACACCACTGATAATAAATTTTGCAATCATTCAGTTTTCATTGAACCTAATCTCATAACTGGTTTTACTTTAAGCTTACAGAGTGTCTGTAACAACCCCAAAATTCATACAATTTAATTCTCGACTTCGGTCATTAATAATACATTCAACCTCTAATTTTACATCATTAAACGATAATACAACCATTGAAATTTGCAGAATAGTTAAAATTTTCTATTACAATTAAAAATTTCTATTACAAACAATTCTCGTTCCCAGAACTTTCAACCTTTACATCTAAATATCTCAGAATCATTATAATACTACAAGAGTTTACTTCGCAAAACGATATTACAATTCAACATTAATACATTATTCGGAACCTTAAATATGGTTCAAATAAAAATAACACAACCAAAGTGTATAAATCTTCAAGTATCATATCTGATTCATGTCTTTCAAGTAACACATAACTTTACCTTGAATCTTGAACCCGCAAAAGTTGTTTTTGCAAGGTTGAGCTCGACAGCCCAGCAAAATCTAATAGTTTTTTTTATGCATCACATAGCACATAATAACATGCTCAACATATATCTCATAAACATTGGACTAACAAAATATATATGTTGCATTTCATATAACAAGTATAAAGATTGAGTTCCTTACTCAATCAACATTCATTATTCAATCAACGTAGTCATAAATTGACTTTAACGTTTCATACTTTCAATATATATAGAACACATCATACTCTTTGCAACAAATATTTAAAACAGTTAATCATCAAGTTCACATAGCAAATAGGAACTGAAAGACTTGCCTGATTCTTAGTTTATGAACTACGACTTAACTGCTTAATGCTTATCTGCACTTCGTGTATTCCTTAGTTTTAGAAGATGATGGTTATCCTTTGATTATCAAGCTTTCTTTTCCCCAATTCTTTTTTCAAATTCTCTAGACTTCTCCCAATTCTCTCTAAATTTTTCTCTGCAACTATCTTTTTCTCCTCTCTTTCCTCTTCTAAGTTCTTTCTTTCTAATTCTAACCTTACGTACTAACAATATAACGTATAGGTAATCATGTATATATTAATTATACAATATAAATATAATTTTAACTGACATCAATTTTTTTTTAACTCAAAAGCCATAAGGCTTGTTTGGCTAACTAACTAAAAATTAACCCATTAAATCTTACACCTTGTTTGGTAAAATAGATTTAAATTAAAGACTTAACATAAATTAGGCCTTGTTTGGCCAAAAACTAAATTAACCTCGCTTAACTTATTTAAATTCTTGCATCACAATTCCATAAATTATTTATTTTTTTCTCAATAAACAAATTATTTAAAATATTTATTTAACTCAATAAATATTTAAAATTAATTACAAAATTCATTTAATTTTTTCAATAGTTAACTCAACTATTAAACCCCACTTTCCCAATATATGAACATATATTTTTCTTCAAACCAGATCACATATTTCAAAAATATATACATATATATATATATATATATATATATATACTCAAACTCAAAACATCTCATAATAAGAATTTTAATTATTAAATTCCTATTTTAATAACTTATAAAAATTTGGGTTGTCACATCCTTCCCCCCCTTATAATCATTCCATCCTCGGAATCAATGAAACCCTACCTTATTAAAGTTTTCATCAAATCTCTTTAAAAAAGTTTATCGTTGAATAACTTCAACACATTACCTTAATATAGGTTTTATATTTCCTACTCCCACCATTATTCATAATAAATTCTTATAAGTTTTATTTCATAACCTTTACTTAGACTCAATTATATTTGAGTATCACATATTTTTTGACACGTTCATTATCTTTCTCTAAGGATCATTACAATATGCTAGATTCTCAAACTCTTGGGACATTACATTCACCCCTTCTTCTAGGAATTTCATCCTCGAAATTTTATTTATTAATCTTTATTCATTCAATATATCAAAATAGATTTTACATTTATTCAGTCATTGGATTCTATAACCAATTTCTTTTCACAAAGATCTTTCTACAATTATTAAACTTTTCTATTAAAAGTTTTACATTATTCTTCGATAACTCATCTCCTTCTCATTTCAAAATTTCTTTTCTCACTTATTAATATATTCATCATTCAATGTCGCATTCTATGACTTACTTCTTTCTAAGGAATATCATCCTTACCACATTCGCTTTTTAGAATAGCAAGAATCTTCCACAATTGCTCAATAATTGGGAAGCAGTATGAATAACTCAGGAATTTAAATGATTCAAAATCATGCTGAGGGGTCATAAGACCTTAAACTACATCCACGGTTATAAGTACTCTTTCAACTTAAACCTTAAAAGTCATTAGACTATAGGGACTCCCGTACTTAGGGTGTTAAGCCTTTCGTACGATGTATTATGCACAAACATCTAAACGCATCGCGTAAAAATAATTCCCCCATAATAGGGTTATTCTTCTCAGTTTTTAGAGATGTAACTGAGGGTCACAAGACCACGAACTATGTCCACGGTTACAAATAATCTTTCAACTTTAACCATAACAGTAATATTGTAACGACCCCAAAATTCATACAATTTAATTCTCGACTTCGGTCGTTAACAATACATTCAACCTCTAATTTTACATCATTAAACGATAATACAACCATTGAAATTTGCAGAATAGTTAAAATTTTCTATTACAATTAAAATTTTCTATAACAAACTATTATCGTTCCCAGAACTGTCAACCTTTACATCTAAATATCTCAGAATCATTGTAATACTACAAGAGTTTACTTCGCAAAACGATATTACAATTCAACATTAATACATTATTCGGAACCTTAAACATGGTTCAAATAATAATAACACAACCAAAGTGTATAAATCTTCAACTATCACATCTGATTCATGTCTTTCAAGTAACACATAATTTTACCTTGAATCTTGAACTTGCAAAAGTGGTTATTTGCAAGGTTGAGTGTTGCCTCTTTTTAGTTCTGATAAAAGAGCTCTAACTCATGCAAGCATACATGTGTCAACAAGTAATACAGAGTAAGCAGAGTATCGATTCCACAGAGAAAGTTGTTCAATTTAAACTACTATTCATCAATCAAATCACTACTTCTATATGCTTAAACTAAAGATCCAAAGTGTGAATTGTTCTAACTGCAAATAATAACTAAAATGAGAATAAGAATGGAATAAATCTAATCTGGAAATAATGGGATCCTAACTTCATTTAATATTTCATCTAGTTACCACTATCATGCAAGAATTGTTCACATATCACAGGAAAATAACCAAGAGCACTAATAGAGTTATAACCATTTTTCAATGCACTATAACCTACTTACACAGCATCCACAGATGATAGACTCCATGTAATCATCAATACAACCAAAATCACTATATGTCTATGTGAAATTGCAATTATACTGAATTTAAGAACAAGCCCTTATTTTAACTCATACGGTGAATAAGTATATGTCTATCTCATTCACGAAATTAGCAAGCCATATACAACAGCCCCATATACGTATGCTATTATGACTACAATCCATACTCTCATGTTCATTGTCAATTCCATGCAAATACTAAAACGAATGGTGATCAAGCATTCATACATGTAAAACAACCATAATAGAATTCCCATATGATATGTAAAACAGCCCTAGCAATCAAGCATGCAACCAAACTACATATTAAAATCGTTAGAATCCCATAATAAAGTTTAGTTCATAATTGAACCAAAAGCCATTATGGGATCAACGCTAAACATGATTATCAAGCAGACAATTGAAAGATGAAAGATAGAATGTTCAAACCCAATTGTAGATTGTAAACCAATATCAATGTTCACTCCTCATAAAAATCTAGTTAAAACAATAATAATAATAATCCACAATGATGGAGAATCCCAAGAAGAATTGGAAGAGTAGGCGTTTCGGCTTCGTTCTCCGTTGAAATCTCTCCTCAATGTAAAAACCCTAGTTACTATGATGAAAAATACGTAAAAGTTATGAAAAGTACGTCTGACACCAGTCAGATATCGTTTTAAACAAATTACAACCCTTTTAATTAAAAAATAAAATAAAATAATTCAAATGACTCAATTTATCATCGCATACCACGCCCTCTCCAGTGTATTCGTCTCGGCGGTATGCCGACTTGCATGAAGGTTCTACCTATCCACCCGACCTCTCTCACGCAGCGCTTCGCGTCTTCTAAGCTTGGCATGCTCGCGGTCGCACAACTTCATAAAGAGGTAACATTCACAAGTTGGGTACTCCACAAGCACAGATCTCCAAGCTCATCCGCCACGCGACTTATAAATTTTGGTGAATTTCGGTTCGCTCCCGAGTTTGGTTCGCATGATTCTTCCGTTGATCTTTGAAGTGTCCTATGTCCATCCATGCTTGTCCATCCATGCTCCACTCAATCCTCAACCATGCATATCCCAGCTTTTGCCTTCCCTCATGCGTCCATTAGCTTCGTGCCCTCTAATACCACCAAATTAGGCCGATTCCTGCACTTATTCACCAAAAGGAGTTTTAAGTATATGCAATGCAAAATAACATGAAATGCAACTAAAATAGATGGAAATGTACTTGAGATGGGCATAATTCGCGTAAATTGATATCCAATAAGTAGGTATAAAACCCACTTATCAAATACCCCCAAACTTGAACTATTGCTTGCCCTCAAGCAATGCATCCTTAATAACAAAGAAAAATGCAAAAGCACTACTATGCAGCTAAACTACTATGAAAACTAGTCTCACATCATTCCAACTTAAACAGAATTTAAGCCCAAAATGCCTCAGCGAATTATCCAGATTTAGGAATACAAGTTCAAACTAAACGATGGTCATAACATCATACACTCAGATAATTCATACATGCTATAGACATGTTGTGTGTGTGTAGTGTTCACCAAAACTTGATTCAAGTAAAGAATATATATGCTAACATGCTCGAAACAGAAAATTAAAGCCTAAATTAAGAATCATGTATACTTAAGCAACGCAAACTGTTTCAACATATCCAAACAAACTAAAGTTCAACAATGGGCTTAACTACTTTATTGTTACTCACGAGGGCGATTTTTGCTCTTTCCCGCAGTGTTTATTTCTATTTTTCTTTTCTTTTTTTCTTTTTTTTTATACATGACTGTGCAATGCCTTATTCCATTAAAAAGACTCTTACCCTTTAGCGAAGCCAACCAACGACTCCCTGCACCATGAAAAACCTTAGGGCACTAGGTGTAGAGACAATCCCCTCAAGCGTACTTACTCAAGTAGCCAGGGTCCCGAAATAAGACTAGCCACGTTATTGCTATTCATTTTTTTTATATATATACATAGCATACCCATGTTTTCCTAAAGTTTGAATGTCAATGTTTGTCAAGTCTACATGCATGTTCCATATTTTTCTCTTTTTAAAACTACATTTTCTAACAAGCAACGCAACACATAATTCTTATACCTGCAAGTGATTGTGAACACATCCGTGCAAACCGAAAGCATTTAAACAGCAACATGAATTCCATCGTGTAAAACATTATAACTACGTTCATGTTATCCAATATACTCTAAAATCCTTCACAATTCACTATCATCATTGGCTAGGCAAGAATTTCTATAAAGCAAAATAATGTGAGTCATGCAAACTAAAGCGTCCTAACACAAGCAGTACTAACTAAAAATTAAAAATTTTTGCAAAATTTTAACTAACACATAAACATGCCAAATTAAAACTAAACATGCACAGACTAAATGAACTATATGCAACTATACTACTACCCCAATACCCCCAAAATTAAAGTATTCAATGCCCCATTGAATGAAGGTAAAGGGTACAGAAAACTCCCCTAATGATCGGCTTGACCACCCTTCTCGAGTGGTGAATATGGTGGTGGATATGGCACTGCAGTCCCAAACTGGGGCCACTCCAGCATTATTCCTAGTTGTGCAAACGCCTCGACCAAAGCCCTCATGAGTCCCGTAGCAAACGTTCCAAAATTATCATACATGGCATCGACTTTTCGCTCCAACCTTCAAACCTGTCGATCGCTAGGAACAGTGTGTGCTCGGGTCGACAGGCCTGCCTCATCTGTCGAAGGGGACTGCTGGGATGGCTCTGGAAATGTGGGCCAGAGAATGAATCCTCGTCCGCGCGGGTGTGGCTCACCACCTGCCTAGTCCTCAAATTTTGCAATGGTGTCATGAGTTATATCTTGGCTCGGGTATTGCATTTGTTCATTGCCCCAATTGCACCCCTGATGCGCATATAACATGGCTACAACTGATGCGTGTGGAATGCTCCCCGTGGTATTTCCTTTCAGACACTTCACAATATTTTGATGAATCAAATGTCCCACGTCAATATACTTGCCCGTGATTATGCCCCACAAAATTATGGCCCTTTTCGCCGTGATTTTATGCTGATGAGACGAGGCAATAACTTGGCACATATGAACAAATTCCACACCTTGGCATATCGATTTAATGCGGCTGCTGGAAATTTGTTAGGCTGGGTCGTGCCGACTTTGTTAGTCCACTTCGTGCTTGGCACGCACAATTCAGCAATAACAAGCTCCAAGTCTGTTGCCATATGTGCCCCTGTGATCCAATTGGCAGCCCCTTTCGGTGGTCTCTCAGTGAGTCTGAAAATGTTTTTGATGGCGGCGGTTCTGTAGTCTACCTCGATACCTCGAACCATACCGATATCGTCCATGGTGACTTTGGCATTGGCGTAAAACTCTCGGACTAAGCTCATCGGAATGGGCGTGGGAGTGGCAGTGAATCCAACCCATCCCCGTTCGAAAATCATGGCACATAACTGGCCATCTTGCTCCTCCGGTTTGAAACCGCGCTCCTTAATAAACGTCTTTCGCCATAATTCTGTAATACTTCTGTTGGGCTGCTAAATCCAGGAACTTAGTGTGATCAACCACATCCTCTCCTTGACTGCCAGAGGAGGATGAAGAAGAAGATGAAGCGGCGCGAGCTCTTTTTGGACTCATATGCTTTGAGAGAGAGAGTGCAGATGAGTTCGACTGGAAATGAAGAAAAGCTTATGAATTGATATCCCCCAAACTTGATTCTGCAAACCCAAATCAGGAGCCCTAGCTTAATATAATGGATGAGAGCGTGGGTTGAGATTTGAACGTGGAGAGAATAGTGGAGATGTGATTGAGAGATGTACGGCTTCACTTTATAACTGATAGAGAGATAGAGATGTGAGTTATGGAGAGTGAGAGGATTTTGTGTCTGTTAATATTTCAAATGAGAGTCCAAATGGTCCACAACTTGTTTTTAAAATTTTTAGATCTGTCTTGATCCGTGTCGTTGTGTATCGCGTATGAAGTTTTTAATGGGTGGGGGCCTGGGGTAGTGAGACTTGCGAATAATGTACTGTTATCCTGATTGACTTGATGCGCGGGCACATGAGTTTGTACTGCATAGGCTGCGCGGCCGCGTGACCCTAATATCTGCAATGCTAAAGTTCAATTCTACTCTGCCTATCAGTGATGCTTTCCAATGATGGTTCCTGCATAGACATTAATGCACATTGTTAAGGCATGAATTAGTGGCCACATAATGCTAACATCTTGCAAATATTCGCACAGCAATTCTTGCGACACACTCAAGCATGAAAATCTGACATCCTATCAAAAATGAAGTAGATATAACTAACTAAAATAATCTAAAATGAATAACTAAAAAAATCAATGGAGATAAAAATAATGGGTTGCCTCCCATCCAGCGCTAAGTTATAGTCAATTAGCTTGACTGTCTCTGAATCTCACGTCACATCAAGAATTGAGGTGCCTTCCTTATTATCCACCGCACCCCGAAATTTAATAACTTCAGCTTTCGTCAATGGCTCTACCTTCAACTCTGAATTTTCACCGTTACACACCTCAACGGTCCATAATTCCTCAGTTTCTGTACCTCATCCTTTAGGCCCCAATCCACCAAATCAACCAGGAAGCATTCTTCTTCATCCGTTGGTAACTTTATTGCTTTAAAGATGTTGAAAGTGATCTCCTGATCCTGAACACGCATAGTGAGTTCACCTTTTTGCACATTTATCGAAGTCCTGCTTGTGGCTAAGAATGGTCTGCCCAGTATTATTGGTATGCTTTTGTCCTCCTCGTAGTCTAAAATGATGAAGTCAGCCAGAAAAATAAACTTGTCCACCTTAACCAACACATCTTCAACAATTCCCCGTGGATATGAGATGGATCTATCAGCTAGCTGTAATGATATATTTGTCGGCTTTGGAGCTGGCAATCCCAACTGATTAAACACTGACAAGGGCATCAAATTTATACTTGCCCCAAGATAACATAAACACTTACTGAAGTTCATCTTTCCAATTGTGCATGGAATTGTGAAGCTGGCCAGATCCTTCAGCTTTGGAGGTAATTTCATCAAGCATCGTGACCGGATTCTCTCATCAAGGCTACCGTCTCAAACTCATCTAATCTTCTCTTCCTTGACAATATACCCTTCATAAACTTTGTGTAGCTTGACATTTGTTCCAATGCCTCGGTGAACGGTATGTTGATCTACAGCTTTTTGAATACCTCCAAGAACTTGCTAAACTGTTTATCCTCCCTCCGCTTAGTTAATCTTTATGGATACTGGTGATTGAGGATGAATTGGTGGTAATCGAACTCTTAGGCTTTTCCTCCGAACTCGCTTTGTATCCTTCTCGACTGCCATGACTCGATTTTTCCAGATTTTCTTCATCAATAATCACCGCTTCACTTTCAAGGGCCGCTGGCCGCCTCCTTAGTGTTCTCAGCGGGCAGGCGTGTGACTTCAAATGTTCCATGATTTTTCCTCGATCTTAATGATATTGCTTGGCATTGTTCCTTCCCGCCTCTTCTAGGATTTGTCTCGTGTTACTTGTCAAGGAACCTTGGGGCTGTTGTTAAGCATGCTCGCCATCCGCCCCCATCCGAAGTTTCCAAATTTTAATAGCCACCGCTGGTTTTTGATCATAACCTCCGTGATTTGCCATGTATTTCAACATCATCTCTTCCATTTTCGATTTCTTTTTCCGCCGAGGTGTAATGGAGTGTGATGTTGTTGTTGTTGAGAGAATCCCGGTGGAAATGGTGGTTTTTGCATACTGCGGGTCGAAATGGCGTGGATCTGGAATTGATGATTCGGCTCAAACTGACTTTGTTAATTTCCTTGGTTATTCGACCAGCTGAAGTTTGGATGATTTCGATTGTTGGGGTGGTATGTGTTCTAAAATTGACCTTGTTCTTTCCTGTAGTTGCTCACATACTACACTGACTTCGAGCTGATGGCACATTGATCCATGGAGTGTGACCCCGCACAAATTTCACAAACGAAGGCAACTATTTTCATTTTGCTCTCTGTTATTGTGTCTATCTTCTTTGCCATAGTCGCTTATCTGTCTTACCGACAAACTGTAATAAAGCATCTACCTCCAACACACCGCTACTTTGGGTCGAGGCATCCGAGATGTAGGATT
Organism: Panax quinquefolius; assembly: GCA_020205615.1. Taxonomy (NCBI): domain Eukaryota; kingdom Viridiplantae; phylum Streptophyta; class Magnoliopsida; order Apiales; family Araliaceae; genus Panax; species Panax quinquefolius. The sequence goes on along the minus strand of CM035153.1, from coordinate 124,162,715 downwards.
CGAAAATCATTAGTCGCCATAGTCTCAATAAGTGTATAGGCCTCGCCATAGCTTTTTTGCCCATAATGCCCTCCTCCAAATTTGATTCACCACAATCGGCCTCGATTGTCATCCTAATCCATTATAAAAAAATATTGATTACTATCCAATCCAAGATACCATGATGCGGACACTTCCTTAGCATCTCTTTATATCTCTCCCATGCTTCATATAAGGACTCGTTGTTGTTGCTCAAACTGACATATAGTTCTCCTCATCTTTGCAGTCTTAGCCATTGGGAAGAACTTGGCTAAGAATTTCTGCGCTAAGTCCTCCCATGTAGTGATTGACCCTGACGGCAAAGAATGAAGCCAACTCCTCACCTTATCCCTCAATGAGAATGGGAAAAACCGCAGTCTGATAGCATCCTCCGTCACACCGTTATATCGGAATGTATCACAAATCTCGATGAAGCTCAATAAGTGTTCATTCGGATCATCCGTAGCAGCACCCCCAAACTGAACCGAGTTCTGCACCATCTGAATCATGCCCGGTTTAATCTCAAAAGTGTTGGTCGCTATCACGGCCTCGACTATGCTAGATCGGAGTCCGCTTATATATTGGGCATGGAATAATCTCGTAGAGTCTGGTCTTCTCTTTGCTCAATTCTTCGTTCTTCCGCCATACTAACTGTAGTACTCTCTAACTGAGCTTGTAAATTTCTTCGCACACTAGCTTTCCAACCTCTCCCATTAATGTTATCCTGCGCTGGTGTTAATTTGGAATTGGAAGATCTTGTGTGCATAAAAATCTACAAGTACCTAAAATCACAAATAAAACAAAAATAGAAATGAGATAAGAATAGCTATGTCTAAATCATAAAAAATAGCTTAAAATTGATGATAATTATTTGAACTAAACGCCTTTCCCCGACAACGGCGCCAAAAACTTGTTGCCTCTTTTTTAGTTCTGATAAAAGAGCTCTAACTCATGCAAGCATACATGTGTCAACAAGAAATATATAGTAAGCAGAGTATCGATCCCATAGAGAAAGTTGTTCAATTTAAACTACTATTCATCAATCAAATCACTACTTTTATATGCTTAAACTAAAGATCCAAAGTGTGAATTGTTCTAAATCGCAAATAATAACTAAAATGAGAATAAGAATGGAATAAATCTACTGGAAATAATGGGATCCTAACTTCATTTAATATTTCATCTAATTACCACTATCATGCAAGAATTGTTCACATATCATCGTGAAAATAGTCAAGAGCACTAATAGAGTTATAACCATTTTTCAATGCACTATAACCTACTTACACAAAGATCCACATGATGATAGACTCCATGTAATCATCAATACAACCAAAATCACTATATATACATGTGAAATTGCTATTATAATTGAATTTAAGCACAAGCCCTTATTTTAACTCATACGGTGAAATAAGTATATGTCTATCTCATTCACTTAAATACGCAAGCATATATAAAATGACCCCATATACGTATGCTATTATGACTACAATCCATACTCTCATGTTCATTGTCAATTCCATGAAAATACTAAAACGAATGGTGATAAAGCATTTATACATGTAAAACAACCATAATAAAATTCCCATATGATATGTAAAATAGCCCTAGCAATCAAGCATGCAACCAAACTACATATTAAAATCCGTTAGAATCCCATAATAGAGTTTAGTTCATAACTGAACCAAAAGCCATTATGGGATCAACGCTAAACATGATTATCAAGCAGACAATTGAAAGATGAAAGATAGAACGTTCAAACCTAATTGTAGATTGTAAACCAATATTAACGTTCACTCCTCATAAAAATCCAGTTAAAACAATAATAATAATCTACAATGATGGAGAATCCCAAGAAGAATTGGAAGAGTAGGCGTTTCGGCTTCGTTCTCCATTGGAATCTCCCTCAATGTAAAAACCCTAGTTACTATGATGAAAAATACGTAAAAGTTATGAAAAGTACATCTGACACCAGTCAGATATCGTTTTAAACAAATTACAACCCTTTTAATTAAAAATTAAAATAAAACAACTCAATGACTCCGTTTATCGCGTGCAGCGGCATGCCTCCCTCCTCGATGTATGTCACAGCGAACGCGTGACTTGCAGAAGGTTCTACCTATCCAATCGGCCTCTTGCGCGGGCGCGCGTCCTCTAAGCTTGTCATGCTGCGCGCCACGTTAACTTGCGATAGAGTAACATGTCGAATTTTGGTACTTTCATGGCAGCGACGCCAAGCATCTCCAAGCTCATCCTGTCGTGCGGCTTACAGTTGGTGAATTCTATTTCGCGCTCCGAGTTTGGTTCTCAGATTATTGTTCTTGTTAATCTTTGAAGTGTCCTATGTCCATCCATGCTTGTCCATCCATGCTCCACTCAATCCTCAACCATGCATATCTGATAAATGGATTTTATATACACTTATCCGGTATATTATACTTGAATTAGTTGTTTATATTCATGTGTCTTAGTTACTTTTCATGCATTTTATGTTTATTTTGTAGGTTATACATTTGGGAGCGGTGTGAGCGACTATTGGTAAGGAAACGCAAAGAAAAACGTAAAGCAAAGCAAATCGGACATCATTTGGGCTTTCATGTTCATGGCTTGGAACTTGGCTTAAATTGTAGAGCATCTTAGTAGCTTTCCGAAACATTTTTAATCATTCCAATCGGAGTTCGGATGCAAGAGTTATGATTGTTGTGCCAACGGACGTCGAACGTCATGGTTTTGGGTGGTCGTTTGCATAGCAGTCACTTCCAGCTCAATTTCAACCTTCATCCGGCCAGAATTTCTCAAGCCTTAAAGAATGAAAGTTTTAGATCTCGTCGATATCTTCGATTTGATAGGTGGCAGGCCCCGTAACTCCTCCCGGATCAAAAGTTATGGCCATTTTACGAGGACGTCAGATGTAAAACAGACTTCGCTTCTGGCGGGCTTTCCTTAACAAATTGCCCGTCGGAGCGGGCATAGCAGTGTTAGACAAGAAGGACCCCCAGGGGCGGACCCTGTAGAAAGCTTAACTTCGTAGGCAGAATGCAGCGCGAGAAAAGACGTTTTTTGGCCAAATTTGAGTTCGGGAAGGATTGTTTTCGATCCAATTGACTCAAGGACTTCCAAGAGGACTTAAAGACATGTAAAAAGGCTTATAAAAGGAGGGGAATAACAAGGATTAGAGGGGGATGTTAGGAGATTGGAGAGATTAGAGGAGAGAGAGCATTCCATTAGATTAGATTAGAGTAAATTAGATCAAAACACTAGTTCTAAATAGTTTTGGAGATTCAAGCAACTTGGAGACCATTCAAGATCAAGAAGCAGGAGCTTGAGGAAGATGGAGATTTTTGTCGACAAATGATTTACTCTTTACTTTACTCTTATTCTTATCTTTTAATGTGTTTTCAATTGTGGATTCTTAGTTTTAATTCAATGAACTAATTCTTTGTTTGAGATTACAATGGATCTTATTGTAGTTTATTTTAATATGCTTATTATCAATTATTATGTTCTATTGTGAGGATTGTCTATATTGATTTGAGCTTTAATCTATGAATTGCACGATCAATAATTCTTTGTGGAGTTGGATGGAATCGAGAGAGGATACTCAAATCTAGACCTAGTTGATATAGCATGTGTTCGTGGATTTTGTTAGTAGCTTAAACTTGATTCGTGTTAAGGTAGAGATATGCTTGACGCCGCATGTAATCGGATAGAGAACTTATTCTTCAACCTTCTTCAATTGTAATTCAAATAGAGATATAGTGGGTTAGTTGATTAAGGTGTTTAACGGATTTCTATGTTGATTGTGGATTGATGTTAATATGGTATTAGTGCATCGAGAGGTGGTTAATACTACGTTCGTGTTCTTGACAAACAATTCAGGATAGAGAATAATTGAGGAGAAGTGTGTTAACTTAAATGAAGCAATAAGTGAAGTTGTGATCTTAAATCTCTATAGTCTTAATTTAATTAGTGGAATTTAATAGTAGTTTAATTTATATAATTTGAAATTCATTTGTTTAAATAAGATTGAGTTGGTTATGGGTTAGTACTTGGTGATTTTTATTAACTAATTCTCTGTGGGAACGATACTCAACTTATCACTTTATTACTTGTTGACCATGTATACTTGCGTGTTGTGCGTATATAGATTTTACCCAACAATATCCCAGCTTTTGCCTTGCCTCATGCGTCCATTAGCTTCGTGCCCTATAATACCACCAAATTAGGCCGATTCATGCACTTATTCACCAAAAGGAGTTTTAAGTATATGCAATGCAAAATAACATGAAATGCAACTAAAACAGACGAAAATGTACTTGAGATGGGCATAATTCGCGTAAATTGATATCCAATAAGTAGGAATAAAACCCACTTATCATTGAGCTCGACAGCCTAGCAAAATCTAATAGTTTTTTTTATGCATCACATAGCACATAATAACATGCTCAACATATATCTCATAAACATTGGACTAACATAATATATATACTGCATTTCATATAACAAGTATAAAGATTGAGTTCCTTACTCAATCAGCATTCATTATTCAATCAACGTAGTCATATATTGACTTTAACGTTTCATACTTTCAATATATATAGAACACATCATACTCTTTGCAACAAATATTTAAAACAGTTAATCATCAAGTTCACATATCAAATAGGAACTGAAAGACTTGCCTGATTCGTAGTTTATGAACTACGACTTAACTGCTTAATGCTTATCTGCACTTCGTGTATTCCTTAGTTTTAGAAGATGATGGTTATCCTTTGATTATCAAGCTTTCTTTTCCCCAATTCTTTTTTCAAATTCTCTAGACTTCTCCCAATTCTCTCTAAATTTTTCTCTGCAACTATCTTTTTCTCCTCTCTTTCCTCTTCTGAGTTCTTTCTTTCTAACTCTAACCTTACGTACTAACAATATAACGTATAGGTAATCATATATATATTAATTATACAATATAAATATAATTTTAACTGACATCAGTTTTTTTTAACTCAAAAGCCATAAGGCTTGTTTGGCTAACTAACTAAAATTAACCCATTAAATCTTACACCTTGTTTGGTAAAATAGATTTAAATTAAAGACTTAACATTCATTAGGCCTTGTTTGGACAAAAACTAAATTAACCTCCCTTAACTTATTTAAATTCTTGCATCACAATTCCATAAATTATTTATTTTTTCTCGATAAATAAATTATTTAAAATATTTATTTAACTCAATAAATATTTAAAATTAATTACAAAATTCATTTAATTTCTTCAATAGTTAACTCAACTATTAAACCTCACTTTCCCAATATATGAATATATATTTCTCTTCAAACCAGATCACATATTTCAAAATATATAGCACATATATATATACTCAAATTAACTCAAAACATCTCATAATAAGAATTTTAATTATTAAATTCCTATTTTAATAACTTATAAAAATTCGGGTTGTCATAGTGTCTCATCCCTTTATAAGAATGAATTCTTCCAAATTTGTTCATATTTCACTGATCAAGATATCATTTTCAAATCCTCACAAAAATATCTAACAAATTGCCATAAGGTCTGCTTCCGATGAAAAGAATGTAAAACATTTGCAAATCCAGTAATAGATTTATATTTGGTATAATAGATTTTCATATACATCAACAATGCAAAAAATGATGGATAACAATAACTTAAACAAAATAAGGTATAAGGACTAACAAAAATTAATAAAATCACATACCTCATGAAGTTCCTTTCTTTTACCTTTGGACTCGATAAAAAAGTATCTAAGCATGAAGAATAACCTCAGTACATCCAATATGAGAATCCATAGGGACAAAGGAAATCAATAAAAACAAACAAACCCAACTATTAAATTTGTAAAAATATCCTAATTGTTGAAAAAATGTTAAATAGGCTCCTATGATTTTTAAGTCTACAAACTGATTTTCACACACAAATTCAAAGTTGAAACTCTTAGCTTACTCTCAAGGCTTGTACATACTCTTTTCGATATTCTATTCTGCACTATGTAATACAAATTGAGAGATAATTTCACTTGATAAGACTATCATATTATGCATTCAGTTGACAATGACATTGTCGACTAATAGCACTTGCCAATATTCAATTTTAAAAGAAAAATAAATTTGTCATTTCACTCCAAAATTTTGCACGTCAAAAGACAATAATCCGCCTTACATCAAATTTACATTTCAACTTACCATGCATTTGAACCACACTTTTCAGGTACACAAAGGAAAATTTCCCTCTTAACAAATTAACATTCACCATGGCCAAGTTGATAGTTAAACATTCATTCTCAAAATACATCTACTAATTTCTTGTTCATTAAAATGATTTAATCTCTTAAGAAATTCAGTAGTTGGAACAATTTGTCTATAAGATTTAAAATAGATAGAATTCAAAAAAATAGTAATTCACTAAAAATTTACCGTAATTTGACATATGTGTATATATACACATACATGTGTGTGTGTATATGCACGCACAAACTTGCAAAAAACTGCGAATAGAACCATTATTTTACTAAGTTTTACTTTTAAACTACTATTCTTTTTTATTGTATAGATGATTTTCTTTCCCTGTGTAGTTAAGCACTTACCAGGCTGCATTGAAAGCCAAGGCCCTAGTTGCAGGTTCCTGATCGAGCTTATCATCATTCAATGGTTCGTACATGAACATATATATAACAATCACTATAATTCCATCATGCTTAGACTACACAAACATATTCCCAATTCAAAGTATTCTTTGAACAGGTAATGTGAGACCCCAAATTTTATGAATAAATATTTAATTTTCTCGAAATATTTTTTTTATGTTATGGTGTGGATTTGAGATAATGTTATAGTTGTGGGTAATATTTATAAATTTTGAAAAGTAAGCAAGTGGTTATAAAATATTCAATTGGTCAGGGAATATTTTTTTGTCGGGGAATATCCGTACGACGGCACAATCATTGGTGGACCCCATAACGGAATTATTGTCAGAATGAAAAACGACAAAAATATCTTTTTATGAAAATAACGGCGGAAGTTTTACCGTAAAATGTTGAACTACCTGGTAGTAAAAAAAAGTACGATGTCTGGCGTGGTTGATAAGTAGTACACAGTATTGATTATTAGTGCTTACGTGAGAAGTCACTTTCGGTTTTACTCAATAATTATTACGGTAATTCTTTGCTCGATATTTTATTTTATTGGTCCAATAATTCTTTGCGTTGATATTTTATATTATTATTGTTTCAATAATTGTCACCTTTGCACAAGATTTCCATTATCAAAATCAATAATTCATATTATTTGAATAATATTATTAGATAGAATTATTAGCAATGTCTAGAAAGTTACATCAAGGAGAGGTTTGGTCACCTAATCGCAGCGTCGATGAGGAAAATCCTTTATCGGAAAGCCCTCTCTTTCTTGGGAACGGCCTCGTTGTCATTATTGTGATTCTGTAATATTATCTGTGAATAAATAATTATTGATTTATATGATAAGGAAATATTTATTTTATGTGGACATAAATGATAGATACAAAAATATCTATTTTATGTTGTTATAATTAAAGGAATTAATGTTGAGGTATTTTATCAGTATTTTTGTCGGAAGGGAGGTATTAAAAAATCAAATCGGTATTTTTAAAGCTCTATTGCGTGAGTTATAATTTTGATCCGACCGTTGGATCGTTGTGATTTTTGGATATGTTATACATATATAAGTTGAGTATATGTCCACAAATTTTGAACCGTTAAAAATTAGCGTATGATTTGTTATGAATTTTAAGAGGTGTTGAAAATTATCCGTTTATGGATTTCGGATATTTTCTATTTGGAATTAGGAAAAACTTTCTTCTGCAAAGTTGTAGAGAATTCAATTTCGTGTGGAATAGAGATAAAATTCGTATTTTTCTGATAAAAGGGCTATTTTATATGAATTATTAAAGTTTTAAAAATTAAAATATTTTTATTTAAATTATGGGTGGGCCCCACTTTTGGTTGTTGGGGAAGATGGCTGATTTCTGGTGGGCCCCACTTATGGTGGCTGAATTTTTATTCAAAGTATGCATGCGTAGAAATAATAATAATATTATTTTATTATTTAGTCTCCTATGGCGTTCTAGTATTTTCCTATAAATAGGCGCTTCGGTTAGAATTGAAAATCACACCAGAAACAAGTTTTCTTTCTCTCTATATTATCGAGCGTATTTTTGTGAGTATTTAGATACTTTGAGAGTTCTTTATTCAAAGGTGAGTTTCTTTCGAACTTTACATCAGATATTCCGATCAGAACTACTATTATTTTGAGGTAAGGGATGTTATTTTCTTCATAAATGATATTATTTTCTTCAATATCATTATGCCGAAATATTGATATGAATTTTATTGTGGAATTTTTACCTTTTTGCGTCGGGGTTACTATTCACGTATATGGCACTATTCACAATACGGCACTATTCACTAAAAAATGAAATTCTCTTTTTCGTCCCAGATGTCTATTATGGTTACTATAATTGATTGTATCCATGTTTTGATCTTCATTCTGTACTCATTTGGTTAAAGTTTTAGCTTCTATATCACATAAAATTAGTAGAATATCCTTGATATTTGCGCTTCATCTAGTATCTTTTCACAGAAATATTATTCTAAGCATTCTTAATAAAGTTTAACTTATTCATGCTGGAGTACTATTCACGGGTTACTATTCATGAAGTACTATTCACGGGGTACTATTCACTCAAGTACTATTCACCCGGGGTATTATTCATGATAAAAATTGATTTGTTTTCGGTCCAAATCATTTTTGGTACAATATTATTCTTGAATTTTACTCCACAAAGCAGTATCATGTTGACAATTTGAATGTTATCAAATTCTGGATAAATTAAATTATCAATATTTAAAATTTATCCTTGAACTTGTTTTATTGAATTATGATGTCATTGTCATCATCCTCATGCTTATATTGTTATGAAAGTCATCTTTAGCCCATAGTGCATAGATAGACTTGGTATGATTATGACCAGGGATTATTCGGTATAATCATGACCGTAATGTTACAATTGATGTGATCAAAGTCCTCATTGGCCCGTAGTGCATTGATGGACAGTTTTTGGTATGATTATGGTCATGGATTCTCTTCGGCCAAGGGTGCAAAGATGAATTGTTTTATGGCATGATTATGACCGTTGATGAAAACACGATTATCTTTGGCCCGTAGTGCAAGTATAATTAGTGGTCGTGATACTAAAAAATATCATTGGCCTGTAGTGCAGGGATGATTCGATGATGTGGATTATTTATTAAGCCGAGTCTCGGTGATAAAATTGATGATAAATCTTTTAAATCATTAAAGATAGTAGATTTTACGCTCTATTTGACTCTTCTAATGGATTGCTTATTCCACTGCAGTTGTTGATCTAAAACTTGTTGTCTATTATATTCTATCAGTTGTTATACTGTTGAAGGCTAAGGATAATTTATTCTGCATTATCTTAGTCATAATATTTCTTCTTGGGCTAGTTGAGCTCACCCTTTTGCTTTCATTATTCTCTTCAGGAAATGAGAGCGTGGCGGGACTAGTCGGGGAACGGAGTGACGGTCCAGATGATAGCATTAGTAGTCCTCACTATTCTATGAAATAATGTGATAATAAATGTATTGAGGACTCCTTTTGAGTTGAATCTTTATCCTAGAAGACAATATTCGTTTAAAACTCTCGATTTATGTTTTGTCGTATGTCACACTGTATACCAGTTGTATTATTAAGTTATATTTGAATTTTGTACCATGTATTTGTGACTCAAGATGGGTGATGTATACCTATTTTGGGGGCGTCACGATTAATATCAAAGCTTAGGGATATGATCCACAGCCGAGATGTGAGACTAGAACTAGGAGGAGAGGCGGGAATTCCTTCACTAGTATGACCTACCTAAGTTTATTTGGTATTTAATTGGTCGGTCAGAGTATAGGGATAATATGTGGCAAGTCAATTAACCCTTGTTTTGTGACAGTAAAATGGCATCTGAGAATGTTGAGAATATCAATGGAGCACATGAGACTGTTGAGTCACCGATGATCAATAGCCAGAGAAACGTGCATCAAGAATGTAATAATCCTCTTGTAAACAACGACACCGACCAAATGACGAACGACGGTATGTTTAGGAGCTTTTTAGAATTCATGCAACACCAAACGAGATAGACTCTGATGCTCATAATGCGGTGGAAACACTTTGCAAATCCACGGTTGGTCACCATTAGCGATTCAAAGTTTGGGACCACCGGAGTTTTTGGGAAGGCCAAAACCACTTAAGGCAGAGACGTGGATTAAGCAAATCACCAAGATATTTGATGTCTTGAAATGATCAGAGGAACAAAAGATTTCATTCGCCACCTTTATGTTGCGAGAAGAAGCAGATCATTGGTGGGAATTTGTAAAACGTACCCAGCCTAACGCACTCAAGATGTCTTGGGAGAAGTTCCAAGAATTGTTCAACGACAAGTACTGTGACGCCCCCAACATAGGTATACATCACCCATCTTGAGTCGTCAAATACATGGTACAGAATACAAATACAAACTTAATTATACAACCATCGTGTAATATACGACAAAATATTGCTGAGAGTTTAAACAGGAATGTTGCATTCTAGACAATATCAACTCTCAAATAGAGTCCTCATTACATTTATTGTCATACTAATAGTGAGGACTACTAATACACCATCTCGAACCATCACTCCGTTCCCCGACTAGTCCCGGCTATGTTCTAATTTCCTGAAGAGAACAATGAAAGCAAAAGGGTGAGCTCAACTAGCCCAGTAAGAAATATTATGACTAAGATAATGCAGAATAAATTATCATTAGTCTTCAACAATGTTAAACCGATAAAATACAATACACATCAAGTTTAAGCTGCAATTTGAATAAGCAATCCATTAGAAGAGTCAACAAACATGATATCTACTATCTTCTATGATTTAAAATGTTTTCATCAATTTTATCGAGACTCACCTTTAAATAAATAAACCACATCATCGAAGTCATCCCCGCACTACGGGCCAAGGATATTCATTAAATCATCAATGGTCATGACTATACCGAATAATCCTCGGTCATAATTATACCAAAAGCGTCCATCGATACACTATGTGCCACCGAGGACTTTTACCACATCATTTATAACATTACAGGTCATGATTATCTTTGAATAATCTAGTCATAATCATACCAAGTCCATCTATGCACGTAAGCCAAAGATGACTTTCATCACAATATAAGCATGAGGATGATGACAATGACATAATATTTCAATAAAACAAGTTCAAGGATAAATTTTAAAGATTTAAAATTTTAGTTTATCCAAAAATCAATAACGTCCAAATTGTCAACATGATACTTCTTTGTGGAGTAAAATTCAAGAATGCTCGAAGAATATTTCCATGAATAGATACTGGATGAAGCACAAATATCCGAGGATATTCTACTAATTTCATGGAGTATAGAAGCCAAAACTTTAACCAACCTGAGTATAATAGAATATATAAAAGCGCAAATGGATTTTCACCGCCATGCGGTAATCGCACGAGATGACAGATCATTTCCACAATTTAATAAGGAATGAATACGAAGGATCATTCACCATGCATCTGTGTAATCAACATAGACGAGTTATTCCAACGAATAATAAAGAATGGAATAACGAAGAATTCAAGAACGAATTCAATGAATAATAAAGAATGGAACCAGGTCGTACGTAAACCACATGATGAGGATATTCCAATGTAATAATAAAGAATAGAACCGGTCGTGCATAATCCGCACGCATGAGGATATTCCAACAGAATAATAAAGAATGGAACCAGGTCATACGTAATCCGCACAGACAGGATATTCCAACAGAATAATAAAGAATGGAATAACAACAGAATTCACGAGCACGCGATAGAGCGCTTGCAGACGAGTTATCCCATGAGAATAATAAAGAATGGAATAATGAAGCTCTCACCGTGTATGCGGTGCCAGCAGATAAAAGTTATTCCAACATAATAATAAAGAATGGAATAACAACTCTTATGAGTATTGAAAGAAAATAATTATCTTCATGAATCTGAAAAAGAATAATACCCCTTACCTTAGAAAGCGGATATTGGAATAGTGAGGTAGCAGACTTCTCTTCTTCTCTCTCTATAATAATTGCTTCAAAGCTTTAGTGAATTGGTGAGAAATGAAGGAAGAATGAGCTTCTATTTATAGGAAAATATAGTTTCGATAATTGCACGTTTGGGGCTCAAAATATTACAAAGTATAATACCTTCCTCTTTTCTTCATTTTAATTTAGTCCCGCAAGTATTATCAAACTTGCACCACCTCCCTAATAGTAAATAATGTAAATCAATAGTTCAATCATGTGAATCAATAGTTATAATCATGTAAAAATCGAATTTGATTATATAGTACCTCCATCTATACCTCCATTTTTAACTTAGTCATGCAAGTAGTATTATCGATCTTGCACCAACTCCCCAAATAGTACAAGAATGTGAATCAATAGTACACACGTGTGAACAAATAGTTATAATCATGTGAATTAATAGTAATTAATTGCTCATTTATCCAAGTTAATTATCCAAGTGGTCAATTATAACTTCCGGACATCAATTAATATCGAAATAAATGTCGATATCCACTTAACACTAATAATTCCTATGACAATAAAGATTTTTGTAATTTAATTTTAATATTTATTGAATTGAATAAATATTTTTCGATGAATTAATTATTAGATTAAATAATTAATTGATGAAATTATGGTAGATTAATTTAATTATATGTGTTATATTTATTAAATTAATGTGGAGAATTTTTATTATTCAAGTATGTAATTATGTGAGCTTATTGAATTAAATAAAATATTGAATAAGCCTAATGTTATTTTAATTAATTTAATAATTAATTAAAGATTTAATAATTTGACATAATTAATAAATGAGAAATTTAATTATGTGACTATGTGAATTAATGAGAAATTATTATATGTTATTTAAAATAAATTAAATAAGATATTTGATTTATTTCATAAAGGGGTGTGACACTATTAAACTATAGTATAAGAGATTTATTAAATTAAATAGGAATGAGTCTTTTAAAGCTAGCCAAGCATGGCCTTAGTGGGAGTTGAGGACAATTAACTTTATGATTTGGGTAATCGAACCACAACGCTACGAGTTCCTTTCCTTTATTATTATACGTCTTCTTTTCTTTTCATTATATGCTAAGTCTGGAAAAGCAAAACAAAGAGGAGAGAGAGAGAGAGAGTTTGAGAATTCAAAGAGAATTTCAGAGAAATAGAGAGAAGCAGTGTGAATTATTGTGGCATTGTAGAAGAACGTGAAAGTTAGAGAAATTATTTTAAGGGTAATCTCTTCAACCCAAATTTCAAATTACGTTATTAAAGTTTTTATGAATATAGCTTTCAAAATTTTGTAAAGTCTTTGTAAATTGGAAATTGTGTTGTTTATGTGGATATATGTGATAATATGTTAGCATAGCATGTTTTACTATATATTATAGATTTCCATATAATCAATTTCATAAAAATTATACAGTATATGGTTACAGAGTATAGAATATGGCCATATGGCCCTTATACGTAAATTTAATATGTCAAACATACATTGTTTCATAAAATTCACACTTGTATATAATTACGCATGTTAAAATGAAGAAAACAAACCTTGAATGGCTGGATTTGGTATTATAACGAATCCGTAGTGTTGATTTTTATGTTTTGTATTCAAAACCTTCAAGAACATCAAGAATAGTGAAATTACATGTGTTGATTTCGTAAATTGTGTGTTTTAACTTGTTAAAATCATGATAAAAGGGTTGAGTAATAGTTATTTGTGTATTAAAATGTTTGGGTATGTGAGACCCCGATTTTATCAATAATGATTTAAATTTTGTCAAAATAATTTTTTAATATTATGGTGTGAATTTGAGATAAATATTATAGTTGTGGGTAGATTTATAAATTTTGCAAAGTATGCAAGTGGTTATATTATATTCGATTGGTCGGGGAATATTCGGTTTAGGGGAATATTCGCATAACTACCAATCATTGGTGGACCCATATCGAGAATTATTATTGTCGGATCGAGAAAACGACAAAAATATTTTATGAAATAACTAGCGGAAGTTTTACCGTGGTTCTTGTTGAACTACTTTCCCAGAGTAAAAGTACGATGAATACGTGTGGTTGCATAGTAGCTTGCAGTATTGATTATTGATGCTTTATGAGAAGTCACCGGTTTGATTCCATTATTATCGATTAATAATATGAATTATTATAATGATAATGGACGTTTTGTTTTATTCATTATTATTAACGTAATAAAGCGTAAACATCTTTTTATATAAAATAGAATACTTTATTAAAGTTATTCTATAAATAGAATATATTATATTTTATTATGCATAGTGTTGCATAGTGTTTTCATGATAGTGTTTTGCATAGTATTGCATAGTGTTTGCATAAGTAAAATGTTTTATATAAATAGAATATATTATATTTTATTTAAAAGATTTTTCTTTAAATATGGACCGTCGATTAAAGTAAATCAATCTGGAGCGTTCATGGATTATTCTACAATGCATTCCATTTTCCTATAAATAGAAGCTCATTCCTTCCTTATTTTCTTACGAATTCATCAAACTTCAGAGAGAGAAATTATAGAGAGAAGCTATGAGAGAAAATCTATAGAGAGAAAGAAGAAAGTATTCGCTACTTCACTACTTCTATATTAGGTTCTTTTTACGGTAAGGGTGTTATTCTTTCTTCTTGAATAGAACTTCATTATTCCATTCATTATTATTTTGTTGGAATAACTTTGTAAAAGTGGTATACCTATACATAACCTTTGATATGCCAGATATCCTATACTTGGTGAAATCCTTATGTTATTCCATTCTTATTTATTTCATTGAATAACTCAGATAATGCCGGTTTACCCTATACTTGGTGACATTCTTCTATTATTCATTGGAACATCCTCGCTCATGTGTTTTACACCCGGGACTGGTTCCGCTTTTATTATTCTCGTTGGAACATCCTTGCTCACAAGGTGTTTTACACCGATTCGGGTTCCGCTTCTTTATCATTTTGTTCGAATATCCTATTCATGTGTTTTACACCGGACCGGGTTCCATCTTTATTATTCTCGTTGGAACATCCTGCGTGGGTGTGAATTTCACCGACTCGTTCCGTTATTATTATTCTACATTGAATAACTCGTCATGCTAAGTACCGCATGCATGGTGATTTCTTTTGTTATTCCATTCTTTATTATACCCATTGGTTAAAACTTTGACTTCTATACTCCATGAAATTAGTAGAATATCCTCGATATTTCAAGCTTCATCCAAAGATCTTTCATGGAAATATTCTTTTGATCATTCTTGAATTTTACTCTACAAAACAAAGATCTTGTTAACAATTTGGACGTTATTAATTCTCGGATAAAATAATTCTTGAACTTGTTTTATTCAATTATTATGTCATTGTCATCATCCTCATGATATATTATGTTATCTTTGGCTTACGTGAATAGATGAACTTAGTATGATTATGACCAGGATCATTCGGTGATAATCATGACTTGATATAAATGATGTGACAAAAGTCCTCAAAGTGGCTGTAATGCGTTGATGGATAGTTTTTGGTATGATTATAACCGAGGGTGATTCTCAGATAGTCGTGACTATTGATAATTTGATGAAAATCCTTGACCGTAGTATGTGGATGATTAGATGTGGTGGTTTATTTATTGTCGAGTCTCAAATGATAAAATTGATGAACACCTTTTAAAACCTAAAAGATAGTAGACTTTATTCTCTACTTGACTCTTTTAATGGATTGCTAATTCACCGCAGCTTAAACCGGTTGTCTATTGTATTTTATCGCTTAACATCGTTGAAGGCTAATGATAATTTATTCTCGCATTATCTTAGTCATAATATTTCATCATGGGCTAGTTGAGCTCACCTTTTCTTTCATTGTTCTCTCTGTGAAATGAGAACATAGCCGGGACGATAGCCTGGGAAACGAAGTAATGGTCCGTAGAGGATAGCATTAGTAGTCCTCACTATTCAGCGTGAAATAGTGTGATAATAGTTGTAATGAGGACCTTTGAGTTTGTATAATATCTAGTAGACAATATTTGTATTCAAACTCACGCTTTATGTCGTACAGTACACCTACGCGTTAGGTTAAGAAGTTGTATTTGAATTTATGTACCATGTAAGTGGCGACCAAGATGGGTGACGATACTTAATTTTGGGGCGCCACAGTTGGTATCGAGCTTAGGATATGATCCCGGCTAAGATGTGAGAATAGTACTAGAGGGAGACTCGGGAATACATTTTCGCTAAGTATGACCTACCTAAATTTATTTGGTATTTAATTGGTGCTCACAGAGTATAGAATAATATGTGATATGTTAATTAACCCTTGTTTTGTGACAGTGTTTGAGAATGACATCTGAAAATGCTGAGATAAGCAATGAAGCACATGAGAGTGTTGATTCAGCTAAAACAAAAGATAACAACCAACAACACGATAATAATCATACTGGTGGCAACGGCTATCAGAATAATGATAACCATCGTGGGGGAAATTATCATGCCAAGAATGGTAACCACTTCGGTGGTAATCATGGCCAAGATAATAGAAGTGGAAATTTCAAGAAGAGAAGGTCATTTAGCTCGATTTTGTCGTGCACCAAAGTCAAGTCCAGCTGGGACGGTGGCACCAAAGGCGGATACGGATAAAACAAAGTCGGTGGTTTCATGAAGAGCGTTTTTCATGACTTCTTAAAAAGCAAGTGACTCGAACGAAGTTAGCACGGGTTAGTTAATTATAAATTCTTGCAAAGTCTATACCTTATAAGATACCGGTTCTACCCATTATTTTATCTCGCTTGCTTATGCTCAACATTTAAATTTGACCGGAGAAGTTAGACTTTGACTTATTGGTTGAAACTTCGTTTAGTAGGAGCCTTCGTTACCTCTACTATTTTAAATCTTGTTTGGTTCAAATAAACATTTTCACGTTACTGTCGATCTTATCTTTTTGAAAATATTTGCCTTTGATGGGATTTTAGGAATCAATTGGTTAACTACTCATCATTCTTTTCGTAAGGTTGTTAGCTTTTATATTCATAACCAACTTGTTAAAGCGTAATTCAAGTAACCAAACTACTAAAGTCAATTATTGTCATATCAAGCCATAAGTAAAGAGCCCCGAACCTTTCGTTGTTGACTTCCTTGTATGGAATGCATCAAGACGGGATTTCTCAGAGGGGGACATCGTGAATGAAGATGGCAAGTTTATAGGTATCATTGTGAGGTGTTATCTGTGTTAAGGGATGAAGTCACAATTGGTATTATAATGACGTACTATCCAAGTCTTCGACGAGAGTATGATTTTGAATGATATTTCTATCATTAATAAATTTCTTGGCGTATTCTTGAAGACTTCCTAGCCTACCCTAGAGCGTGAAATCGAATTTTGTATTGACCCCAAAGATAAAACCCATTTCTTAAACCCTCAAATATTTTTTCAACTAAAATGAGCAGTTTTACGTGGTTTATGATGAAAGTCATAATAAAAGCATAGGACTGATGAAAATCATGGGTATATGAAGTATTAGTAAGTTTTATGATGAGTTATGTTGGTTAGTATGTGAAAACATGAAAGTTTCTTAGAAATCACAAAGAGTTGAAAATCGATTTTGGTGAAAATGTAACATGAAATTCAATAGACCATATCTCCTATTATATTTTGAATTTTTGAATGTGGTTAAGACCTAGAGTTAGATCTATGAGTTACCTAACTAATTCAAGTGGAATTACTGGAAAAGGTGTTGTAGAGATTTTGTGTGGACTGATTTTAGCAAAGGAGTGCAAAGCTGTAAAACCGAAAAAGCTGCTGCTGCCATGATTTTAGAGGGCTGTTTGGGACACTTAAATTATGAGAAAATTCTGGGTTTTTGGGACATGAAAGTATATGGTATAAAGTACCTCCTGTCCAAAACTGAGCTCATTCTCGACTTAAAATGAGCAAGTTATTGACTCTTTTCAATATTTAAGTTTTTCCCGATTTAAAAACACTATAGCTTAGGAGTTCTATAACTCCGATGACAATGAAATTTAAACTAGAAGCTCACGTTAACATATGTAAGGTCCTGCCAAGATTTGGGGAATTTTGGAGTTAAACTTGAGGTAGCTAATTTCTTAAGGAATTAATTAGAAATTGATTTTTAAAAAATAGTAAATGAATTTTAAAATTCTTGAGAAAAAATATATTTTCATTATGGGACTATATTATGCTAAATCCCGAAAAAAATATTTTTGGGACTGATTTGGTATTTTTCATGAAAATAGTTTAGTTTCTGAATATATGAAAGTTAAATATGTTATGTGAAGTAACAAAGTTGAAAATAGATTTTATGGCTAGAGAATCCTATATAGAGTATATGCATATTTTTTGATGAGGGATTTGATAATTGGTGATGATATTTTATGAGTATGGAATTTTGAATGATTAAATGCATTATATGGTAAAGCGTAAACAATTGAGAAAAATTGTTTATAAATTTAAGAAGTGATTAAAATATTGTTATAATATTAATGTTATTAGATTATGAGATTATTAAGTGATTGATAACATGGGGATATTCTTGAATCTGGATAAATTATATTATAAATGTTTAATATTTATCCTTTATCTCATTTGATTGATTCGTTATATCATTATCCTCATGTTTATATTATGTTGAAAAGTCATCTCGGTATTTGTAGTGCATAGATGGACTTGGTATGATTATGACCACAGATTATTGGTATAATCATAACCGTAAATGAATACACAATTATCTTTCGCCGTAGTGCATGGATAATTTGTGGTCGTGATACTAATGAATACACAATTATCTTTCGCAGAAAGTGCATGGATAATTTGTGGTCGTGATATTAATGAATACACAATTATCTTTCGCCGTAGTGTATGGATAATTTGTGGTCGTGATATTAATGAATACACAATTATCTTTCGCCGTAGTGCATGGATAATTGTGGTCGTGATACTAATGAATACACGATTATCTTTCGTCAGTAGTGCATGGATAATTTGTGGTCGTGATACTAATGAATACACAATTATCTTCGGTAGTGCATGGATAATTTGTGGTCGGATACTAATGAATACAATTATCTTTGGTCGTAGTGCATGGATAATTTGTGGTCGTGATCTTAATGAATACACAATTATCTTTCGCGTAGAAGTGCATGGATAATTGTGGTCGTGATACTAATGAATACACAATTATCTTTCGCCGTAAGTATGGATAATTCGTGGTCGTGATACTAATGAATATCCTTAGCCTGTAGTGCAGGGATGATTCGATGATATGGATTAATTATTGAGCTGAGTCTCAGCAATGAAATATTAATTCATGGATGTGGTAAAAGTCATTCGTCAGTAGTGCATTGATAGACTTGGTATGATTATGACCACGGATTATTCGGTATAATCATGATCAGTAATTGAAAACACGAATATCCTTGGCGAAAGTGCATGGATAATTCGTGGTCGTGATACTATTAAGCTAAGTCTCGACATTATTGGTTTTTATAAATTGTATATCTTTGGCTCAGAATAAAAGATGAATTGTTAATGAATATCTTTGGTAGGATTACAAAGATGAATTAAATGTTTTCAATGATAAAGGTATTCAAGGTATTCTCATTTCTTTATCATACCAGTACGCACCCTAATTTCGGCGAAATTCCATAAGGAGGGAGATTGTGAGACCCCGATTTTATCAATAATGATTTAAATTTTGTCGAAATAATTTTTAATATTATGTGTAAATTTGAGATAAATATTATAGTTGTAGGTAGTATTTATAAATTTTTGCAAAGTATACAAGTGGTTATATTATATTCGATCATCTGGGAATATTCGGTATTAGCAGGAATATTCGATAACTACTCAATCATTGGTGGATCTCCCACAACGTAATTATTGTCGGATCGAGAAAACGCACAAAATATTTTATTGAAATAACTGGAAGTTTTACCGTGGTTCTTTGCTGAACTACCCTCAGAGTAAAAGCACAAGAATACGATGTGTATGGTAGTACAGAAATACGTGGTATTGATTATTGATGCTTATGTGAGAAGTCAACTCGGTTTGATTCCATTATTGTCGATTAATAATATGAATTATTATAGCGATAACGACGTTTTGTTTTATTCAGTATTATTAACGTAATAAAATGTAAACATCTTTTATATAAAATAGAATACTTTATTAAAGTTATTCTATAAATAGAATATATTATATTTTATTATGATAGTGTTGCAGATAAGTGTTTTGCATAGTGTTTTGCATAGTATTGCATAGTGTTTGCATAGTAAAATGTTTTTATATAAATAGAATATATTATATTTTATTTAAAAGATTTTTCTTTAAATATGGACCGTCGATTAAAGTAAATCAACTGGAATCGGATTCATGGATTAGTTACTATGCATTCCATTTTCCTATAAATAAGCTCATTCCTTCATTATTTTCATTTAATTCATTGAAACTCTAGAGAGAAATTATAGAGAAGCTATAGAGAGAAAATCTATAGAGAGAAAGAAGAAAAGTATTCGCTACTTCACTACTTCTATATTCGGTTCCTTTTTACGGTAAGTGGTGTTATTCTTTCTTCGAAGAGAACTTCATTATTCCATTCATTATTATTTTTGTCGAATAACTCGTAAAAGTGGTATACCCTATACATAACTCGTGATATGCGGCATATCCTATACTTGGTGAAATCCTTATGTTATTCCATTCTTATTTATTCATTGGAATAACTCGTATATGCTATTTTACCTATACTTGGTGACATTCTTCATTATTCTCATTTGAACATCCACGCTCAAGGTGTTTTACACCGACCACCGGTTCCGCTTTTTATTATTCTGTTGGAACATCTCGCTCACGTGTGTTTTACAGGACCTGGTTAAAATCTTTATCATTTTGTCGAATATCCTATTCGTATGTGTTTTACATCCAGTTCCATCTTTATTATTCTCATTGGAACATCCCGTCGGTGTGAATTTCACCCGACCCGGTTCCGTTATTATTATTCTGTTGAATAACTTGTCTGGCTTGCGGCACCGCATGCATGGTGATTTCTTTTGTTATTCCATTCTTTATTATACCCAATTGGTTAAAACTTTGACTTCTATACTCCATGAAATTAGTAGAATATCCTTGATATTTCGTTTCATCCAAGATATCTTTCATGGAAATATTCTTCCGATCATTCTTGAATTTTACTCTACAAAACAATATCTTGTTAACAATTTGGACGTTATTTTAATTTCTGGATAAAATAATTCTTGAACTTGTTTTATTGAATTATTATGTCATTGTCATCATCCTCATGATATATTATGTTATCTTTTCGCTTACGTGCAGATAGATGAACTTAGTATGATTATGACTGTGGATCATTCTAAGTATAATCATGACTTGATATAAATGATGTGACAAAAGTCCTCAAAGGGCTGTAGAATTAGTAACTTAATCTAATGAACATAAAAACATGTTAGGACGATAATGAGATGTTAAAATAAATCTTAGCATTATAACACAATTATGTGTGAATTGAATTATTGAATGTATATTTAGCTTATGAGTCGTAAAGTGTAAATTATGTGACAATGAGTGTAGTAATTTGACTAAGTATAGTCATAATCAAAGTTAGACAAAAAGAATGAACTTGTGATGACTAGTTACGTTATAATTGACTGGTATTGTGAACGTAAATGATATGTAGGATTTAAATCAAGGAACGAGTATAATTAACGTGTAATCTACGCACGAGGCAAGTTTCCTAACCCTACTTGTTATCTTTATATGAGCTTATAAGTTGTCTCTTTACATCGAGCAAATTCTCGTTATTATTGATCAAGTACATTTTATTATATTAAAATGTATTAATCTTTCAAAGTATGATTTTGCTATACAATAATTATTCTATCAGATACCTTTTGAGATTGTTATTCAATTTTAAATTATCGCCATCGTTGAACTTTGTTAGACTAGTGAACCCTTAATGATTCGACTAGTCCATAGTTGATGAGCGTTCTAAATTTCGTAACCCTTGATGAATTATCCAAACCAAACTTCCTTTTGGTGCGGACTCTAATGTCAAACCGAGATGAACAACCTCAGATAGGGGATTACTTTATGTTAGCGTTAAGATATTGTGCACAAGATGGTACTAAGGGTGATCCCCTAAGTACGAGAAGAAGAGTCCATAGTCTTACGATCGTTAAAGGTTTCAAGTATAAACACTTGACAACCTAGGACATAGTTCAAGGTCTTATGACCCTCGTAAGTTCTTTTTGTTTCTTGTTATTCATTCTCGATTCAAAAGTCGAGTTTTCATGTTTCGTAAGTCTTTGATTTATTCGCATGTTATTATTTCTTTGTTATATTGTTATACTTGTGGGCAATCGTGCTCACTCTCATGTAATAATAACATTGCAGCTTAAGAACTAAAGATCGCATTTAGCCTTCCACTAGTAAAGGCAAGGGCAAGGTTAACAAATGAGGAAGACTTGTTGTTATTTAAGTTATTGATGTGTATTTATTTATGTAGACTTGATGTTATTTAAGACTTGTTATTGTTTATGATTCCGCACTGATGTTTAAGGTTAGAGTGACCTGGGATTGTATTTTTATGCAGATGATGTAACCCCATAAGGGGAGATTTATTTATTTAATTCTATCTATTGCATGGTTTGCTTTTATTTATGGGTAGATAGATAGATGATATTTGTACAGTGAACACCAAATCCTCGTGGAAATGGAAGTACCCGGATTTGGGGGTGTCACTGTGTTGGTATCAAAGTCAGAGGTTATGAACCTTAGGTGGGGAACAACCTTAGGTAAGTAGCCTTATAGGAGATCGAGAACATAGTGGTGGTAAACTCTTATCGAAGTTATAAGAAATGAATTTCTTAATTCATTGAAGATAATAAAAGACTTTATGTGCTTATGTGTTAAATTATGTGTTCGCTAGTACTGGATTAGTAACTAAAACTTAAAATTTTGTTGTCGTGGATGTCTGGATGTTGGAGGAGCTAGTCGAAATGGGGGAGGAGGAACCCCGAGTACCTACAGAGGAGGAGCCCCGAGACATTCATGTCGTCAGGGAACAGCTGGTACAGAGAGAGCCATCTCCATTGATCACTGTTGTTGGTCAGGAGCATGAGCCTGAGACCGATCCAGAGGAGGATTCTCGATGAAGAAGAGGAGGAAGAGGAGTTCCCCCAACTCCATCGATGTCGAGATGTATGATGCGCTTTTATGATCGTAACATAGAGTTGCAAGACACTGCTCAAGAGTCAAGGAGAGGATCTATTATTCAACAGAGTACCATCGAAAGCGTAAGGATGGGGAAATTGTGACTCTTCACACACGCTTAGGAAACGTGGAGTGGGATTTGGTTCACGAGAAGGGTCAAACCGAGGAGAAGTCCCAAGAAATAGAAAAGTTGAAGAAAGATCTCAAAGAGAGCTCGTAAAGAAGTCGACCTTAGCAGAGGAGGGCTGGGTAAGAGAGTCACGTCGTGCTGATCTTGCCGAGGAGGATTGTCGTGCAAAGAAGGCTAAGCTTGGGGAGACGTATTCTACATTTCACAATGCAATGGATGCGCCCAGATCGAAGTTATGAAGTATCCAATCCAGTTTGAAGGTCTACCATCATATATGCTAGATCGCAGGACGATGTCCCGCATCATGGAAGAAGAACGTGGCAAGGCTATTCAACGCCTTAATAGGCAGTGATAGGATTAGTTTATTTATGTGAAACCTATCTGGTAGTTAAAGATGTAAATTTCAATGTGTTTATAAACAAAGGAATATTTTAATGTTTTAAACTCGTAGATTCTTTATCTTGGATAGTTGATGTAAATAGTGTTGATGCTATCGTATGATGTTAAAACTTTTGAATTGAATAAAATGTCGAGTTTATTTGAAATAATGTGTTAAGTGAATTATGATTAAATGTTTTAGTTAAGTTTTAAATGTTTAAGAGATTGAATAAAGATCTAATAAGCGTATATTCTTAATGTAAATATGCCGCCTAAGAAGAAGACAAAACCGTCAACAAGCTCAAGAAGAACCAATGAATAACAACAACGACGCCTAATGCTAACCTCTATTCAAAGAATTGGTGAACCTATTAGCCGGAGCAATTAACAATCAACCACAAGCTCCACCAAACACCTCGCTTAAGGATTTCAAAGGTGGGACCGCCAGAGTTTAAAGGTTCCATAAACCCAATCAAGCTCAAACATGGGTTATGGAGATGGAGAAGGTGTTTGACGTCGCCAGAGTAAGGGAAGACCGAAGACCGCATACGCAACATTCATGTCAAGTCCAAGCCGCCTATTGGTGGCAGTGCAAACAAAGTACGGGAGGAGAAGGTGTAATAAACTCGGGAGAGATTCAAGGAGATGTTTTTCGAGATGTATTTTCCGACCAGCCAGCAAAACCAAATGGAAGTTCAGCTCGAGTTGAAACAGGGAGTATGTCCGAGCAGATTATGCCAAGCAAGGTTCAACGAGTTGGCTAGGTTCGCCACATACCAAGTGCATACCGATGAGAGGAAGGCAAGACGTTTTGAAAGGTGGATCAAGCCTCGTTGTATAGCAAGGTGTCAATGTTCCAATTGAACACTTTTGCCGAGAGTGTTAGAGAAGGCCATACTACCAAGGTGGAAGTGATGCAGTAATTAAATATAATCAGATCGTAAGAAGAAAAAGAGTGAAAATGAAGGAATTAACAAGACCTGGTGGAAGTAGCACGGAGGTAGTAATAATCAAGAGAAAGTGGTCCGATAACTCGTCACCGGAAGTCAACAAGGAGGCGAAGAAGAAGATCAAAGCGTGCCCAACCCATGGAAAAGCTCATCGGGAGTTTGCATGAAGGGAAAATGAGTGTGCTACAATTGTGGTCAGGAAGGCCACATAGCACCTAACTGTCCTAACCCAAAGAAGGGTGCCTGCTTCACTTGTGGCTCAAAGGATCATCTTGCAAGGGATTGTCCTAAGAAGGGATCTGGAGGGACAGGATCAGGAGGGAATAGAGGAAACAGTGGTGGAAGCACTCTGACTATCGCAGGACCAACTGCAACCAACCGATCGACCGCCAGAACATTCAACACGACAAAGACAGGATGCAATGCAGCCCTCGATGATGTGGTGTCGTATCATTCTCGATCAATAAAGTTAATGCTTATGTATTATTTGATTCGGGTGCTACTTGTTCATTTATATCCGACGACTTTGCTAAGAACTTAGAATTGCTTAAGGACGAGTTAGAATACCCCATGAACATAGAAATTATGAATAGAGAAATAATCCCCTGTTAAGTACGTGCATAAGAACTCAGAGAGTGGATATTAAGGGTAATATCATGAACGTAGATCTTATCCCTATTCGACTTGGAGAATTCGACGTTATTTTGGGTATGGACCGGTTATCCAATTATGGGCAAGCAGAATCGATCGCCGTGAAGAAGCGTAGATAACCTTACGACCGCCAAAGGTCAGTGTTTTATGGTAAGAAGTCGCTGCATAGACAAGCGAAGTCAGTTCTGAACGACGATGATGCAAAGCCAGAGGTTGTTAAGGCAAGGTCAGTAGGATATCTAGCTTACATAGTCGATAGTCGTAAAGAGAATCCAAAATAGAGAGAGATACCAAAGAGTGAGAGATTTCGCAGACGATTTTCTGGATGATTTGCCGTGACTTTCTCCAGACAGAGCAGTTGAATTTGTGATCGATTTGGCTCCGTGAACGGCCCTAATATCGGGAAGGCACTGCATCGAATGGCACCAAGAGAGATGAAAGAACCGATGGTCCAACTACAAGAATTATCGGACAAGAAGTATATCCAACCAAGCGTATCACCGTGGGGAGCGCCGATTTTATTTGTGAAGAAGAAGGATGGGACAATGCGGCTCAGATCGACTATAGAGAATCGAATAAGGTCACAATTAAAAATAGATATCCATTACCGCGAATCGACGATCTGTTCGATCAGTTAAAGGGAGCAAGATACTTTTCAAAGATAGACTTGAGGAGTGGTTATCATCAACTGAAGGTGAGACCAGAGGATGTACCAAGATGTTGTTTCGTAACACGATATGGTCACTACGTAATTTTTGGTAATGTCATTTGGTCTAACTAATGCTCCCCGCAAAGATTTATGGGCTTAATGAATGGAGTGTTCAAGCCGCTTTTGGACAAATTCAGTAGTGGTATTTATAGATGATATTTTGGTATATTCAAAAACCAAGGAAGAACATGAAGAGCATTTGAGGGTGACATTAGAGACATCGAGAAGAGAGAAGTTATATGCCAAGTTTTCAAAATGTGAATTCGGATTGAAAGAGTACAATTTCTTGGACATGTGATCGATAGGGATGAAATTTTGTGGATCCTCCAAAGTCGAAGTCGTGATTAATCGGGATCACCAAGACGCCGCTTAAGTAAGAAGTTTTCTTGGATGGCAAGTGTTATTATAGAAGATTCATTCAGATTTTTCCAAGATCGAACTCCGCTGATTTAATTTGACTAGAAAAAATCGGTGAAATTTGTTTGACGGAGAAGTGTGAGGAAAGCTTTCAAGAATTAAAGAAGAGGTTGAGTTCAAGACTGTGTTATCTCTTCCCGATGATACAGAAATTTTGTGGTTTATAGTGATGCATCGCATAAAGGACTTGGTTGTGTGCTTATGCAGAATGGCAGAGTCATTGCAGATGCTGCATCACGATAATCGAAGGATTATGAGAAGGGTATCCACCCACGACTTGGAGTTAGTCGCAGTGGTTTTTGCTTTTGAAAACTGGAGGCACTATCTCTATGGGGAGAAGTGTGAAATATATATGCACTCACAAGAGTCTCAAATATATTTTTACACAGAAAGACTTGAACATGCGCCAAAGAAGGTGGCTGGAGTTAATTAAGGACTACGATTGTGAGATTCTATACCATCCGGGTAAGGCAAATGTGGTTGCCGACGCCTTAAGTAGAAAGGGTCTGGAGAAAATGATGATGTTGACCGATCAGGAGGAGTTAATTTCAAAGAATGGAAAAGTCGGAATTGGAAGTAAAGTATCCTATGGAGATTGATGAGAAGTCGCTTTCAGATGCAACTGTACAACTCTACTAGATAAAGTTAAGGAGGCTCAACTTCAGAGGATGACGAATGTAAAATGGTTAAAAAGAAGATATCCAAGGAACCGAATCAAGATTCAAGATGGATAAGGAAGGAATACTGAGATTTGAGAATAGAATTTGGGTACCGCCAGTACTAGAGATTAAGGAAGAAATTTTGAGCGAGGCTCATAACTCACGATATTCGATTCACCCTGGTAGTACCAAGATGTACCAAGATCTTCGACAACATTTTCGTGGCCAAATTTGAAACGAGAGGTTGCGTAACGTGTTGCCAAGTGTTCGATATGTCGAAAAAGTGAAAGCGTAACATCGAGGCCGAGGGTTACTACAACCTTTAGAGATTCCGTAATGGAAATGGGAACATATTACGATGGATTTCGTGGTTGGCCCACCGACAACTCTCGTAAAGGCTACGACGCAAAGATGGGTTATTGTTGATCGATCGATTTAAATCCGCACACTTCCTTCCGATCAAAATCGATTCAACTTAGATCAGCTGGCAAGGTTATATGTGAAAGAGATTATTTCAAGGCACGGAGTTCGAGTGTCAATTGTTTCTGATAGAGATCCGCGTTTTACGTCGAACTTCTGGAAACGTCTACAGGAATGCATGGGTACACAGCTATGCGAATGAGCACTATATATCACCCTCGCATGATGGATGAGTGAAAGAACAATTCGTATATTGAAGACATGTTAAGAGCTCAGATAATGGACTTTAAAGGAAATTGGGATGACCATCTACCGTCAGAGAGTTCTGCCATACAACAAAAGCTTATCACGCTTAGTATGGCATGCCGCCTTTATGAAGCGTTATATGCACAGTAAAGTGCGTAACTCCGCTATATATCGGGATGAAGTTGGCGAAAGACAATTACTAGGCCCGGAATTGGTACAACAAACAACAGTAAATAGTCAAAGTGATCCAACAAGATTGATAAAAATACCAAGATAGACAGTAAGAAATACGCCGATCCACACCGTAAAAATGTTGAGTTTGAATCGTGTAGTTATGTGTTTTTAAAGGTCTCTCCTCGAAGGGAAAGATCGTGTTCTGAAAAGAAAAAGGGAAATTAAGCCCAAGATTCATTGGACCCTTTCAAGTTCTCACGAAGGGTCTGGAGAGGTTGCATATGAGGTAGCCTTTACCTCCAAATTTCTAGAGAATGTCCACAACGCTTTTCCATGTTCTCGTTTTCTACGACCCTACAAACCCGATTACAAGCACGTGATTGAATATGAACCCCTACATTTTGACAAAGACTTATCTTACGAAAGAAATTCCTGCTCAGATTGTCAACCGAAAAGAGCAAGTTCTAAGAAATAAAGTAATACCTTCTGTTAAGGTAATTTGGAGGAACCACAACGTAAAGAAGAAACGTGGGAACTCGAAGAGAATATGATGAAGAATTATCCTCATTTATTTACTTAGATTATTATAAGTTTATCTCGGGGATGTAATCTTTGTAGGGGGGGAGAATGTAACGGACTAATTGTTTGAAGTCGTGATTTCGAGGACGTAATCCTTTTTAAGGGGGAAAGATGTGACAACCGAGATTTTTGTAATTTAATTTTAATATTTATTGAATTGAATAAATATTTTTCGATGAATTAATTATTAGATTAAATAATTAATTGATGAAATTGTGGTAGATTAATTTAATTATATGTGTTATATTTATTAAATTAATGTGGAGAATTTTTATTATTCAAGTATGTAATTATGTGAGCTTATCAATTAAAAGAAATATTTAATAAGCCTAATGTTATTTTAATTAATTTAATAATTAATTAGAGATTTAATAATTTGACATAATTAATAAATGAGAAATTTAATTATGTGACTATGTGAATTAATGAGAAATTATTATATGTTATTTAAAATAAATTAAATAAGATATTTGATTTATTATATAAAGGATGTGACATTATTTAAACTATATTATAAGAGATTTATTAAATTAAATGGGAATAAGTTTTTTAAAGCTAGCCAAACATGGCCTTAGTGGGAGTGAGGAGAAGTTAACCCATGATCGGGGGTAAATCACCACAACGCGCCGCTTCCTTTCTTTATTATATACGCCTCTTTTTTTTTTTTATTATTTGCTAAGTCCGAAAAGCAAAACACAGAGAGAGAGAGAGAGAGAGTTTTGAGAATTCAGAGAGAGAATTTCGAGAAAAAAGAGAGAGAAGAAATTGGGAGTTGTTAACTTGTTATCACCTACGTAATCCAAGAAATAGTTTCAAGGGTAATCTCTTCAACCCAAATTTCAAATTACGTTATTAAAGTTTTTATGAATATGGCTTTTCTTTCAAATTTCGTAAAGTCTCTGTAAATTGGAAAATATTGTTGATTATGTGTATATATGTGATAATATGTTAGCATAGCATGTTTTACTATATTATAGATGGTTCCATATCATCGCCATAAAATATTATAAAGATATTGTTTCAAAAGTTACAGAGTATAGAATATATGGCCATATGGGCCTTTATACGTAAATTTAATATGTCAAACATATATTGTTTTGTAAAATTCACACTTCATATATAATTATGCATGTTAAAACGAAGAAAACAAAACTTGAATGGATGGATTTGGTGTTATAACGAATCCGTAGTGTTAATTTTTTATGTTTTATGTTCAAAACCTTCAAGAACATCAAGAACAAGTGAAATTACATGTTTTGATTTTGTAAATTATGTGTTTTAACTTGTTAAAATCATGCTATAAAGGGTTGAGTAATAGTTATTTGTGTATTACAATGTTTGGGTATGTCTAAATTTGTAAAAATAAGTTAATTGAGAGTTTTTGGCCATTATTTTCAATTTTCGCGAATCGAAAATCTAAATCGAGTCTCGCGGCCGCGCAACTCCCAACTCCATGCCTTTAAGTCACTGCAATACGCTAAAGTCGCAAGCCTTAAGCCAGCCAAATACCAAGAATAAGTATAATAGTGAAATGCCAGTAAGCCACCACTAGCGTAATGTCCGTAAATGAATTTTTTTAAATGTTCAAGTCTAGCAATGTGTTAGTAACTTAATCTAATGAACATAAAAACATGTTAGATATATAATGAGATGTTAAAATAAATTCTTAACATGTTAATAACACAATTATGTGTGAATTGAATTATTGAATGCATAGTTAGCTTATTGTTCATGAAGTGTAAATTATGTGACAATGAGTGTAGTAATTTGACTAAGTATAGTCATAATTCGAAAGTTAGACAAAAGAATGAACTTGTGATGACTAGTTATATTATAATTCGATCGGTATTGTGAACGTAAATGATATGTAGGATTTAAATCAAGGAACCAGTATAATTAACGTGTAATCTACGCACGAGGCAAGTTTCTTAACCCTACTCGTTATCTTTATATGAGCTTATAAGTTGTCTCTTTACATCGAGCAAATTCTCATTATTATCGATCAAGTACATTTTATTATATTAAAATGTATTAATCTTTCAAAGTATGATTCGCTTATACAATAATTATTCTATCAGATACCTTTTGAGATTGCTATTCAATTTTAAATTATCGCCATCGTTGAACTTTGTTTAGACTAGTGAACCCTTAATGATTCGACTAGTCCATAGTTGATGAGCGCTCTAATTTTTTAACCCTTGATGAATTATCCAAACCAAACTTCCTTTGGTGCGGACTCTAATGTCAAACCGAGATGAACAACCTCAGATAGGGGATTACTTATGCGTTAGCATTAAGATATTGTGCACAAGATGGTACTAAGGGTTGATCCCCTAAGTAACGAGAAGAAGAGTCCATAGTCTTATGATCGTTAAAGGTTTCAAGTATAAACACTTGACAACCTAGGACATAGTTCAAGGTCTTATGACCCTCGTAAGTTCTTTTTTTTCTTGTTATTCATTCTTGATTCAAAAGTCGAAGTTTTCATATTTCGTAAGTCTTTGATTTATTCGCATGTTATTATTCATTTGTTATATTGTTATACTTGTGGGCAATCGTGCTCACTCTTATGTAATAATAATAACATTGCGCTTAAGAACTAAAGATCGATTTAGCCTTCCACTAGTAAAGGCAAGGGCAAGGTTAACAAATGAGGAAGACTTGTTGTTATTTATGTATTATGATATTAACCCCACAAGGGAGATTTGATGTTATTTAAGACTTGTTATTGTTTATGATTCCGCATAGATGTTTAAGGTTAGAGTGACTCGGGATTGTATTTTTATGCAGATGATGTAACCCCACAAGGCGCCGATTAGGGAGATTTATTTATTTAATTCTATCTATCGCATGGTTTTGATTTAATAATTATTTATTTATGGGTAGATAGATAGATGATATTTGAAATTTTGCCTCGAAATTTACATTATCTACCGGTATGTCAAGAGGTGAGGATACCTTGAATACCTTTATCGTCGAAAACATTACACGTTGCATACGTGCAAGCCCGATGTCCTCCGATTGCCTCTGAATGCACATCAGTCCCTCAAATAGCCATTTTAGGCCTTGATACCTACCTCAAATATCAAAATATAAAAAATGAAAGTTTTAGGTCTACTCATTATCTTTCCGAATCATCCTGAATCACCTCAATCGGAGTTTGTATGAAAAGGTTATGCCCAATTTACTAAAGGATGTCCGGACAGATTTTGGCTTAACACTTGACCAGCTCTTAGGCATCCAAATTTGGCCTTGGGCAAGTGCCTAGGCACACAAGAACAGATTCTAAGCGCTGAGCCTAGTGCCTAGGCACTCTATCTTTGGCACTTAACTCCAATTTTCCAGATTTTGCAACTTTTGACACGCATACTTCAAATTTTCATAACTTCTTCATCTGTTATCAGAATTAGTCCGTTTTCAAGGCTATGGAAATCTTGTAACATGCTCTATAAAACACCCATGATTTTATAATTTTTTAGATTCATTAATTATTCCGAAATTTGGCTCCAAAGTCCCCCAAGACTAATTTTTTACTAACAACGATACGTGAAAAACGTTATGAACACGCAACATACTTTGGTAGAAATGAGTTTATAGCCATAGTTCTACTCGATCGAGGATTTCAAATGGGCCAATTAAATCGAGGGTTGAGATAACACCTTCATGAACCTTCTTCTTCACATTCATCATATTGGTGTGTAGCTTGAAGCGGCTTTTAACTTTATCGATTAAAAGTCGATTCTACTCGTATATTCGTTATCTTCACGTGGGTCCCTAGAGTCTTTAACTCTATCTTCATCAT
Source organism: Panax quinquefolius (assembly GCA_020205615.1). NCBI lineage: Eukaryota > Viridiplantae > Streptophyta > Magnoliopsida > Apiales > Araliaceae > Panax > Panax quinquefolius. The sequence goes on along the minus strand of CM035153.1, from coordinate 124,130,132 downwards.
TTGTAAGTTATACGAAATGGGTTTTTGTGTTAACAACATCGCACTTGTAAATGCATACGATCTTCTACTCAACGCGTTAGCTACCACATTTTCTCTTCCACAATGATATTGAATGGTATGATCATAATCTTCAATAGCTCGAGCTAACATCTTTGGCGCATGTTACGTTCATTTTAGTTGAAGAAATATTTGAGGGTTTTAGAAATGGGTTTTGTACTGGGGTCAATACAAAATTCGATTTTACGCTTCTAGGTTAGGCTAGAAGTCTTTAAGAATACGCCAGAAATTTATTAACAATGAAATATCGTTCAAAAGCGTGGGCTCTCATCCAAGACTTGGATAACACGTCACATTGATACCTATCAACTTGCCATCGTCATTCACACCGTCGCTTTATGGAAAGTCCGCTTGGTGCATCCCAAGACTTAGAAGTCACCAATGAAAGGCTCGGGGCTCTTTACTTATGGCTCGATATAACAAAGTGATTAACTTTAGTGGTTTGGTTGCTTGAATTTGCATAACAGGTTGGTTAGGAATATGAAAGCTAACAACCTTACGAAAATAATCAATTTTGGCAATGATGAGTAGTTAACCAATCGATTCCTAAAATCATATCAAAGCAAAATATTTTCAAAGAGATAAGATCGACAGGTAACGTGAAAGTGTCGATTTGAATCAACAAGATTTATAAACAGTGGAGGTAACGAAGGTTTCTACTAACGAAGTTTCAACCAATAAGTCAAGGTCTAACTTCTCTGGGGTCAAATTTAAATGTTGAGTGCAAGCAAGAGAGATAAAATAATGGGTAGAACCGGTATCTAATAAGGTATAAACTTCACAAGAATTTATAATTAACTAACCCGTGATAACTTCATTTGGGTTCTCACTTGTTGAGAAGTCACGACAACCGCCTCCCTCGAACTACCCTAGGCTTTGACTTATGGGGTAGCATTTGGTGTCATCACTACCGTTGAAATTGAATTTTCTATAGGGAATATTTCACCCTCAACTGCGTCATCGTACTCATGTTTCATGATCTAAATCATTAATCTTCGATCCATATCAAATTGGGGTTGACCGCCCGTACGTGTAATAATTCTAAGACCCGAAATTTTTTAAATAAAAGGAATTTCCTTTATTTATTATTTTGAAATAGTAAGGGTTGATTTGATTAATGTGGATAGTTAAGGGTTAAATCATAAATATTTCAAAATAAGCAAGTGGTTATAAAATATTCATTTTGTCGGGGAATATTAGTTTGGTGCGTGGAATATTAAATCTTTGTCGGGGAATATTAAATGCGGCAGTAGCGACCATGTGTGGAGCCCCATGTGAAGCGATTGGATGAAGAAAGCGACAAATATAAGTTGGTTAAAAATAGCGGCGTAGTTATTACAGATTAAAATTTGTTGGAATACCGGTGGTTAAAATCTGATGTCTGGCGTGGTTTGGCGATGTGCTGCGGTATTGCTGAGTATTGTTGAATTATTGATCCTTACGTGAAGGCCTTTACTCGATAATTTTTCACGATGAATTCTTATTGATATTTTATTTTATTGATTGATAATTCTTTGCGTTGATATTTTATATTATTGTTGTTCGATAATTGTCACTTGCATTATCTCCATTATCGGATCGATAATTCATATTATTTAAATAATATTATTAGATAGCATTATTGGCGATGTCTAGAAAGTTACATCGAGGAGAGGTTTGGTCACCTAATTGCTTGGCGCGATGAGGAGAAATCCTTATCGGAAAGCCCCCTGCTCACAGGAGCGGCTGGTTGTCATAATTGTGATTACGTAATATTATTTGTGAATAATTAATTATTGATTCATATGATAAAGAAATATTTATTTTATGTGGATATAAATGATGGATTTATTTATGTGGTTATAAATGAAGAAATTATTGTTGAGGTGTTTTATCGGTATTTTGCAGTTGGAGGTATTAAAAATTAAATCGGGGTTTTGAGATATATTGCGGGGATTATAATTTTAATCAATAGTTGGATTAATAGTAATTTTTGGGTATATTATACATACATAAGTTGAGTATATATCCACAAATTTTGAGCGAATTAAAATGCACGAATGATTTGTTATGAATTTTAAGAGGTGTCGATTAGGAAATTAGGGTTATAATTGATTTTGGTGGAAAATTCTAGAATTGAGTGGGCCCCACTTGTGGTTGGTGAAGAAATGTGCTGAATTTTATTTCAAATGTGGTGGGTGGCAATAGTAGCGAGGTAAAGCCATCGGTGGCAGGTCGAAATGCCTTGGTAGGCTAACATTTTCTATAAATAGAGAGGCTAAGTTAGAATTGAAAATCACACGAAACAAAGTTTTTCTCTCTCTCTCTCTATATTATTGGCGTATTTTGTGAGTATTTAGATACTTTGAGAGTTCTTTATTCGGTACAAGTTTCATTCGACATCACTTGAGCCTTTCCTTAGAAATCTTGATTCTTTGAGGTAAGGGATATTATTTTTTTTCGTAATGATATTATTTCTTGATATCATTATGTTGAAATATTGATCTGAAGTTTTATCAAATTTGGAACTTTTTCATATGGGGTTACTATTCATGAGTTCTTATTCACGAGTTACTATTCATGAGTTCTTATTCACGATTCTTATTCACGAGTCTTATTCATGAAGCGTGAAGATGTTTTTGTGGAATTTCTATCTTTTGGTGTCGGTTACTATTCATGTATACGGTCTTATTCACGTATCTGACCTATTCACGTATCGGCACTATTCACGTATCTGGCACTATTCAAAAAAAATAAAATTTCTTCTTTTTTGTCAAAATATCTATTTTGGATACTAGCTTTGATTGTATCCATGTTTTGATCATTCTTGAATTTTACACCTTTGTGATTATTTTTGGGGTATTGTTGGACATGGATAAAACAAATCGAATCCTTAATCCTTAATCCTTGTCATTTTGTTTCCTTTGGATTCGTTCTTTAAAAATATTTTCATCATCCTCGGTCTTAAATGATGATATTATTGAATATCTTTGGCTTTTGTAGTGCGAAGATGAATGATTCTGAAGAATATCTTTGGCTTTGTAGTGCAAAGATGAATGATGAAGAAGTGTTGGAGATGAACTGAATGAGCAGGTGTTGAATATCATTTGGTGATTAATATCTTTGGCTGTAGTGCAAAGATGAGCAGTGTTTAAATGAACATGACGGTGATGAATATCTTTGGCTGTAGTGCAAAGATGAATATTTGATTCGGATGTATATTGATTGTTATTACGGGGATAAAAGATGAGCGATGAACTTTTAAATTCATACATAGAAGATAGTAGTTTGCATTTCTACTTGCTCTTCTAATGAATTATTATTTCATTGCGAATATTGATTGAAAATTTGTTGTCTATTGTATTCTATTAAATTTTTCCTGTTGAAGACTAACGATAATTTGTTGTATATTATCTTAGTCGTAATATTCTTCTTGAGCTAGTTGAGCTCACCCTTTTCCTTTTGTTCCATTCTTCTCGGGAGGCGAGAATATAGCGAGTCTGAGTGGGGTATGGAATGAAGGTTTTAGAAAAGGATTGTTTAGTAGTCCTCACCATTTTTGTAAAATAATGTATCGATAAATGTGATGAGGATTTATGTGAGTATAAATATTATGCAGAAGATAATATTTGTATTTAAACTCACAGATTTCTTGTTGTAATAATAAAGTTGTAGTTGTTTACATGCCGTGTATTGTGATTTTCGAGAATGGGTGATGTATACCTATTTTGGGGGCGTCGCGGTTGGTATCGAGCTTAGGGATATGATCTCTGGCGGAGATGGGGAATAGAACTAGGAGGGGAGGCGAGTAAATCCTTCGCTAGTGTGTCTACTAAGCTTATTTGTTAGTTAGTGGGTATATAGGGATATTATGTGATATATTGATTTCCTTAATTAACCCTTGTTTTATGGCGTGTATTTGAGAATGTCATTGAGAATAATATGATGGAGTAAATGAGGCCCAGTGGAGATGCTGTCTTACCTGCGAGGAGAGCGTCTGTGGTGGCAATGTTCCTCTGTGAACAACACCATTGGCGAGATGATGAGCGAGGGGATGTTTAGAAGCTTTTTGCGATTCATGCAAAATCAGGCGAGGAGACTTCGTGTTCAAAATCTGAGGAGAAATGATAGCAATTCACGGGTTATCTGACCCAAAGCGATTCGAAGTTGGGACCACGAATTTAAGGAAAGCGGATCCGATCATGGCGGAAACATGGGTCAAACAAATTACAAGATATTCGATGTCTTGGGATGCGGAGGAGAACGAAGGTTCCATTCGCCACCTTATGTTAAAAGTGGCGAAGCGACTCTTGGTGGGAATGCGTGAAGCGTACCCATCGGTACTTTTCGGCATGTCTTGGGAGGCGTTTGAGAGACTATTTAATGACAAATACTTTCACGAAAGTGTTCGTCGTATGAAGGAAGTGGAGTTCATCAGATTAGAGCAAAACAACGTGGCGGTGTCTCGATGCGAGGCAAAGTTTGCGAGTTATCGAGTTTGCACCTCATTTGGTGGAGAATGAGAGCGCGTATGGCGGATGTTTCTTAGAGGTTTGAAACACGGCGTCGTCGATATCTCATTTCTCGTAAACTTTCTCTTTATTGGATGTTAAAGTGAGGCTCGATTATTAGGCGAGATACGAGAAATGCGGTGTTGAGGACCATAACGAGGATCGTACCGGAGATAGCGGTCAGCAGAATAATGATAACTGCGGAGAAAAGCAGCGACGGACGAAATGGTAACCCACTCTGGTGGTAATCATGGTCGTGAAAAGCGAAGAAAGCGAAGTCGGAGGAGATTTTAAAAAGGAGATTTAACAACGACTATGTGAAGGCAGCAGTCTTGGCGACAAGCTGGTTCTAAGGGAGGAGAAGCGACCACCGGTCGTATCTTCAAATCACGGAAAGAGGACATATCGGTCAAGCGCCCCTAGCATTCAAGGTATGCTATAGTTGTGGAAAGGAAGGACATATCGCTTTCGAATTATCTGATGGCGAAACCTAGTTATTCGTGAGGACGGTGACTCGAAAAACATCCCGAGAAAAAGTGAAGTCAGCGATTAGGAAGAAGCGTTTGTTGTGGTGAGTCATAATCGAGAGAACAAGCGAGGTGATCACGGGTAAGCTATTTATAAATTCTTGCGAAGTTTATACCTTACTTAATCTGGGTGCTACCCATTCATTTATCTCTCTGCATGTGCTCAGCGTTTAAACTTGACTCAGGAGAAATTAGACTTTGACTATCTGTGGAAACTCAGTTAGGAGAAACTTTCATCACATCCTTTGTTTATAAATCTTGTTTGATTCAAGTTGGCACCATTACCTTACATTGACCTTATCTCTTTAAAGATACTTGCTTTTGATGTGATTTTAGGGATTGATTGGTTAACTACTCATCGTACCAAAATTGATTGTTTTCGTAAGGTTGTTAGTTTTCATATTCTAACTTGACTTTGTTATGCAATTCAAGCAACTAAACCATTAAAATCAATCTTTATCATATCTAATCATAAAGCTATTCGTTTATTGAAAAGCGGATGTCAAAGCTTTCTTAGCCCATGTTATGGATTTGAATAAAGACACGTCAAATTTGAATAATATTCTGTTGTTATTGACTTTCTGGCGTATTTCTGAAGAACTTCCGGTCTGCCCCCAGAGCGTGAAGTTGAATTCTTTATTGATCTTGAACACTGGTACAAAGCCCATTTCTAAAACCCCATATCGAATGGCTCTATTGAACTTGAGGAGTTAAAGGTCAACTTCGAGGAATTGTTGGACGCCGGTTTCATTAAATCTAGTACATCTCCTTGGGGTGCTCTGTTTTATTTTGTAAAAGAAAAAGGCGGGAGTATCGACTTTGTATTGACTATCGGGGAATTGAACCATGTCACCATCGAGAATAGGTATCCTCTACCTCGTATTGATGACTTGTTTGACCCGATTCGAGAGGCACAATTCTTTTCAAAAATCGATCTTAGATTACGGATATCATCGGTGAAAATTAGGCGAGGATATTCGAAAAGCGCCTTGAACTTCGGTATGGGCATTATGAATTCTTAGTCGTATCTTTCGGACTAACTAATGCTCTGCGGCTTTCATGGATATGATGAGCAAAGTATTGAGGAATATTTGGATCGATTCGTTGTTGTCTTTATTGATGACATCCTTATATATTCAAAAGTCGTGAAGATCATGAGCACCATTTGGAAATTTGGTACTCGAAGGCCCGTGAAAACCAACTATATGCCAAATTGAAGAAATCGAGTTACGGCGAGGAAGTAGCCTTTCTTGGGCATCAGTGTCAAAACATGGAGTATCTGTTGATCCGTGAAGATTGAAGCAATCTGAAGTTAGAACAGCAAAAGTCGGTGTTGAAGTCACGTAGCTTTTTGGGCTTATTTGGTTATTATCGGAGATTCGTGGAAGGGTTTTCTCGAATCGCTACTCCATTCTTCGACTAACTTTCGGAAGGATCAAAATTCGTTTGGAATGAAGAATCGAGAAAAGTTTCCAAGAGCTTAGAGGAGACTTATTTATTTTGTTTAACAATACCATCTGGTTCGGATGGATTTGTTATCTCTGATGATGCTTGGGCAAAGGTTAGGATGTGTTCTCATGCGGCGTGGGAAAGTCATAGCCTATGCCTCATGACGACGAAAAAAAGTATGAGAGGAATTATCCTACTCGTGATCTAGAGTTAGCGGTGATCGTCGTTTCGCGCTAAAGATATGGAGCACTATCTATATGGGGAGAAAGTGGAGATATATTGGACCATAAAAAGCCTTAAATATTTCTTCACTCAAAAAAGAACTCGACATGCGGCGGTGACGTTGGCTCGAGCTATTGAAGACTACGACCACACTATTGATACCATCTGAGTAATGAGCGTGGTGGCGGCGCGTTGAGTAGAAGATCATATCTTGAGGAGCGAGTGCGATGATGTCAGTATATCGCGTAGAGCCGACTTTAATAGAAAAAGTTAAGGTTGCTCGAGCCCGCAGGCGGGTGATCGTCGTATGAAGAAGAAAGTACAAGAAGGAGCTATTAGGGCGAGAATTGATGAAGAAGGAATACTTGAGTCCACTCTGAGACTTTGTGTTCTAGCGACTCGATTTGAAGTCAAGATTATGATGGAGGCACCACGATACACCATTTGCAATCCATCTGGAAGTACTAAAATGTATCGTGATCTTGACATACATTTTGGTGGAATAATATGAAGAGAGAGATTGCAAAGTTTATCTCGATGTGTTTAACTTATAGCGTGTAAAGGCGGAGCATCTAGTACCTAAGGGTCCGTTGCAACCACTTGAGATTAGGAATGGAAGTGGGAACACATTACCATGGATTTCGATTCACGGGTCTTCCTCTACGGTTTCTCAAGGCATCAATCTTTATTTGGGTTATTGTTGATAGATTAACCAAGTCGCTCATTTTCTTGCCGATCTGTCGGAGACTTATTCCTTGAGCGTCGTCTTGCTAGTATATGCGTAAATGAGATTGTGAGGTTGCATGGCATGCTGTATCCATAGTTTGGATCGTGACCCAAGATTCACTTCAAGATTTTGGGTTAGCTTGCAAAAAAGCTATGGAGCGCAGTTTGCGATTTAGTTGACATACCATCCCCAAGCAGACGGATGATCGAGAGAGGACTATTCAAACTCTTGAAGATTTATTAAGACTACTGTGTCCTAGACTTCAAGGGCGGTTGGGATAAGTATTTACCATTGGTGGAATTCTCCTACTGACAATGAGTTATCGAGCAAGTATAGGTGTGGCTCCATTGAAGCATTATATGGGCCGAAAATGTCGTTCTCGATATGTTGGGATGAGGTGGGTGAAGCGACATTGTTGGGACGAGTTAATACGCGATATGACTCAAGAAAAGATCCAAATAATTCGACAGCGTATACAAAGCGGCTCAAGATCGACAAAAGAGTTATGCGGATCTTCATCGAAAGGGCGTGGAATTTAATGTGAGGGGATCATGTATTGTTGCGAGTTGCTCCATGGAAAGGAGTTACAAGATTTGGGAAGAAGGAAAGCTCGATCCACGATTTATTGGTCCATTTCAAATTCTTGGCCAGAGTAGGAAATGTAGCCTATAGACTTGCGTTACCTCAAAGTATGTCTCGTGTTCATAATGTGTTTCACATATCATGCCGTAAATATGTGAAAGACCGAACCACGTTATTGAGTTAGAAGCAGGACGAGATAATAGAAGACTTAGCGTATGAGGAGGTACTATCAAGATCTTGGATAGGAAGGAGCATATCCTACTGTATGAAAAGTCGTACCACAAGTTAAAGTTTTGTGGAGGAATCATGCTTATATAGAAATGACACAGGAATTGGAAGCGGAAATGAAAGCGAGGTATCCTCACCTTTTGAAACACACGAGTGCGTCGTCGATTTCGAGGGCGAAATTTCATAAGGAGGGAGGTTGTAAGACCAGAAATTTTTTAAATAAAAGGAATTTCCTTTATTTATTATTTTGAAATAGTAAAGGTTGATTTGATTAATGTGGATAGTTAAGGGTTAAATCATAAATATTTCAAAATAAATGAGTGGTTATAAAATATTCATTTTTCGGGGAATATTCGTTTGGTCGTGGAATATTACGTCTTTGTCGGGGAATATTAAATGCTGACGGTATGACCATGTGTGAGCCCCATATGAGCGATTGGATGAAGAAAGCGACAAATATAAGTTGGTTAAAAATACTTGGCGTAGTTATTTGAATTAAAGGCATTGGAATACCGGTGGTTAAAATCTGATGTCTGGCGTGGTTGCCTTGATGCTTTACGGTATTGCAGTATTGTTGAATTATTGATCCTTACGTGAAGGCCTACTCTCGATAATTTTTCACGGTAATTCTTATTGATATTTTATTTTATTGATTCGATAATTCTTTGCGTTGATATTTTATATTATTGTTGTTCGATAATTGTCCTTTGCACATTATCTCCATTATCGGATCAATAATTCATATTATTTAAATAATATTATTAGATAGCATTATTGGCAATGTCTAGAAAGTTACATCGAGGAGAGGTTTGGTCACCTAATTGCGGCGGCTTGATGAGGAGAAATCCTTATCGGAAGCCCCTCTTTCACAGGAGCGGGCTGGTTGTCATAATTGTGATTACGTAATATTATTTGTGAATAATTAATTATTGATTCATATGATAAAGAAATATTTATTTTATGTGGATATAAATGATGGATTTATTTATGTGGTTATAAATGAAGAAATTATTGTTGAGGTGTTTTATCGGTATTTTGCAGTTGGAGGTATTAAAAATTAAATCGGGGGTTTTGAGATATATTGCGGGGATTATAATTTTTAATCAAAGCCAGATTTGGATAATAGTAATTTTGGGTATTATACATACATAAGTTGAGTATATATCCACAAATTTTGAGCCGTTAAAAATGCACGAATGATTTGTTATGAATTTTAAGAGGTGTACGATTAGGAAATTAGGGTTATAATTGATTTTGGTGGAAAATTCTAGAATTGAGTGGGCCCCACTTGTGGTTGGTGAAGAAATGTGCTGAATTTTATTTCAAATGTGGTGGGTGGCAATAGTAGCGAGGTAAAGCCATCGGTGTGCAGTCGAAATCTGCTTGGTGGGCTAACATTTTCTATAAATAGAAATTTAAGTTAGAATTGAAAATCACACGAAACAAAGTTTTCTCTCTTTCTCTCTCTATATTATTGGCGTATTTTGTGAGTATTTAGATACTTTGAGAGTTCTTTATTTGGTACAAGTTTCATTCGACATCACTTGAGCCTTTCCTTAGAAATCTTGATTCTTTGAGGTAAGGGATATTATTTTTTTTTCGTAATGATATTATTTCTTGATATCATTATCTTTGAAATATTGATCTGAAGTTTTTATCAAATTTGGAACTTTTTCATGTATGGGGTTACTATTCATGAGTTCTTATTCACGAGTTACTATTCATGAGTTCTTATTCACGATTCTTATTCACGAGTACTATTAAATGAAGCGTGAAGATGTTTTTGTGGAATTTCTATCTTTTGGTGTCGGATTTACTATTCATGTATACGATTCTTATTCACGTATCTGGCCTTTATTCACGATATCTGACCTTTATTCACGTATCTGGCTTTATTCACCAAAAAAAAAAATTTCTTCTTTTTGTCAAAACATCTATTTTGGATACTAGCTTTGATTGTATCCATGTTTTGATCATTCTTGAATTTTACACCTTTGTGATTATTTTTGGGGTATTGTTGGACATGGATAAAAAAAGTCTGAATCCTTAATCCTTAATCCTTGTCGTTTTTTGTTTCTTTGGATTCGTTCTTTAAAATATTTTCATCATCCTCGGTCTTAAATGATGATATTATTGAATATCTTTGCTTTTGTAGTGCAAAGATGAATGATTCTGAAGAATATCTTTGGCTGTAGTGCAAAGATGAATGATTTCTGAAGAATATGAGTGCAAAGATGAGCAGTGTTGAGATGAACATGGCCAAGGTGATTAATATCTTTGGCTTTGTAGTGCAAAGATGAGCAGTGTTTAAATGAACATGACCCAGTGATGAATATCTTTGCTTTTGTAGTGCAAAGATGAATATTTGATTCGAGATGTATATTGATTGTTATTCTGAGGGATAAAAGATGAGCGATGAACTTTTAAATTCATACATAGAAGATAGTAGTTTGCATTCTCTACTTAACTCTTCTAATGAATTATTATTTCAGCTGCGAATATTGATTGAAAATTTGTTGTCTATTGTATTATTATTAAATTTTCCTGTTGAAGACTAACGATAATTTGTTGTATATTATCTTAGTCATAATATTCTTTCTTGAGCTAGTTGAGCTCACCCTTTTCCTTTTGTTCCATTCTTCTCGGGGAGGCGAGAATATAGCGAAATGCAGTGGGGTATGGAATGAAGGTTTTAGAAAGGATTGTTTAGTAGTCCTCACCATTTTTGTAAAATAATGTATCGATAAATGTGATGAGGATTTATGTGAGTATAAATATTATCAGAAGATAATATTTGTATTTAAACTCACAGATTTCTTTGTTGTAATAATAAAGTTGTAGTTGTTTACATACCATGTATTGACAACTCGAGAATGGGTGATGTATACCTATTTTGCCTCCCAACATAGGTATACATCACCCATCTTGAGTCGCCAAATACATGGCACGTAATACAAATACAAACTTAATTATACAACCATCGTGTAATATCACGATAAAACATAGTGAGAGTTTAACAAGAATATTGCCTTCTAGTATAATATCCACTCTCAAATAGAGTCCTCATTACATTTATTATCACACTATTTTATAGAATAGTGAGGACTACTAATACACCATCTCGGATCATCACTCCGTTCCCCAACTAGTCCGAAGCTACGTTCTCATTTCACGAAGAAAATGAAAGCGAAAGGGTGAGCTCAACTAGCCCGGTAAAAATATTATGACTAAGATAATGCGAGAATAAATTATCATTAGTCTTAACAATGTTAAAGCGATAAAATACTGATAGACATCAAGTTTAAGCTGCGGTGGAATAAGTAATCCATTAGAAGAGTCAAATAGAGCATGATATCTACTATCTTCTATGATTTAAAATATTTTCAACAATTTTTTATCGGCGAGACTCGGCTTAATAAAATAAACCACATCATCGAGTCATCCCCTGCTACTATGGGCCAAGGATATTCATTAAATCATCGAAAGGTCATGACTATCTTAGAATAATCCTCAGTCGTAATCATACCAAAGCGTCCATCAATGCACTACGGACCACTTGAAGACTTTTATCACATCATTTATAACATTACAGTCATGATTATAAGAATAATCACAGTCATAATCACACCAAGTCCATCTATACACGTAAGCAAAGATGACTTTCATCCTGCAATATAAGCGTGAGGATGATGACAATGACATAATAATTCAATAAAACAAGTTTAAGGATAAATTTTAAAGATTTAAAATTTTAGTTTATCCGAGAAATCAATAACGTCCAAATTGTCAACATGAAACTTCATTGTGGAGTAAAATTCAAGAATGCTCGGAAGAATATTTCCATGAAAAGATCTTTAGATGAAAGCCTTGAATATCGGGGATATTCTACTAATTTCATGGAGTATAGAAGCGAAACTTTAACCAACCGAGTATAATAGAATATATGAAGCGCAAATGGATTTTAGCTTGCTATCACGGTAATCCACGTGAAATAGAACATTTCCCACAATTTAATAAGGAATGAATAATAAGGATCATTCACCGTACATCTGGTAATCCACATAGATAGGTTATTCCAATAGAATAATAAAGAATGGAATAACGGAAGAATTCACCGCAGTACGCGTAATCCGCACGTACGTAAAAGGTTATTACAATGAGAATAGTAAAGAATGGAACGGGTAAATGCGTAAATCGCGAGGCCAGGATATTCCAAATGTAATAATAAAGAATGGAACAGAATTAAATGCGTAATCACTTAGACGAGATGGGATATTCTAATAGAATAATAAAGAATGAACCGAGGTCATGCGTAATCCGCATGCACAGGATATTCCATATAAGGCCCTAGTTTTTATGAATAAAGATGATTTTTCTATAAATATATTTGTGAAGATTATGGAATGAATTTTATATAATGTTATAGTTGTGGGTAATATTTATAAATTTTGCAAAAGTATCTGAAGTTGTCATATTATATTAGATTGGTGGGAAATATTCTTCTCATGGGAATATCCGTGCACGACGGTGACAATCGTTGGTGGACCCCACAATAGAATTATTATTGGATTGAAAGCCATGACAAAAATATTTTATGAAAATAGTCAGGAAGTTTTACAGATTAATCTTTGTTGAACTACTTTCATTAGTAAAGTATAGTAATAACGTGTCTAACGTGGTTGCATAGTAGTACCTACGGTATTGATTATTAAAGCTTACATGATAAGTTCACTCGGTTTTGTTTTATTAGTATTATTAATGTAATAAAAGCGAGAAAAAAAATTTATATAAAGCAGAATACTTTTATAAAGTTATTCGTTTTATTAAGCTAATAGTAAAATCTTTTATATAAAACAAAATACTTTTATAAAGTTATACATTTTTATTAGACAATAATTAGAATATATTATATTTTATTATGCATAGTATTTATATAAGTATCCATAGTGTTTTCATAAGTAAAATCTTTTATAAAGTTATTCGTTTTATTAGATTATAAATAGAATATATTATATTTTATTTAAAAGATTTTTGCTTTAAATATGGAATAGTCAGTTAAAAGTAAATCAATCCGAGATAGTTCATGGAGTTAATTCTTATCACGGTCTATTTTTCTATAAATAGAAGCTCATTTCTTCATTATTTTCTTACGAATTCACCTGAAACTACTAGAGAGAAATTATAGAGAGAAAGAAGAAAAGTATTCTACTACTTCACTACTCCGATATCAAGTTTCTTTTATGGTAAGGGGTATTATTTCTTTTGTATTCATGAAGAGAACTTCTATTATTCTATTCTTTATATTCTGTTGGAATAACCTGTATATGCGGTCTACCATATACTTAGTGATTTCTGTTGTTACTCCATTCTTTATTATTCTGTTGGAACATCCTGTTTGTACGTTTTACACCGGACCTGGTTTCATCTTTATTATTCTATTGGAATATCCTATCGTATGTGTTTCTACGCGGACTGGTTAAAATCTTTATTATTACATTGGAATATATACGTATCATGCATACGTTTTATGCCTTAGGACTGATTCCGTTATTTATTATTACATTGGAATAACTTTGTACATCACGAAATACCCGCGTGTATGGTGATTTCATTGTTATTCCATTCTTTATTATTACATTGGAATATCTCATGAGGTGCGATATTACTTTGACTGGTTCCATTATTTATTATTCAGTTGGAATAACCTATCTATGCGAAGTACCGCATGCATGATGATTTCTTTTGTTATTCCATTCTTTAATATACTCGGTTGGTTAAAGTTTTGACTTACATACTCCATGAAATTCGTGGAATATCCTTGGTATTTTGGCTTCATCCGGTATCTTTTCATGGAAATATTCTTCTCGAGCATTCTCGAATTTTACTCTACAAAGAAGTATCATGTTGACAATTTGGGACGTTATTAGTTCTGAATAAATTAATTACGTGAACTTGTTTTTTATTTAATTCTTATATCATTGTCATCATCCCTCATGTTTATATTTTTTGAAAGTCATCGTGGCTGTAGTGCGTAGATGGACTTGTTATGATTATGATCGGGGATTATTGTGTAATCATTGGCTGTAATATTACAAATGATGTGATAAAAGTCCTCGTTGGCCGTAGTGCATTGATGGGCCGGTTGTTGGCATGTAACATGACCATTAATGAATACTGCAAATATCAACTTGGCCCGTAGTGCGTTGGGATAATTTGTAGTCGTGATCTTAAGAATATCCTTGCCGTGAAAGTCTTGAGGGTGATTCGATGATGTGGATTATTTATTAGTCGAGTCTCGAGCGATAAAAGTGATGAAAAAACTTTTAATCATAAAAGATAGTAGATTTTATTCCCTCTTGACTCTTTTAATGGATTGCTTGATCATTGTGTAGTTAAACTTGATGTCTATTATATTTTATCGGTTTAACATTGTTGAAGACTAATGATAATTTATTACGCATTATCTTAGTCATAATATTTCTTTCTTGGGCTAGTTCGAGCTAGCATACTTTCTTTCATGATTCTCTTGAGAAATGAAAATATAAGTGGGGACGGAGTTGGGGGAAAGCGGAGTGATAGACAAATGATAGATTAGTATTCCTCACTATTCGGTAAATAGTGTGATAATAAATGTAATGAGGACTTATTCTTCGAGAGTGGATGTTATACTAGAAGACAATATTTGTATTAAAAACTCACTGACTTTCTTGTTGTATATTAAAGATTGTATTTTATTACATGCCATGTATTTGGCGACTGAATAGGTGATGTATACCTATTTTGGGGGCGTCACATTCCAATAGAATAATAAAGAATTGAATAACAACGAGAATTCACGGGCATGTGATAGACCCGTAGCGGGCATGGGTTATTCCAATGAATAATAAAAGAATGGAATAACAAAGCTCTGTCACCATGTATGCAAGGTGCCAGCGTGAGCTGCATTATTCCAAACATAATAATAAAGAATGGAATAACAACTCTTACAGTATTGAAAAGAAAATAATTCTCTTCTTATGAATCTGAAAGAATATCTACACTTACCTTAGAAAGGCGGATATTAGAATAATGAGATTAATGACTTCTTCTTCTTTTCTCTATAATTTCTCTCTATAATAATTTGCTCACAAAGCTTTAGTGAATTGGTGAGAAATGGAGGAAGAATGAGCTCTATTTATAAGAAAATATAGTTTCGATAATTGCACATTTGGGAACAAAATATTACTGATATAATACCTTCCTCTTTTTCATTTTTAATTTAGTCCTGCAAGTATTATCAAACTTGCACCACCTCCCTAATAGTAAATAATGTAAATCAATAGTTCAATCATGTGAATCAATAGTTATAATCATGTGAAAATAACAATTAGAATATAGTACCTCCATCTATACCTCCATTTTTAACTTCTAAAATGCAAGTATTATCAATCTTGCACCAACTCCCCTAATAGTACAAAGCAATGTGAATCAATAGTACACACATGTGAACAAATGAATTACAATCATGTGAATTAATAGCAAATTAATTGCTCATTTATCAGGTTAATTACCCGGTAGTCAAGAGATAACTTCAAATAATCAATTAATATCGAAATAAATGTAGAGTATCCACTAACTTAATAATTCCAAACACAATGGAACTATCAATTTCATCTTTTAATCAATCACGAACTTATTCATCATTAATATTATAACTCACAATATTTAACAACCAAAGTGCGTCCCCTGAGAAGAGGGGCCTTCAGATAAGGATTTCTCCCTTATTGGCTAGCCTTGATTAGATGACCAAACCTCTCCTTGATACAACTTCTGGAACATTGTAAATATTTTAATTTAATAATACGAATAATTTTGTTGCCGTCTCGATTATTGATTTAATAATATATCATATAACGGATATTCTTGTGACAATAATCGAATCAATAATATGAAAGATATGATGCAGAAATTCTTGTAGCGAATAATCGAGTATAACCAAGTGACTTCTCACGTAAGCATCGATAATCGATACCGCAGGTTACTACGCAACTATGCCATAGTAATCGCATTGACACTACTACTCTTAGGGTAGTTAAGCGGTTTAACAATTAAAACTTCCGCGGTTATTTTTATAAAAAGATCATTATTTGTTTTTCTAATTACGACAATACCTGCTCTTGTAGGGTCCACTCAATGATTGTAAGAGGTAAATGTGAATATTCCCTGAAGCAAAAGCGAATATTCTCGACCAATGCAATATTATATAACCACTTGCTTCACTTTGCAAAAGGAAATTTATAAATATTACCCACAACTATAACATTATATCAAATCCACAACCTAATATTCAAAAAAATATTTCGAGAAATTCAAATCTTTATTCATAAAATATGGGGTCTCAGCAGTTCTTTAAAAGTATTAGGTCACAGCGTGAATGAGGTGGAATTCATCAAACCTGAGCAAAACAATATGGACCGTGTCGCAGATACGAGGATAAGTTTGCAAAAGTCATTCCCGCTTATCCCATTTGGGTCGATAATAAGGAATTAACGAGCGTGAATGTTTCGGGCGCGAGGTTCGAAACCAATCACGTCGATACCTCATTTCTCGCCAAACTTTGTTTATATTCGGATGTTGTGTAATTGGGCTCGGTTAGTGAAGCGATAATGAGCTCAAGACGCAATCAAAGAGTAAAGACTAACAACACGATAATTAACTACAACGTTGGCAACGGCGCATTGAACAATGATAACCATCGCGGAAATTATCATGCAAAAATGGTAACCCTTATTCACCGGTAATCATGGCCAAGATAATAGTAGTGGTAATTTCAAGAAGAGAAAGTTCAATAATGATGGAAAGACAAAGCAACAAAGTTTGTTTCCGGAGGAAGAAAACGACCAAGATCGTTATACTTTCAAATGCGGACGTGAGAAGGACATCCGTCAAATTCAGGCGCTAAAGAACCCAAAGATGTTTCAATTAACGGAAGAGAAGGTCACTATAACCGATTTTATCATGTAGTGGTAAGTCGAAGTCAATTTGGGATAGTGACACCAAAGGATGTCCCGAGCATAGTCAGCCAGTAGCTTTAAGTGAGAGGGTTGTTGAGGAACTTAGAACAAAGTTGTCGCAGGTAAGTTAATAAATAAACTCTTCTGCACAGTCTATACCTTATTTGATCACAGGGGCTCTACCCACTCTTTATTTCTCTGTTGCTCCTCAACATTTAAATTTAACTTTCAGGAGAATTAAACTTTGACTTATCTCGTTGAAGCGCTTTCATGGGAGAAACCTTCATTTCATGGTTATCCAGTCTTGGATGAGAGTCGCGAGTTTTAAATGATATTTCTAACGTTAATAAATTTCCGACGTATTCTTGAAGACTTCTCAGCTTACCCAGGCGTGAAATTAGAATTTGTATTGACCCCATTCTGATAAACCCATTTTACAAAAGCCGCTCGAATATTTCTTCACCCAAAGCGAGACATTAACTTGTAATGCTTTGAAGAGCGTTGGCTCTAGTACATTTGAAGATTACGATTATACCATTCGATAACAGCCATTGGGATAAGCGAGCGTGGTAGCCAGCGTGTCATTGAGTGAGAATCGTATGTCGTTTGGTCTGCGGATATATAAACACATGTGAAGATAGCAAATATCACGATTAGAGCGGAATCCCTTTAAACAAAAATGTTAAGGCTACGGTTGGGGCGATGAATGTGGAAGAAGAAGGTTTAAGAAGGCATTGATACAGAAGCGAGAATCGACGAAGAGTTGAAATCCTCGATTGAGTAGGAAGCCGTGGCCCTATAGATTCGCTTTACACCGCCAAGTATGTCGGCGTGTTCATAACGTTTTTTCCGCGTATCGATGTTACGTAAATATGTGGATGACTTAGAACCACATTATTGATTTAAAAGCGAGCGAGATAGCGGAAGATTAAGCGATATGAATAAGCACTTGTTAAAATCTTGGATAGAAGGAATATATTACTACACCCAAGGTTATACCTCAAAAGTTAGAATCACGATGAAGTGTCCTCATCTGTTAAGCATACGGTAATGTCACGTAAATTTTGAGGCAAAAGAATTTCATAAGGAGGGAAGATTGTGAGACCCCAAATTTTATGAATAAATATTTAATTTTATGAAATATTTTTTTTTATGTTATGGTGTGGATTTGAGATAATGTTATAGTTATTGAGTAATATTTATAAATTTTGAAAAGTATGCGATTGGTTATAAAATATTAGATTAATTAGGGAATATTCTTTTTGTCGTAGGAGAATATCAAATGCAAGCGGCCAATCATTAGGTGGACTCCATAACTGAATTATTGTCGGGAATGAGAAACTTAAAATGAAATATCTTTTATGAAAATAATCTGCCAAGTTTCACAAGTAAGCTCGGTGAAGCCCCCATCTAGTGAAGAAAGCACTAGGTAACCAAAAGTACGTTTTATAGTAGCATACGGTATTTGATTATTGGTCTTCTGGCATGGGAAATTACTTTAGTTTTTCACCATTAATCGTTATAAACAAAACAAATAACGTGAAAATTCCAGCGGAGAAGAATTCGCAATGCATGCTATGTATCCCTTACGGGGCGAAGGTTGTTTTAATGGCAATAATAAATAATGGAATGCGCCATGTCAGTAAACTATACGAGCTGAGATGTTAAATAACGATAATAAAGAATGAAATAACAAAAAGGAGCTTCACCGAGTACGTCGATAGGCACTTTACCAGACGAGGTTATTCTATAGAATAATAAATAATGGAATCGGGTCACGTCGGCATGTCATGCACGTACGCGAATAAGATAATCGTAATAATGGAAGAATGGAATAACGAGGAAAATTTCACTACGACGGCATGTATAGTACTTAGCGTATAGATTAATGCACCATAATAATAAAAGAATGGAATATGAAGCATCTCACCATGTACGCCAGATTGCCGATGTATTGTGTTATTCTGCGTTAATAATAAAGAATGAATAAACGAACACTTCTTTCACTTACGAAGCATTAGTGGTAGAAGTTCGTGATAATCTGAGTTATTATGATGTATTAATAAAGAATTTAATAAATGCGAAGTTCTCTTCGTAATACTGAAAGAAATAAATTTCTTACTTCACAGTCTGACAAATAATATCACTCATCTTTAGAAGAAGCTCGATATAGGTATAGTGAAGGAAGCGTAATGCACTCTTCAACTTATATGATTTAGCTTCTCTTTCTCAGAGCTCTCAAAGGAATTAAATAGAAGTCAATGAAGAACGAAAGAACTTTATTTATGGGAGAATAGAATTTGAATATTAACCTAATTCAACTAGACGATCAGTTGATTTACTTTTAAGCTGGGACGGTCCATACTGATTCTTATCACGTTATTATTAATAAAATATTCTAATAAAACATAATCTTTTAAATAAAATACTATAATATATTACATTATAGTCACAATAAAATAAATAAACTTTATAAAAAGTATTACATTTTATATAAAAAGATTTTCTATCTGAAAATCTTATCATGCTAATCATTTACGCAAATCACTATCACGTAATAAACTATAATATATTATAATGATCGTCTAATAAAAACAAATAACTTTATAAAGTATTTTATTTTTATATAAAAAAGATTTTCTTATTAAGCCTTTAAAAGTAGGCATTATCTGAGCTATCGTAATAAAATATAATATATTCTATTTATAGTCCAATAAAATAAATAACTTTAAAAAAATATTACATTTTATATAAAAAGGTTTCTTATCTGGCTTATTTATCGTAATAGAATATAATATATTACATTTATAGTCTGACAAAGCGAATAAACTTTATAAAAAGTATTTTATTTTTATATAAAAACACCACATTTATTACATTAATAATACTAATAAAAACAAAAATTATATATAATATATATATATAAACTTAGTGACTTCATTAAAAAGAGCGCTCGATATATTTAGCAACATTTATCATACATTATTATAATTCACATGATATTAATCGACGGTCGTTCGAGGAAGAGGGGCTTTCGATAAGGATTTCTCTACTATTGGTAGGCCTTGATTAGGTGAACCTCTCAGCGGAACTTACAGTCGTTAATATTTGAATAATAATATTAATAACTTTGTCATCTCAATTATTGATTTAATAATATATAAAATATAAATGATAATTGAATCGAATAGCATTGAGAT
>CM035153.1:123851138-124109557 GCA_020205615.1 Panax quinquefolius | reverse complement strand
TTAATGTTATTTTAATTAATTTAATAATTAATTAAAGATTTAATAATTTAACATAATTAATAAATGAGAAATTTAATTACGTGACTATATGAATTAATGAGAAATTATTATATGTTATTTAAAAATAAATTAAATAAGATATTTGATTTATTTCATAAAGGGTGTGACACTATTAAACTATAGTATAAGAGATTTATTAAATTAAATAGAAATGAAGTCTTTTTAAAGCTAGCCAAACACGGCCTTAAGTGGAGTCGAGGATGCTTAACTCGATGATTTGGGTAATCAACAACGCTACGCTCTTTCTTTATTATTATATCGCCTTTTCTTTTCATTATATGCTAAGTCCGGAAAAGCAAACAAGAGAGGGGGAGAGAGAGAGTTTGAGAATTCAAAGAGAATTTCGTAAAAATAGAGAGAAGCAAGCAGAATTATTGTGGCATTGTAGAAGAACGTGAAAGTTAGAGAAATTGTTTTAAGTGGTAATCTCTTCAACCCAAAATTCTAAAATTACGTTATTAAAGTTTTTATGAATATGGTTTCAAAATTCGTAAAGTGTCTCAGAATTGGAAATTGTGTTGTTTATGTGGATATATGTGATAATATGTTAGCATAAAGATGTTTTACTAATGTATTATAGATTTCATATCATCTGGCCATAAAAATTATACAAAGATATGGTTACAAAGTATAGAATATGCTTATTATATGGCCCTTTATACGTAAATTTAATATGTCAAACATACATTATTTTGTAAAATTCATTATCAGATATAATTATGCATGTTAAAACGAAGAAAACAAACTCGAATGGTGGATTTGGTATTATAACAAATCCAGTAGTGTTGATTTTTAAGTTTTGTGTTCAAAACCTTCAAGAACATCAAGAATGCTTGAAATTACATGTGTTGATTTCAGAATTATGTGTTTTAACTTGTTAAAATCTATGCTAGAAGGGTCGAGTAATAGTTATTTGTGTATTACAAATGTTCGGGTATGCCTAAATTAAGTGTAAAAAATAAGTTAATTGAGGTTTTGGCCATGTTCGTAATTTTATGAATCGCAGAATCGAAATCGAGTCAAGGCCATGCGCCAACTCCATGCCTAAGACCCACACAAGTTGCGCCGTCAGAGCCTTAAGCCACAAAGACCAAGAACAAAGGCCATAAAGGTAATGGCAAATACATTACCACTTAAAGCGTATCGTCCGTAAATGAATTTTTTAAATGCTCAAGTCTAGCAATGTGTTAGTAACTTAATCTAATGAACATAAAACATGTTAGACGATAATGAGATGTTAAAAATAAATCTTAACATATTAATAACACAATTACGTGTGAATTGGAATTATTGAATGTATATTTAGCTTATTGTTCACGGTGTAAATTATGCGACAACGAAAGTGTAGTAGTTCGACTAAGTATAGTCATAATTCGAGTTAGACAAAAATCAATGAACTTGCGATGACTAAAGTGCGTTATAATTGACTGGGTATTGTGAACGTAAATGATATGTAGATTTAAATCGTGGAACGAGTATAATCGACGTGTAATCTACGCACGAGGCAAGTTTTCTAACCCTACTCGCTATCTTTATATTTAGCTTATAAGTTGCCTCTTTACATCGAAAGCAAATTCATTATTATCGATCAATTACATTTTATTATATTAAAATGTATTAATCTTCAAAGTATGATTCTGCTTATACAATAATTATTCTATCAGATACCTTTCGAGATTGCTATTCAATTTAAATTTTCGCCATCGTTGACTTTTGTCGACTAGTTGAACCCTTAATGATTCGACTAGTCCATAGTCGATGAGCGATCTAAATTTTAGAACCTCGATGAATTATCCAAACCAAACTTCCTTTGGTGCGGACTTCAATGTCAAACCTGAGATGAACAACCTCAGATAGGGATTACTTATGCTTACAATAAGTATGATATTGTGTACATGATGGTACCAAGTATCGATCCCCTAAGCACGCAGAAGAAGAGTCCATATTCTTACGATCAAGTAAAGGTTTCAAGTATAAACACTCGACAACCTAGGACATAGATTCAAGGTCTTACGACCCTCGTAAATTCTTTTTTGCTTCTCATATTCATTCTTGATTCAAAAGTCGAGTTTTCATGTTTCGTAAGCCTTCGATATATTCGCATGTTATTATTTCTTTGTTATATTGTTATACTTGTGGGAAATTGTGCTCACTCTGCGAATAATAATAACATTACGCTTAAGAACGAAAGATCGCATTTGAGCCTTCCACTAGTAAAGGCAAGGGCAAAGTTAACAAATGAGGAAGACTTGTTGTTATTTAAGGCTTGATGTGTATTTATTTACATACTTGATGTTATTTAAGACTTGTTATTGTTTATGATTCCGCATGTATGTTTAAGGTTAAAGTGACTCGGGATTGAATTTTATACAGATGATGTAACCCCATAAGTGGAGATTTATTTATTTAATTCTATCTATCATTGATGGTTTGCTTTTATTTACGGGTAGATAGATAGATGATATTTAGACATGCTGAACACCAAATCCTGCGGAAATGAAATACCCGGATTTGGGGGTGTCACAATTCCAACACAGTAGAAATATCAATTTCATCTTTAATCAACACGAACTTATTCATCACTAATATTATAACTCACAATATTTAACAATCGTGTCGCTCCTACGAAAGAGGGGCCTTCCGATAAGGATTTCTCCTTATCAAGCGCCTCAATTAGATGACAAAACCTCTCCTCGACAGTAACTTCTAGACATTGTAAATATTTCAATTTAATAATATGAATAACTTTTGTCGCCTCAATTATTGATTTAATAATATATCATATAATGCAGATGATATCGTGACAATAATCGAATCAATAATATGAGAGATATGATGCAAAGAATTACTATAGCAATAATTGAGTATAATCGAAAGTGACTTCTCACGTAAAGATCAATAATCAATACCGTGATGCTACTATGCAACCACGCATATTATAAAGATTTTTTTACTACGGTAGTTCAACACTTTAACCAGAAAACTTCACTGTTATTTTTATAAAAAGATAATTATATCGCTTTCTAATTACACAATACCTCCGCTTGGGTCCACTAATGATTGTGCTGGTGCATACTAATATTCCCTGTTAAAACGAATATTCCCCACCAATCAAATATTATATAACCACTTGCTTACTTTACAAAATTTGTAAATATTACCCACAACTATAACATTATATCAAATCCACACCATAATATTCAAAAAAATATTTCGAGAAATTCAAATCTTTATTCATAAAATCTAGGGTCTCACAATCTCCCTCCTTATGAAATTTTGCCTCAAAATTTACGCACTCTACCTGGTATCTCAAGAGGTGAGGATACCTTGAATACCTTTATCGTCGAAAAACATTACATCGCTAAATAATGCAAAGCCCGATGTCCTCCGATTGCCTCAATGCACATCAGTCCCTCAAATAGCCATTTTAGGCCTTTGATACCTACCTCAAATATCAAAATATAAAAATGAAAGTTTTAGGTCTACTCATTATCTTTCCTAATCATCCCTCAATCACCTCAATCGGAGTTTGTATGAAAAGGTTATGCCCAATTTACTAAAGGATGTCCTGATTGATTTTCGGCTTAACACTTGATTAAATTTCTTAGGCATCCAAATTTGGCCTTGGGCAAGTGCCTAGCACACAAGAACAGATTCTAAGCCTGGCCGAGCCTAGTGCCTAGGTGCACTCTATCTTTTGGCACTTAACTCCAATTTTCCGTGATTTTGCAACTTTTGACACGATACTTCAAATTTTCATAACTTCTTCATCTCATATCGTAATTAGTCCGCTTTTCAAGGCTATGGAAATCTTGTAACATGCTCTATAAAACACCCATGATTTTATAATTTTTAGATTCATTAATTATTCAAATTTGGCTCCAAAGTCCCCTGCAAGACTAATTTTTACTAACAACGATACGTGAAAAAACGTTATGAACACGCATGAACATACTTGGCAGTAAAATGAGTTTATAGGCCATAGTTCCTACTCGATCGAGGATTTCAAATGGGCCAATTAAATCGAGGGTTGAGATAACACCTTCATGAACCTTCTTCTTCACATTCATCATATTCGGGGCAGTGTATTGAACGGCTTTTAACTTTATCGATTAAAGTCGATTCTACTCAGATATTCAAGTTATCTTCACGTGGGTCCCTAGAGTCTTTAACTCTATCTTCATCATTTGTAAGTTATAATGAAATGGGTTTTTGTGTTAACAACATCGCACTTGTAAATGCATACGATCTTCTACTCAACGCGTTACCACCACATTTTCTCTTCCACAATGATATCAATGGTACGATCATAATCTTCAATAAATCGAGCTAACATCTTTCGGGCGCATGTTACGCCTCCATTTTAGTCAAGAAATATTTGAGGGTTTTAGAAATGGGTTTTGTATCGGGGTCAATACAAAATTCGATTTTACGCTTCTAGGTTAGGCTAAGAAAATTTTTTAAATAAAAAGGAATTTCCTTTATTTATTATTTTGAAATAGTAAGGGTTGATTTGATTAATGTGATATAGTTATGGGTTAAATACGCAAATATTTCAAAATAAGCAAGTGGTTATAAAATATTCATTTTGTCTTGGAATATTCGTTTGGTCGTGGAATATTCGATCGCTTGTGAATATTCGTATTTACGGCAAGCAAATGTGTGGGGGCCCCATAACTAAAAAGCGATCGATGAAGAAAACGACAAATATAAGTCAAGTAAAAATAACTACAGAAGTTGTTACCAAGTAAGACCGCTGAATACCCTATGGTTAAAATACAAAGAATACGCTGCGGTCGCATAAAGAAGACACCAGATTGCATGTATTGTTGAATTATCGATCCTTACGTAAGAAGGCACTACTCAATAATTTTCACAAGAGTTATCGCTCAATATTTTATTTTATCGATTCAATAATCATTTATTGATATTTTATATTATCATTGTTCAATAATTGTCACCGCATTATTATCTCCATTATCGATCAATAATTCATATTATTTAAATAATATTATTAGATAAAGATTATTGGCAATGTCTAGAAAGTTCTCACAAGGAGAGGTTTGTCACCTAATCAAGCTACCCAAGAAGGAGAAATCTTATCTGAAAGCCCCTTTCCTCGAAACTACCGTCATTAAATCAGGATTCTCAAATATTATTTGTGAATAATTAATTATCGATTCATATGATAAAGAAATATTTATTTTATGTGGATATAAATGATGGATTTATTTATGTGGTTATAAATGAAGAAATTATTGTTGAGGTGTTTTATCAAGATTTTACCGATCGAGGTATTAAAATTAAATCGTGGGTTTTTAGATATATCATGGGGTTATAATTTTTAATCCGACCGCTGATTGTGGTAATTTTTGGGTATGTTATACATACATAAGTTGAGTATATGTCCACAAATTTTGAACCGTTAAAATGCACGAATGATTTGTTATGAATTTTAAGAGGTGTCTCGATTCTTAAATTAGGGTTATAATTGATTTTGTGGAAAATTTAGAATTGAGGGGGCCCCACTTGTGGTTGGTGAAGAAATGTGCTGAATTTTATTTCAAATGTGGTGGGTGGCAATAGTAGTAGTGTAAAGCCATCGTGTAGTGTCAAGTCCGCTTTACGGCTAACATTTTCCTATAAATAGAGGGCTGTTAGTTAAATTGAAAATCACACCGTAAACAAAGTTTTCTCTTTCTCTCTATATTATCGAGCGATATTTTGTGAGTATTTAGATACTTTGAGAGTCATTGCTCAAGATAAGTTTCATTCAAAGATCACTTCCGACCTTCCTTCCGGCAAATCGATTCTTCGAGGTAAGGATATTATTTTTTTTTTCAGAATGATATTATTTCTTCAATATCATTACGTCAAATGTCGATCCAAGTTTTTATCAAATTTGGAACTTTTTCATGCTCTGGGTTACTTCATGAGTTATTCATGAGTTACTATTCACGAAGTTACTATTCATGAGTTACTATTCACGAGTTACTATTCACGAAGTACTATTCATGAAGTTATGAAGATGTTTTTTTTGTGGAATTTCTATCTTTTGGTGCGTCTGATTTACTATTCACGATACTTGCATTTATTCACGATACTTCAGACTATTCACGATTCGATACTAAGACTATTCACGATATACTATTCAAGACTATTCACCAAAAATAAAATTTCTTCTTTTCGTCTAAAATATCTATTTTGATACTAGCTTTGATCAGATCCATGTTTTGATCATTCTCAATTTTACACCACTACGATTATTTTTGGTATATTGTTGATATGGATAAAACAAAGTACTAATCCTTAATCCTTAATCCTCACATTTTGTTTTCACCGATTCGCTTTTTAAAAATATTTTTCATCATCCCTACCTTAAATGATGATATTATTGAATATCTTCGCCCAGTAGAAAAGATGAATGATTTCAAGAATATCTTCGCCCAGAATATCTTTTCAAGAATATCTTTGGCAGAGCAAAGAAATGAATGTGTGTTTAGATGAATAATACGACCGATCGATTAATATCTTTCGCCTCAGAAGTAAAAAGATGAACAGTGTGTTTAAATGAATACGACTAATCGATCGATGAATATCTTCGCCCAGAAGTAAAAAGATGAATATTTGATTCCGATGTATATCGATTGTTGTTACAGGATAAAAGATAGACGATGAACTTTTAAATTCATACATGTAAGATAGTAGTTTGCATTCTCTACTTAACTCTTCTAATGAATTATTATTTCACGCTAATATTGATTGAAAATTTGTTGCCTATCAGATTCTATTAAATTTTTCCCTCGTCAAGACTAACGATAATTTGTCAGATATTATCTTAGTCATAATATTCTTTATCGAGCTAGTGAGCTCACCCTTTTCCTTTTTGTTCCATTCTTCTCGTGAGGCTAGAATATAAATGAAGTACGAAGCCTGGGGTAATGGAATGAAGGTTTTAGAAAGGATTGTTTAGTAGTCCTCACCATTTTGTAAAATAATGTATCAATAAATGTGATGAGGATTTATTTGAGTATAAATATTGCTCTGTAAGATAATATTTGTATTTAAACTCACAGCTTTATCGTTGTAATAATAAAGTTGTAGTTGCTTCGCACTACGATCGACAACCCGTAATGGGTGATGTATACCTATTTTGGGGGCGCCACAAATTGGGTATCGTAGCTTAGGATACGATCTCCATGAGATCTGGAATGTAATCTAGAGGGGAGACGAGTAAATCCTTCGCTAAAGTGTGTCCTACCTAAGCTTATTTGTTAGTCGGGTCAAGATATAGGATATTATGTGATATATCGATTTCTTAATTAACCCTTGTTTTATGACAAGATTTGAGAATGTCGAATCGAGAATATTAACAAAGGAGTAAATGAGACCGTGGAGATGCCTCAGATTTACCAACGAGGAGAACGTGCAACAGTCGGGCAATGTTCCTCCCGCGAACAACACCACCGAAAGCGTATGATGAACGAGGGATGTTTAGAAGCTTTTTGCAGCTCATGCAAAATCGCATTTAGGAGACTCGTGTTCAAAATACAGAGGAAATGATAGCAATTCACTTGGTTGTCACAAACCAAAAGCTCAAAGAGTCGGGACCACCGTAATTTAAGGGAAAGCCGATCCGATCACGGCGAAACACGGGTCAAACAAATTACCAAGATATTCGATGTCTGGGATGCACGGAGGAACAGAGGTTCCATTCGCCACCTTTATGTTCCGTGGCGAGGCAGCAGACCATCGGTGGGAGTCTCAGAAGCGCACTCCATCCAAATTCGCACTCAAAGATGTCTTCGGGAGACGCTTCAGAGATTATTTAATGACAAATACTTTCCGAAAGTGTTCGCTATACGAAGGAAGTGGAGTTCATCGATTAGAGCAAAACAACACGACGGTCTCAAAGACGAGGCAAAGTTTGCAGAGTTATCCAGTGCTTGCACCTCATTCGGTGGAGAATGAGGAACGATGACGCGATGTTTCTTAGAGGTTCAAACCCCAAGATACGCCAAGATCTCATTTCTCATAAACTTTCTTTATTCAGATGTTGTAAATGTGTGCTCAATTATTAGAGCGAGATAACGAGTACTACCCAACCGAGGGACCATAACCAGTGATCGCATCGTAGATAGCAGCCAATGTATCAATGATAACTCATGAGAAAGAAACAGATTTGACAGTAAATGGTAACCACTCCGTGGTAATCATGGTCATGAAAAATGTAAGAAGCGAAGTCAGAGGAGATTTTAAAAGAGGAGATTTAACAACGACTATGTGAAGACGACAAAGGCTTAAGAAGAATCGGTTCTAAGGAGGAGAACGACCACCCATTATATGCTACAAATGCGAAAAGAGGGATATCATCAAACCCGCCCACAACAAGCTCAAGGTATGCTATAGTTGTGGAAAGGAAGGACATATCGCCGAGATCAGACGCAGAATAAACCTAGTTCAATGGGGATTTGACTCAAAAGATCGTCTCCGTAAAAGTCAAAGTCAACGATTCCGGAAGAGCGCTTTGTCAGGATCGGTCATAATGCGAGAACCCAAACGAGGTGATCACGGTAAGCTATTTATAAATTCTCATAAGTTTATACCTTACTTGATACCGGCATACCCATTCATTTATCTCTCCCCCGCATGTGCTCAACGCTTAAACTCGACCGAGAAATTAGACTTTCGACCTATCTCGTGGAAACTCCGCTAGAGAAACTTTCATCACATCCACTCGCTTATAAATCTTGTTTGATTCAAGTCAGCACCATCACCTTACCGCCGACCTTATCTCTTTAAAGATACTTGCTTTTGATGTGATTTTAGGATCGATCGTTAACTACTCATCATGCCAAAATTGATTGTTTTCGTAAGGTCATAGTTTTCATATTCCTAACCAACCCGTTGATTTAATTCAAGCAACTAAACCATTAAAATCAATCACTATCATATCTAATCATAAAGCTATTCGCTTATCAAAAACTGGATGTCAAGCTTTCTTAGCCCATGTTATGGATTTGAATAAAGACACGCCAAATTTGAATAATATTCCCGTTGTTATCGACTTTCCCGACGATTTCAAGAACTTCCCTGCCTACCCCGTAACGTGAAGTCAATTCTTTATCGATCTTGAACCCGCACAAAGCCCATTTCTAAAACCCCATATCGAATGGCTCCTATCAACTTCAGAGTTAAAGGTCCAACTACAGAATTGTTGGACATCTGCTTTCATTCTGCCCCAAGACATCTCCTCGGGTGCTCCCTGCTTTATTCAAAAAAAGAAAGACGGAGTATGCGATTTTGATCGACTATCTGAATCGAACCATGTCACCATCAAGAATAGGTATCCTCACCCTCGTATTGATGACTTGTTTCGACCAAATAAGGGGCACAATTTTTTCAAAATCGATCTTCGCTCGATATCATCACCAAAATTAGAATCGAGGATATTCCAAAGACCGCCTTCGTAACCCTGATGGGCATTATGAATTTTAGTCATGTCTTTCTGACTAACTAATGCTCCTCGCGGCTTTCATGGATACGATGAACCGAGTATTCAAGGAATATTTGATCATTTCGTTGTCAGTTTTTATCATGACATCCTTATATATTCCAAAAGTCGTGAAGATCATGAGCACCATTTGAAGTCGGTACTCCAAAGGCTTCGTGAAACCAACTATATGCCAAATTGAAGAAATGCGAAGTTCGCTTGAGGAAGTAGCATTTCGGGGCATGTGGTGTCAAAACACGGAGTATCCGCTGATCCCACCAAGATCAAGCAATACAAAGTCGAGCAACCAAGCTCATGATCAAGACGAGCTTTTTGGCTTAATGGTTATTATCTGAGATTCGTGGAAGGGTTTTCTCTAATCGCTACTCCATTAACTCAAATAACTCGAAAGGATACAAAATTGCTTGGAGCGAAGAACGCGAGAAAAGTTTCCAAGAGCTTAAGAGGAGACTTTATTTCTAAGACTGTTTCTAACAATACCATCCGTCTTCGATGGATTTGTTATCTACAAATGATGCTTCGTGCAAAGGGTTAGATGTGTTCTCATGCAACGGGAAAGTCATAGCCTATGCCTCGCATGACAACTTAAAGAGTATGAGAGGAATTATCCTACTCATGATCTAGTCATCAAAGCAATAAGCTGCCGCTTAAAGATATGGAGGCACTATCTATACGGGGAGAAAGTGGAGATATATTCGCACCATAAAAGCCTTAAATATTTCTTCACTCAAAAAGAACTCAACACGCGGCAATGACGCTGCTCGAGCTATCGAAAGACTACGACCACACTATTCAATACCATCCCGGTAAAGTTTAACGCGGTAAATGACGATCGAGTAGAAGATCATATGCGGAACGAAAAGCGATGATGTCAAGTATACGACAGAGCCAACTTTAATAGAAAAAGTTAAGGTCGCTTTCCCACCGAATCTTGAAATGATATGCGCGTATGAAGAAGAAAGTACAAGAAGGAGCTATTCCTAAGCGAGAATCGATGAAGAAGGAATACTTCGAGTCCACTCTAGACTTTCAGGTTCCTAACGACTGATTTGAAGTACAAGATTACGATGGAGGCACACAATACACCATTTGCAATCCATCCTCGAAGTACTAAATGTATCGTGATCTTCGGCATACATTTTGGTGGAATAATACGAAGAGAGAGATTGCAAAGTTTATCTCGATGTGTTTAACTTGCTAACGGTAAAGGCGAGCATCTAGTACCTAAGGGTCCGCTGAACCACTCGAGATTCCTGAATGGAAGTGGGAACACATTACCATGGATTTCAAGCATTTTGTCTTCCTACTATTTCAAGGCATCAATGCTATTTGGGTTATTGTTGATAGATTAACCAAGTCCGCTTTCATTTCTTGCCGATACGGAGACTTATTCACTCAAACGCCTTGCTAGTACGTACGAAATGAGATCGTGAGGTCAGTATGGCATGCCCGTATCCATAGTTTCTGATCGCGACCCAAGATTCACTTCAAGATTTTGGGTTAGCTTGCAAAAAGCTATGGGCACGGATTTGCGATTTAGTTCGCATACCATCCCCAAACTGGACGGACAATCGAGAGAGGACTATTCAAACTCTCAAGATTTATTAAGACTCGTGGTCCTGTACTTCAAGGGCGCTTGGGATAAGTATTTACCATCGGTGGAATTCTCCTACAACAACAACAGCTTATCGTGCAAGTATAGTGTGGCTCCATTCAAGCATTATATGGACGAAAAATGTCGCTTCTCCAATACGTTGGGATGAGGTGGTGAAGCAACATTGTTGGGACCCGAAAGTTAAGACGTATTTACTCACCGAAAAGATCCAAATAATTCGACAACGATACAAACTACCAAGATCGACAAAAGAGTTATGCGATCTTCATCGAAAGGACGGAATTTAATGTAGGGATCATGATTGTCATGAAGTCGCTCCACGGAAGGGAGTTACAAGATTTGGGAAGAGAGGAAAGCTCAATCCACGATTTATCGTCCATTTCAAATTCTCGACCGAGTAGGAAATGTAGCCTATGACTCATAAGCATTCTCCGAGTATGTCTCGTGTTCATAATGTGTTTCATATATCCGCATTTCAGAATATGTGAAAGACCCGAACCACGCTATCGAAGTTAGAACCCCATTTGAGATAGCCAAGACTTAACGATGAGGAGGTACCTATCAAGATCTTGATAGAAGGAGCATGTCCCACGCCAAGAAAGGTCATACCACAAGTTAAAGTTTTGTGGAGGAATCATGCTATAGAGGAAATGACCGAATTGAAACGAAATGAAAGCGAGGTATCCTCACCTTTTCAAACACTGTGTACGTGACGCCAATTTCGAGGACGAATTTCATAAGGAGGGAGGTCAGAAGACCCTCAAATTTTTTAAATAAAAAGGAATTTCCTTTATTTATTATTTTGAAATAGTAAGGGTTGATTTGATTAATGTGGATAGTTATGGGTTAAATACGCAAATATTTCAAAATAAGCAAGTGGTTATAAAATATTCATTTTGTTTGGGAATATTCGTTTCGTCGTGGAATATTCAGATCGCTTTGGGAATATTCGTATCGACTCACAAAGCCCATGTGTGGGCCCCATAACTAAAGCGATCGATGAAGAAAACGACAAATATAAGTCAAGTTAAAAATAACTACAGAAGTTGTTACCAAGTAAGATCGCTGAATACCCGCCGTTAAAATACAAGAATACGCGCGGGTCGCACAAAGAAGACACCAGATTGCATGTAAAGATTGTTGATTATCGATCCTTACGTAAGAAGGCACTACTCAATAATTTTTACAAAGAGTTATCGCTCAATATTTTATTTTATCGATTCAATAATTGTCATATTGATATTTTATATTATCATTGTTCAATAATTGTCACCGCATTATTATCTCCATTATCGATCAATAATTCATATTATTTAAATAATATTATTAGATAAAGATTATTGGCAATGTCTAGAAAGTTCTCAAAGGAGAGGTTTGGTCACCTAATCATACCCAAGAAGGAGAAATCCTTATCTGAAAGCCCCTCTTCCTCGAACTACCGTCATTATAATCAGGATTCTCGTAATATTATTTGTGAATAATTAATTATCGATTCATATGATAAAGAAATATTTATTTTATGTGGATATAAATGATGGATTTATTTATGTGGTTATAAATGAAGAAATTATTGTTGAGGTGTTTTATCAAGATTTTACCGTATCGAGGTATTAAAAATTAAATCGTGGGTTTTTAGATATATCATGGGATTATAATTTTTAATCCGACCGCTGATTGTGGTAATTTTTGGTATGTTATACATACATAAGTTGAGTATATGTCCACAAATTTTGAACCGTTAAAATGCACGAATGATTTGTTATGAATTTTAAGAGGTGTCTCGATTCTAAATTAGGGTTATAATTGATTTTGGTGGAAAATTTAGAATTGAGTGGGCCCCACTTGTGGTTGGTGAAGAAATGTGCTGAATTTTATTTCAAATGTGGTGGGTGGCAATAGTAGCAGTAAAGCCATCGTGTAAAGTCAAGTCCGCTTTTACGGCTAACAACATTTTCCTATAAATAGAGGGCTGTTAGAATTGAAAATCACACCGTAAACAAAGTTTTCTTTCTCTCTATATTATCGAGCGATTTTGTGAGTATTTAGATACTTTGAGAGTTGTTGTTCAAGATAAGTTTCATTCAAAGATCACTTCCGACCTTTCCTTCCGGCAATCGATTCTTTTCGAGGTAAGGGATATTATTTTTTTCAGAATGATATTATTTCTTCAATATCATTACGTCAAAATGTCGATCCAAGTTTTTATCAAATTTGAACTTTTTCATGCTCTGGGTTACTATTCATGAGTTACTATTCACGAAGTTACTATTCATGAGTTACTATTCACGAAGTTACTATTCACGAGTACTATTCATGAAAGCGTGAAAATGTTTTTTTTTTTGGAATTTCTATCTTTTGGTGTCTGATTTACTATTCATGATACTAAGATATTTCACGATATCGACTATTCACGATACTAGACTATTCACGATACTAAGACTATTCACCAAAAAAAAAAAATTTCTTCTTTTCGTCCAAAATATCTATTTTGGATACTAGCTTTGATCAGATCCATGTTTTGATCATTCTCAATTTTACACCACCACGATTATTTTTGGGGTATTGTTGACATGGATAAAACAAAGTACTAATCCTTAATCCTTAATCCTTGTCATTTTGTTTCACCGATTCGCTTTTTAAAAATATTTTTCATCATCCTCGCCTTAAATGATGATATTATTGAATATCTTCGGCCCGTAGTAAAGAGATGAATGATTTCAAGAATATTTTCGCCCAGAAAAGCAAAGATGAATGATTGTATCTTTGCCCAGAAAAGATGAATACGTCGAGATGAATACGACCGATCGATTAATATCTTCGGCCCTCAGAGTAAAAAGATGAACAGTGTTTAAATGAATACGACTTAATCGATGAATATCTTCGGCCAGAGTAAAGAAAGATGAATATTTGATTCCGTATGTATATCGATTGTTGTTACAGGATAAAAGATAGATTTATGAACTTTTAAATTCATACATGTAAGATAGTAGTTTGCATTCTCTACTTAACTCTTCTAATGAATTATTATTTCACGCATGTAATATTGATTGAAAATTTGTTGCCTATCAGATTCTATTAAATTTTTCCCTCGTCAAGACTAACGATAATTTGTCAGATATTATCTTAGTCATAATATTCTTTATCGAGCTAGTTGAGCTCACCCTTTTCCTTTTTGTTCCATTCTTCTCGTGAGGCGAGAATATAAATGAAAGTACGAAGCCTGGGTATGGAATGAAGGTTTTAGAAAGGATTGTTTAGTAGTCCTCACCATTTTGTAAAATAATGTATCAATAAATGTGATGAGGATTTATTTGAGTATAAATATTGTCTAAGATAATATTTGTATTTAAACTCACGCTTTACTCATCAAGTAATAATAAAGTTGTAGTTGCTTCGCACTACATGTATCGACAACTCGTAATGGGTGATGTATACCTATTTACTTCGCTAAGCATGTATATATCGTGTAACAAGAATTGTTGCATTCTTTTTGTTCCACGATTTTGCTCTTCAAATTTCTCGAAGGAATTCTAATAAATTCTTCTTCCTCACCACTCCCTCCTAGTTCTTCTTCGGGACCGACATCACATCTTCACATCTCACCGGGGATCATATCCCTAAGATTTGATACCAATCTGTACGCCCCAACTTAGGTAAGTAGGTATACATCACCCATCTTCTTTGCCTCACATCTCAAATAGCCAAATACATGGCACGTAATACAAATACAAACTTAATTATACAACCATCGTGTAATATACGACAAAACATAACTGAGAGTTTAAACAAGAATATTGCCTTCTAGACAATATCCACTCTCAAATAGAGTCCTCATTACATTTATTGTCACACTATTTTATAGAATAGTGAGGACTACTAATACACCATCTCGGATCATCACTCGGCTTCCCCAACTAGTCCCGGCCACGTTCTCATTTCACAAGAGAAAAATGAAAGCGAAAGGGTGAGCTCAACTAGCCCAGTAAGAAATATTATGACTAAGATAATGCGAGAATAAATTATCATTAGTCTTCAACAATGTTAAAAAGCGATAAAATACAATAGACATCAAGTTTAACTGCAGTGAATAAGTAATCCATTAGAAGAGTCAAATAGAGCATGATATCTACTATCTTCTATGATTTAAAATATTTTCAACAATTTTTATCACGAGACTCACTTTTAATAAATAAACCACATCATCGAGTCATCCTCGCACTATGGGCCAAGGATATTCATTAAATCATCAAAGGTCAGCGACTATACCGAATAATCCCCGGTCATAATCATACCAAAAGCGTCCATCAATGCACTACTACATGACCATGAAGACTTTTATCACATCATTTATAACATTACTGGTCATGATTATTATACCGAATAATCCTCGGTCATAATCACACCAAGTCCATCTACATGCGTAAGCCAAAGATGACTTTCATCACAATATAAGCATGAGGATGATGACAATGACATAATAATTCAATAAAACAAGTTTAAGGATAAATTTTAAAGATTTAAAATTTTAGTTTATCCGTAAATCAATAACGTCCAAATTGTCAACACGAAACTTCATTGTGGAGTAAAATTCAAGAATGCTTAGAAGAATATTTCCATGAAAAGATACTTAGATGAAGCCTTAAATATCCGGGATATTCTACTAATTTCATGGAGTATAGAAGCCAAAACTTTAACCAACCGAGTATAATAGAATATATGAAATCGCAAATGGATTTTCGCTTTGCTATGCAAATCCACGTAGCATGCATCATTTCCACAATTTAATAAGGAATGAATACGAAGGATCATTCACCATACATGCAGTAAATCCACATAGATAGGTTATTCCAATAGAATAATAAAGAATGGAATAACGAAGAATTCACCGGGCACGCGTAATCCGCATGATGCATGTGTTATTACAATGTAATAGTAAAGAATGGAACCGTGTCACGCGTAAATCGCATGCATGTGATATTCCAAATGTAATAATAAAGAATGGAACTGTGTCAAATGCGTAATCCGCATGAGATAGGATATTCTAATAGAATAATAAAGAATGAACTGGTCAAATGTAATCCGCATGCATGTGATATTCCATGTAAGGCCCTAGTTTTTATGAATAAAGATGATTTTTCTATAAATATCATTTGTGAAGATTATGGAATGAATTTTATATAATGTTATAGTTGTGGGTAATATTTATAAATTTTGCAAAGTATGCAAGTTGTCATATTATATTCGATTGGTCGGGAAATATTCTTCTTGTCGGGGAATATCCGCACGATTTACTCAAGACAATCATTGGTGGACCCCACAATAGAATTATTATTGGATTGAGAAAACGCAAAAAATATTTTATGAAAATAACTACGGAAGTTTTACTGCTAATATCTTTGTTGAACTACTCAGTAGTAAAAGTATAATAATACGCACATTGGTTGCAAGTAGTACACCTGTATTGATTATTAAGGCTTACATGATAAGTCACTCGGTTTTGTTTTATTAGTATTATTAATGTAATAAAAGCAGTAAAAAAAATTTATATAAAATGTAATACTTTTATAAAGTTATTCGTTTTATTAAAGCTAATAGTAAAATCTTTTATATAAAAACAAAATACTTTTATAAAGTTATCTCATTTTATTAGATAATAATTAGAATATATTATATTTTATTATCGTAGTATTTATATAATTATTCTGCGATAGTGTTTTCATAGTAAAATCTTTTATAAAGTTATTCGCTTTTATTAGATTATAAATAGAATATATTATATTTTATTTAAAAGATTTTGCTTTAAATATGGACCGTCGATTAAAGTAAATCAATTTGACCGCTTCATGAGTTAGTTACTTATCAGATCTATTTTTCTATAAATAGAAGCTCATTTCTTCATTATTTTCTTACGAATTCAATGAAACTCTGAGAGAGAAATTATAGAGAGAGAAAGAAGAAAAGTATTCTACTACTTCACTTTCTCAGATATCAAGTTTCTTTTATGGTAAGGGTATTATTTCTTTTGTATTCATGAAGAGAACTTCTATTATTCTATTCTTTATATTCATTGGAATAACTTTTGATATGTCTGATTTCACCATATACTTAGTGATTTCATTGTTACTCCATTCTTTATTATTCTGTTGGAACATCCCTGTTTATGCGTTTTACAATTTAACCGGTTTCATCTTTATTATTCTATTGGAATATCCTATCTCACATGTGTTTTACTGTGACCGGGTTCCGCTCTTTATTATTCATTGGAATATCCGTCATCAGACGTTTTATGCTGGGACTGATTCCGTTATTTATTATTCTCGCTGGAATAACTCATACTATGCTAAATACCGCATTTACGGTGATTTCGTTGTTATTCCATTCTTTATTATTCATTTGGAATATCCTCAGGTGCGTGACACACCTTGACCGGTTCCATTATTTATTATTCAATTGGAATAACCTATCTGTCAAGTATCTGCATTTATGATGATTTCTTTTGTTATTCCATTCTTTAATATACTCGATTGGTTAAAGTTTTGACTTCTATACTCCATGAAATTCGTGGAATATCCTTGGTATTTAGGCTTCATCCAAAGATCTTTTCATGGAAATATTCTTCCGAGCATTCTCGAATTTTACTCTACAAAGAAGTATCATGTTGACAATTTGGACGTTATTAGTTCTGAATAAATTAATTCGTGAACTTGTTTTATTTAATTCTTATATCATTGTCATCATCCTCATGTTTATATTTTTTTGAAAGTCATCTACGGCACGTAGTGCGTAGATGGACTTGGTATGATTAATGATCGAGGATTATTCGATTGTAATCACGATCGTAATATTACAAATGATGTGATAAAAGTCCTCATTGGCGTAGTGCATTGATGGGCCGATTGTTGGCATGAACATGACCATTAATGAATACACAAATATCCTTGGCCGTAGTGCATGGATAATTTGTGGTCGTGATACTAAAGAATATCCTTGCAGTAGTCTGCGAGGGTGATTCGATGATGTGGATTATTTATTAAGTGAGTCTCAACGATAAAAGTGATGAAAACTTTTAATCATAAAAGATAGTAGATTTTATTCTCTACTTGACTCTTTTAATGGATTGCTTGATCCATTGTAGAAGTTAAACTTGATGTCTATTATATTTTATCGCTTTAACATTGTTGAAGACTAATGATAATTTATTCTCGCATTATCTTAGTCATAATATTTCTTATTGGCTAGTTGAGCTCAGCCTTTCTTTTTCTTTTCTTTCTCTTGAAATGAAAATATAAATTTGGGACGAGTTGGGGAACGGAGTGATGAACCAAATGATAGTATTAGTATTCCTCACTATTCTCATTAAATAGTGTGATAATAAATGTAATGAGGACTTATTCTCGAGAGTGGATATTGCCTGTAAGACAATATTTGTATTAAAACTCACACCTTTCTTGTTATATATTAATTGATTGTATTCGTATTACATACGTATTCATGTATTTGGCGACTCGTAATAGGTGATGTATACCTATTTTGGGGGCGCCACATTCCAATAGAATAATAAAGAATTGAATAACAACGTAATTCACCAGCATGTGATGATAGATCAGGCACGACATGTGTTATTCCAATGAATAATAATAAAGAATGGAATAACAAAAGCTCTCACCATGCGCAGATTGTGATTGATGTATGATTATTCCAACATAATAATAAAGAATGGAATAACAACTCTTACGAGTATTGAAAGAAAATAATTCTCTTCATGAATACGAAAGAATAATACCCCTTACCTTAGAAGAAACTGGATATTAGAATAATGAGGTAACAGACTTCTCTTCTTCTTTCTCTCTATAATTTCTCTCTATAATAATTGCTCTAAAGCTTTAGTGAATTGGTGAGAAATGGAGGAAGAATGAGCTTCTATTTATAAGAAAATATAGTTTCGATAATTGCACATTTTGGGGCTCGAAATATTACAATATAATACCTTCCTCTTTTTTTTCATTTTTAATTTAGTCCTGCAAGTATTATCAAACTTGCACCACCTCCCCTAATAGTAAATAATGTAAATCAATAGTTCAATCATGTGAATCAATAGTTATAATCATGTGAAAATACGAATTAGAATATAGTACCTCCATCTATACCTCCATTTTTAACTTAGTCATGCAAGTATTATCAATCTTGCACACTAACTCCCCTAATAAGACAAGAATGTGAATCAATAGTACACACATGTGAACAAATAGTTACAATCATGTGAATTAATAGCAATTAATTGCTCATTTATCCTAAGTTAATTACCCGACGGTCAAGATAACTTCCAAACATCAATTAATATCGAAATAAATGTCGATATCCACTAACACTAATAATTCCAACACAATGGAACTATCAATTTCATCTTTAATCAATCTGAACTTATTCATCATTAATATTATAACTCACAATATTTAACAACCGTGTCGTTCTCCTGGAAAGAGGGGCCTTCCGATAAGGATTTCTCCTTATTGGCGCATGAATTAGATGACCAAACCTCTCCTCGACACAACTTCTAGACATTGTAAATATTTTAATTTAATAATATGAATAATTTTGTCGCCTCAATTATTGATTTAATAATATATCATATAATGCGGATATTCTTTGTGACAATAATCGAATCAATAATATGAAAGATATGATGCGAAAGAATTCTTTAGTGAATAATTGAGTATAACTAAGTGACTTCTCACGTAAGCATCAATAATCAATACCGCTGTATTACTTCGCTATGCAACCACGCCAGTAATCTTGTTTTTTTACTACCGGGTAGTTCAACATTTAACGGTAAAACTTCCGCCGTTATTTTTATAAAAAGATCATTATTTCGTTTTCTAATTACGACAATACCTCTGTTGTGGGGTCCACCAATGATTGTGTCGTCATACGAATATTCCCTGTTAAAACGAATATTCCCCGACCAATCGAATATTATATAACCACTTGCTTACTTTGCAAAATTTATAAATATTACCCACAACTATAACATTATATCAAATCCACACCCTAATATTCAAAAAAAATATTTCGAGAAATTCAAATCTTTATTCATAAAATATGGGGTCTCACAAGTACTTTCCCAAAAGTATTCGTCACATGAATGAGGTGGAATTCATCAAACTGGAGCAAAACAATATGACCGTGTCGCAGTACGAGGACTAAGTTTGCAAAGTTGTCCCAGTTTGCATCCCATTTGGTCGATAATAAGGAACGAATGACGTGAATATTTCTGCGAGGTTTGAAACCCGAAATACGTCAATACCTCATTTCTCACAAACTTTGTTTATATTCAGATGTTGTGAATTGGGCTCAGTTAGTGAAGCGCGATAATGAGTCAGCACAACCAAAAGGTAAAGACTAACAACACGATAATAATCATACCGGTGGCAACGGCAATCGGAACAATGATAACCATCGTGGGGGAAATTATCATGCAAAAATGGTAACCACTTCGCTGGTAATCATGGCCAAGATAATAGAAGTGGTAATTTCAAGAAGAGAAGGTTCAATAATGATGGAAAGACAGCAACACCAACACCTGTTTCCAAGGAAGAAAAATGACCACCGATCGTATATTTCAAATGCGGACAGGAGGGACACATCCGTCCAAATTGTACGCAGCAACCCAAAGCGTGTTTCAATTGCGGAAGAGAAGGTCACCTAGCTTGATTTTATCATGTAGTGAAGTCAAGTCCAGCTGGGATAGTGACACCAAAGGATGTCCCAGACAAGTCAAAGCCGGTAGTTTAAGTGAGAGCGTTTGTCGAGGAACCCGAACAAAGTTGTCACGGGTAAGTTAATCATAAACTCTTGCATAGTCTATACCTTATTTGATACCGGTTCTACCCACTCTTTTATTTCTCCTATTTGCTCTCAACATTTAAATTTAACTCCGGAGAAATTAAACTTTGACTTATCTGTTGAAACTCCGTTAGGAGAAACCTTCATTTCATGTGTTATCCAAGTCTTGGATGAGAGTCACAGTTTTTAAATGATATTTCTAACGTTAATAAATTTCCTGACGTATTCCTTGAAGACTTCTCAACCTACCCCAGAGCGTGAAATTAAATTTTGTATTGACCCCAGTACAAAACCCATTTCTAAAACCCTCAAATATTTCTTCACCCAAAACGAACGTAACATGCACTGAAGACATTGGCTCTAGCTGTTGAAGATTACGATTATACCATTCAATAACATCGTGGGATAAGCGAACGTGGTAGCCAACGTGTTGAGTAGAAGATCATATGCGTTTACGAGTGCGGATATATAAACCTATGTGAAGATAGCAAATATACGATTAGAACCGACTTTAAACAAAAATGTTAAGGCTACAGACCCGGAGC
This sequence comes from Panax quinquefolius, assembly GCA_020205615.1. Lineage (NCBI taxonomy): Eukaryota > Viridiplantae > Streptophyta > Magnoliopsida > Apiales > Araliaceae > Panax > Panax quinquefolius. The sequence goes on along the minus strand of CM035153.1, from coordinate 124,087,980 downwards.
TGATGAATGTGAAGAAGAAGGTTTAAGAAGGCATTATTCTAGAAGCAAGAATCGACGAAGAGAGTTGAAATCCTCGATTGAGTAGGAACTGTGGCCTATAGATTAGCTTTACCGCCAAGTATGTCGCGTGTTCATAACGTTTTTCACGTATCGATGTTACGTAAATATGTGGATGACCCGAACCACATTATTGATTTAAAACTGAACGAGATAGCGGAAGATTAAACGTATGAAGAAGTACTTGTTAAAATCTTGGATAAGAAGGAATATATTCTACGCTCAAAGGTTATACCTCAAAAGTTAGAATCTGATGAAGTGTCCTCATCTGTTCGGCATACCAGGTACGTACGTAAATTTCGAGGGCAAAATTTCATAAGGAGGGAAGATTGTGAGACCCCAAATTTTATGAATAAATATTTAATTTTCTCAAAATATTTTTTTTTTATGTTATGGTGTGGATTTGAGATAATGTTATAGTTGTGGGTAATATTTATAAATTTTGAAAAGTATGCAATTGATTATAAAATATTCGATTGGTCAGGGAATATTCTTTTTGTCGGAGAATATCCGTACGACGGCACAATCATTAGTGGACTCCATAACTGAATTATTATCGGAATGAGAAAACGACAGAAATATCTTTTTATGAAAATAACGGCGGAAGTTTTACCAGAAAGCGTTGAACTACCCTAAGAAGAAAAGTACAAGAATACGCTGGCGTGGTTGCATAAGAAGACACTGAGATTGATTATCGGCGCCATACGAGAAGTCACTTAGTTTTACTCAATAATTGTTATAAATAAAACAAATAACGTGAAAAATTCCAATGTAAGAATTCACCACGCACGCGATAGATCGCAGACATGTGTTATTCCAACGTAATAATAAATAATGGAATCAGTCACGCGTAAACGCACGCATGTGATATATCCAACACAATAATAAAGAATGAAATAACAAAAGACTTCACCGTGCACGCGATAGATCGCACGCGAGTTATTCCAATAGAATAATAAATAATGGAATCGGTCAAATGCGTAATACGCATGATGGGATATTCCAATGTAATAATAAAGAATGGAATAATGTAAGAATTTCACCACGTATGTGGTATTAGATATACAAAGTTATTCCAACATAATAATAAAGAATGGAATAATGTAAGAATTTCACCACGTGTATGTAGTATTGGCATGATTAAAGTTATTCCAACATAATAATAAAGAATGGAATAATGTAAGAATTTTCACCAAGTATAGGGTAGCATTGCAGATCTGAGTTATTCCAATGAATAATAAAGAATGGAATAATGTAAGTTCTCTTCATGAATACGAAAGAAATAATACCCTTTACTTAAAGACAACAAATAATATCCCTTATCTTAGAAAAACCTGGATATAGGAGTAGTGAAGAAACATAATACTTTTCTTCTTTCTCTCTATAATTTCTCTTTCTGTAGAGTTCAATTGAATTAAGTAAGAAATAATGAAGGAATGAGCTTTATTTATAGGAGAATGGACCTAATAAGAACTAATTCAAATGAACAATCCGTATTGATTTACTTTTAAACAGACTATCCATATTGATTTACTATGCAAGATTAATAAAATATTCTAATAAAACAAAATTTTTAAATAAAATATAATATATTCTATTTATAGTCTAATAAAATAAATAACTTTATAAAAGTATTCTATTTTATATAAAAAGATTTTTTACTACGCAAAATACTATGCAGGCACTATCTGAATACTATGCATAATAAAATATAATATATTATAATGATTGTACAATAAAACAAATAACTTTATAAAAGTATTTTATTTTATATAAAAAGATTTTACTATTCAAAACACTAAAGTAGACACTATTATCAAAACACTATGCATAATAAAATATAATATATTCTATTTATAATCTAATAAAATAAATAACTTTAAAAAAATATTCATTTTTATATAAAAAGATTTTACTATACAAAAATACTATGCATAATAGAATATAATATATTCTATTTATAGTCTAATAAAACAAATAACTTTATAAAAGTATTTTATTTTATATAAAAAACTTTTCCGCTTTTATTACATTAATAATACTAATAAAACAAAATTATATATAATATATATATATATAAACTTTAAGTGACTTCATTAAAAGACACCTCAATATATTTACTAACATTTATCATCATTATTATAATTCACAATATTAATCGACTGTGTCGCTTCTGTGGAAGAGGCTTTCCAATAAGGATTTCTCCTATTAGTGGCAATGATTAGGTGACCAAACCTCTCCTCGATGTAACTTACAGAATCGTTAATATTTCAAATAATAATATTAATAACTTTGTCATCTCAATTATTGATTTAATAATATATAAAATATCAACAATAATTGAATCAAATAACGTGAGATACTACGCAACAATTACTATAAAGCAATAATTAAACAAAACTGAGTGACTTCTCATGTAGCGTCAATAATCAATACTGGTGTCTACTCTTAACCACGCCAGATTCGTACTTCTTTTACTACTTAAGTAGTTCAACGGTTTTAATGATAAAACTTCCGCCAGATTATTTTCATAAAAATATTTTTGTCATTTTCTCAATCAAATGATAATTCCGTTGTAGGGTCACCAATAATTGTCTTGGTTGTACGAATATTTCCTGAAAAAAAGAATATTTCCCGACCAATCGAATATAATACAACAACTTGCATACTTTGTAAAATTTATAAATATTACCCACAACTATAACATTATATCAAATCCACACCATAATATTAAAAAATATATTTTGAGAAATTTAAATCTTTATTCATAAAATTTGGGGTCTCACAGATACATACGTTGAACATTTATTAGAACTTCAAACTGAAATGCATCCAACATCTATCATCTTCAATTGATAATCTAGAGTCTGATACACAATCAAAGCCAATAGATGATCTAACTCAAATTAATGATAATATATATATATATATATATATATATATATATATATATATATATATATATATAATGCTTGACTACATACAATAATTGTTTAATAATGCTTTTGTGTAGGTTTATTTATAAAATTAAAATTATAATTGATCATCTTAATTTATATGAAAATATTCTTTGAACATTAATTAAGCTCGGCAACTTTATCCAAATAAGGTAGTAACTTTATCCAAATAAGGTTTCTTCTCCTAATTAAACAAATATATGTTCAAGTAATCAAACACCATCAAAAGATAATAAGTTTTATGGTTTATAGTTTCAAATTATCACTCACTTCATCAGCCATTAACTTTCATTTGTCAGCACCTTGCTTTCCAATCTATTTTGAAAACCATAACAAACATTAAGAGGGAAAAATCAGCAATTTCTGCACAGCTTTTCAATAAATGTGTCTGAGCAAGCAGATTCCCACGGAGAAATCAATATGTTGTGTTTTTTTTATAAATAAAACCAATATCAATAAGTAAACCAAATAAAATACAAATAATAGAACACCCAAATTAAAAGTTACCGGACGAAAGCCCCATCTCAATTAGTCAAAAATCCTAAACAATTAGGAATAAGAACTTCAAATTAATCTATAATGAAGAACAAATTCTAGAAATTAAACCAAATCCCTAAAATATTTAGGCACAATCATTTTAATTTCAACAATAAATCTAGCCCAATTACACAATAGAAGATAGAAAAATAAGAGAAGACCACATACCCGTGGAGAATGGAGGTAAGAATATGCTCTAATTTTCGTGTTTGGTGTTTATAAAAAGGGTTTTAATATGACTTTTAGTATCAACAAATTGAAAAACCCACATTAATATATATATAGAGAGAGAGAGATTAGAGGATTGGAAGCCTTTCTTCTTCAGATTTCTCTTCCTGGAATTAATTGTAGTTGGCGATAGTCAGCAGAGCAGCGGCTCCGGTGAGGGCTAAGATATTGTTTTCCTCTCTCTTTTGTTTGGCCATTTTCTCTCTCTTCCTTCTGAAACAAAATCCCTCTTTATTTTTCTCGCCTCACCAAACGACAAATGGGAAGGAATAAAATAAAAAAAGAAAATTTGGTACTCCGCACCGGTAATTGGAGATGATGTTTAATCTTTTCAGTACTTAGAGAAAAAAAATGATTCAGTGCTATAAAACACCTTAGGCCTGCTAACCAAGAAAATTGTCCTTGACTGAAATTGTAAAACCTCATCACGACAGGATAGTGTTATAGCAGTTGACATATAGTTTATTTGAGGCTTATCATCAACCCAATTTTCATGAACGAAAAACCCAATTCATTTCTAAATAAAGTGAAAAGGGGATATGATCGAAAAGAAGAGACAAACATACGATTGAAGAAGATATGAAGAGACGATTCAAAAACCAATCAAAAAACCCTAGGACAGAGATCAATTGAATTGAAAATAGAACGTACTTTGAGATCTGGTGCAATTTTGGATGCAAGGAAAAGAAAATCTAGGGATATCTTTTACCTTTTCATACAAAATGGTTTGTGAGTTTCTGTCGAGGTGGGAGAATGAGGTTAAGAGAGGGAGAAAAGATGAAGAGACAATTGAATTTAAGGAAGAAGGGAAACGGAACAGGGAAGAGACGAATTGGAAGATCGATCGTAGCAATTGTGAGTTATCCTGAGATCGATTTAATTTTTAATCTACATTTAATTGATTTCAGTCACCCTGATTTTCAAATTGGAAGCGAGCTAATTTTCAAATTAAGTGAGTTGACTCACCCAATTTTCAAATTAGAAGGATCGGTCTTACAACTTTTATATATAAGGATTGATTTGTCTAAAAAATTTTACAATATATAACAAGACTCAATATATATAGGGGGCTGATTTATATATAGCTAACATTGTAAGAATAAGGTTATTCTTACAACAGATCTCAACCGTCAATTCGTCCATTAAATGGTAAGAAGGAAGCCCCATCCACAATTTAATATGGGAGAGCCCCCAATTTAATTATGTGGACGGAAAAATTGTCCAAAATATCCCTCCTCCGTTTGTAGAATTAAACTGCGAACGTTATGTATGTCAGGTGGTAATATCATTAACAGAACGGCGTTTTGCTTATATCACTCGTCCGCATAACTAAAGTACGGATGTTGAGTATATTCTCAATTAATCTTTAAATGGTGGTGTTTTAGGGTAAATCATCGTCTGCATAACTAAACTGCGAACGATGAGTCCTTTATAAAGTAATGAAGTACTTCTGTCTATTTCCATTCTTCATAGCATAACTTTTGGATCTCATCTCATTTTGGTAGTGACGATCTTAAACTGGAAGAGTTCAATTTAAATCTATCAAAATTTTCATTTCTTATTTCATATTCTTGTTCGTATAACTAAACTTATCCAACACGTTTTGTATATTTTCTATAAAAAGATTCAACATCTTCCAACGTATCAAAAAATTGACCAACATAAGGAATGGTCTCATTAACTAAATTTGTTACATAATTATTATCATGCATTTCTTTCTCGGTACTTGAAATTGAATGAAATGATTCCTCAGTAAACAAATTCATGGAAAAACAAATCAATCAATTATAAACATTAAATTACAAATTATTGTATTTAACTGATGTTTGTCTCCTATTATGTTTTCTAGTTGTTTATGTTTTCTCAATGGTATAAGAAGGTGAAAAAGGAAGAAAGAAAATGGATCTGGTATTTTCAGTACTTGTTCTGCTCTCCCGAGTTGATTGAAGTTTTAACGAAAAAAGATATATGATCATTTAGATTAACCAGTCCTACCGTATGCACTTTAGTTCTACTGATTGGTTTATCGTCCACAATTTAATTCTACGGATGTGGCCTAACTACAAAAAACTATATTTAAACCTATTAATTCTTTCATTTCTCTTACATATTCTTATCTGAAACGATGAAAACCCTGGATGGCTAAACAAATAGAATCAAGCAACAGAGTGACAACATATTGATATATATATATATATATATATATATATATATATATATATATATATTCCATTTATTTAGCCATTCTCGTGTTTCTCATCATCTCATCTCAGATAAGATGAATCGGACATCACAAAAATATGCAAAAAGAAATAAAAACAATTGAAAGCCTTAAATCGAACTCTTATAGTTCAAGATCGCCAGTGTAAAGATGAGGAAAAAAATCCAAAAGTGTTCGGTTCTCTAAGACATATGTGAGAAATATAGTTAGAAATATTAGATGTGATTCGATGAATTTGAATGATGCACAAGTTGTAATAGATTATATGAGAAAATTACAGGGTGAGAGTCCGAGTTTATTATATTTTAATGTCAAACTAGGGGTTGATAATCGTATAAAATGTATGATATGAATAGATTATCGGGCAATATTATCTTATCAAAATTTTGGTTACGTTGTTACTTTTGATACCACATACCGAACAAATAAATACTTCATGTTATTTGCAACTTTCACTTATGTGAATCATCATTACCATTATGTATTGTTTGGGTGTGCATTATTGAGCGATGAGACTGAGAATGCATTTTTATGGTTGTTTGAGCAATGACTTAAAACAATTAATTTCAAACATCTCGTAACCATTGTCACCGATCAAGATTGTACTATGTCGAATGCGATTGAAAAGTTTTTCCTCATATCCACCACGCATTTGTGTACGTGACACATTAGTAAAAAAATCAAGGTTCTCAGATCTGAACCGGTTATCGAATTAAAAAAATTACCGGGTGAATAGGTTACTGGTCCAACTAGTGGTCGAACCGTTATTGACCTAGTGACGTCATTAATATATAAAAATATGTATATTATTAGTAATTAATAAAATTTTTAAAAAATCATTTTTATGAACTAAAATATAATAAATTTGAGTTACAATATTACTAAAAGTGGTTAATTTTAATATTAATTTTTTTGTACAAAAATAAAATAAAATCGAATCATTTGGTCAATAACCGGTTGAACCACCGGTCCGACTTGGTTGGTCAGCAGGGTTTTCTCCAAAATTATTTATTTTTTTGAACCGGACTGGAGTGTCAATCAGTTCCAATTTTTACCGGTCAAACCGATGGTCTGTTCCGATTTTTAAAATCATGTAAAAAATATCCTGAAAAACTTGGTTATGTATATTCTTCGCATTATAATTTTAAGTAAGATTTTAACTACTATGTCTTTAAGTGTTTGAGTATACAAGAATTTGAGGACAAATAAAAATTGTTGATGGAAAACTATGGTATGCATAATCGCGAATGGTTGAAATCTTTGCATGAATTAAAAGCGTATTCAAAAAAATTCTTTGTATCGAAAATGACTACAACATCTAGGAGTGAGAGTATGAATAGTTTTTTTTTGACGACTATGTGAATAGTAGTACGGGGATTAAAGATTTTGTTTTGAACTCCCAAAAAGTTATTGAGAAATAGTACATCAAAGAGAAGTAAGATGATTATATTTCAACCAATTATGCAAGAAAATTCGTTCTTGGAGATCCGTTAGAGCTTAATGCAGCTAAAATATATACCAAATAAATGTTTCGACGTTTTCAAATTGAAGTAACAAAATTGCACAAATTAACTTATAAAAATGTACATGAGATGTCAACTCTTGATTCAAAAAGTTACTTGGTGTTCAAAGTCATGGTTCCTAAATTTTATTGTAGATATTTCACAGTTACAGTTGCGCATTATATAGATAACAAGATTGTTAAATGTAATTGTAAAATGTTTTAACATGCTGATACTATATGTCGTCACATTCTCATGCTACTAAGTTCAAAGAACTTTGTTGAGATTCTCGAAAAATTGATACACAAACGATGGACTAAAGATGATAATAAAATCAACAGTGTCGCCCCGTAGGTTCTAACCTCGGTCACAAATTATAATGAGACACAAACCAGACGGTACAATCATTTGTGCAAATGATTTCTAAATTTTTTGTTAGATGTTTCATGTTCTAAAGAAGCCACTAGATATGCTGATGAAATGTTTGATTGCAAAAAAAAAAAGTATTGGTAAAAATAATTTTTATGAGTCAAAATTTTTGTAGGATTGATTGATCATAATATAATCAACTATCTATTAACATATTTTGATTATTACTAACAAAATTATTTGATCAAATAATTAATGTATTGAATGTAATTAAAGAAATGTATAATAGAGGGGAGTCAAATCGTGCATAGGTGTTGTTTATACTACCTCAACTCTACTTTCATCTTAGTTCTTACCACGTCATGGGAAAATGAAGTGCAACTACTTTTACCAATAAGATAAATTAAATTATTAATACTAACATCTGGTGACACGTGCGTGTATAAATTATGTGAGTTAAATATAAATTTAATAAATTAAAAAAATTAAATAGAAATTTTAAAAAATAATATAAAAATAGCAATACAATAATATGACTAAATTTGTAAGGGCATAAGAGAAAAAAAATAGTGTGACACAAATTTACCACCGGAGTCATCGGCTCAAAGTGCCGCTTTATAATATAAGAGATTATCAGAAGTGTTAACTATCTTGACAAATACTCCATTTGTTGTAAAATTAGAAATATTTTTTTTAGTCTTTTCCAAAATTAGAGATATATTTATATTTTAAGACTATAAAATGACATAATATTTTTATTTTGTCACTATTTTTTACTATAATTTTTAATATCACACCATCATAACCAAATTATTCCTCGCTAATACTAAGACTATATTTAAGAACATAAAATTGTTCTTAAAAATCGCCATTTTACAAATATATTTCTAATTTTAGAATATATGAAGTATTATCTTTGTTTCAGATTATATTATTATTGACTTTTGAAAGGTAATAATAATTTTTAATAATTCTCATTGTATTAATTAAAATAAAAAAAAATTATGTCAATTTTAAATTAAAAATACTCAACTTTTAAAATTTAATAATAATTTCAATTTTGGAACGAGGGAATATAACTAAATCAAATCCAACAAAGCTTCCCCAAAATCTGTATGGATCTTCGCCAATATTTTATGTAATAATGTTACTATCATATAAAAATATCACGTGACATTCATGTATTTGTTGTTGACATGACCCTACTTAACTCAATAATAAATATTTGGCTGCCACTCATACAGTATGTGATACTTTTATTTAATAGTAGCATTATTGTATTTTATGTATATACTAGCTGTGTCTCGTGCTTTCGACACTACATGGACGGTGAGATTTATTCCAAACTTTGGACGACCCAGATAATTTATTAGGGTGATCGAAAATTTAAAATCAGTTATATTTTATTAGATAGATTGCTGCATGAATGCTCGTCATTATTTTATGTTTGTAGTAATTCTATCTTAGAGCACAAGTTTTCACGTATTTCATTTTTTTCGTTTTCCCAGCAATTTATACTACAAGTAGACTTGATAATATAGTTAGTTAACTGTTTGATCAAACTATATTAACTGGAACCAAATGAGTTGGTTAACAATTTTTATTTATTCAAGTTGGTTAAAGTTTGGACCCATATTTTTTAAAACAAATATAGTTATGAACCAGTTAACCATTTTTCAACCCATATTCCATACCATACCATACCATGTGGAATGTAGAGGGGGTCAATGCCATGTTTCTATTTAATGCTAATTTTAAATTTTGCTCCGCAATAATGGCTCGATGATTCACGGATACCTTCCTATTTGCTGTAACAAAGTTGAAAAATCTCTTTAATTCGATTTAATTTAATTCCATGAGATCTTTAATTTTAATTTGTCAAACCAAATGACTGGCCGAAACCGAAACTAATATATATATATATATATATATATGCATAAACCGAAACTAATCTATCTTGAAAATTTATTACATAAACATCAAAATTGACACACTTAATTTGTAATACTTGTCCACTTCAATATTTGTTAACTAATTTTTTTTCTATAAGTTACAGTTTTCTCGGTTTTCAGAAAGTAGTAAATTTGTCTACTCTCCATTGGTGAAATAGATTTGTCCTATATACAAAAACTTTAATTTTTCAGAATATTAGGAAAACCTTAATCAATCTATGTTAGAAGAAAAAATAAAAAACTAATAAGATAGAATTGCAAATTTTATTTATTTATTTATTTGATGATTTAAGGGTGGGGGTTGAACCCAGTTCTTCATCATTAAGAATTTTAAATATGGAAAGGTATTAATAATTTCAATTTAAAATTTTATTAGTATAGTTTTTTAGCATTTTATTATTTATATTAATAATTTTTATATTATATTATTACTTAATTAATTTAATTGTGATCACAATTTCATTTTTCTAAAGTTCTGAACCATAACCATATAATTTCAACCCACACAACCCATATTAAAAATGGTTAATATGGTTTTAGTTCATAAATAGAACCATAACCATATTTTAAAAACCAAAATCAACCCATAACCATATTTTGTCATGCCTGTCTACAAGGTTGATTTATTCACTCATTCTGTACCATTTATAAAGACATAACAATCCTCGTTATCACCCATAATTCTTTCACTATCACCCCTATATATGGCTATATTACCCAATAACCGAGGGGTATTCCCGTCCTAGTATATTATATCGTGCCCTAACAAAGCTCTTTCTGAACAAGCTCACTTCGAACCCCACTTTTATCCCTCCTACCTTTATTTTACATCGAGTAAAGTTCAGATGACCACCTGGGGTTTGGGCTCTTTCCCACTTAACCACCTGTAGTCAGTAAAACTACATTTAAACTCTCGACTTTTTGAGTTGAAGTGATTAAATACTTTCTGTCATTAACTCCGTTACTTAAGTTGGCTAAAGACTTAATTACCCTCCATATATATATTGAAAACGATAGATGCGATAAGGGTTTTGTTTTATTTCATTTCAGTTTGATATCTAGGGCTAGAGAAGCGAGCGATCGTGATGATATCTAGGGCTAGAGAGGCGAGAGAAATAGGGTGTGGGTTAGTGTGTTCGTGGTGGATCTTCGTGATTTACTAGGTTCCCACCTTTGCTTGGGGTCTGTGATACTTAATTTGGTGTCGATTTAGGTAAATTTCTCCTTGTCTGATAGATATCATATGTACTTTGTTCACTTTTTGAGTTATTTGTTGTATATGCATGCATGTTTTTTTGTGGAATTAGTTAGTATATTTGGTCCTGGATAAATTATACTCAGTACTATTGTGACGCCCCCAAAATAGGTATACACAACACCCATTCTGAGTCGCCAAATACATGGTACAAGAAGCAAACTACAACTTCAATAATACAAATGTTGTGTGAAATACGACAATATATCTTGTGAGTTTAAATATAATATTGTCTTCTGCATAATATCCACACGCAAATAAATCCCCATCATAATTATTGATACATTATTTTACAAAAAAGGTGAGGACTACTAAACAACTCTCTCTAGAACCTTCATTCCATACCCAGACTAGTAGACTCGCTTACATTCTCGCCTCCCGAGAAGAAAAATGGAACAACAAGGAAAAGGGTGAGCTCAACTAGCCCAAGAAGAATACTATGACTAAGATAATATACAACAAATTATCGTTAGTCTCCAACAGGAAAAAAATCGATAGAATACAATAAATAACAAGTTTCGGATCAATATTCGCGATGAAATAATAATTCATAGAAGAGTTACGTAGAGAATGAAATCTACTATAATCTATGAATTTAATCCATCATCAATATTTTATCCTCACATCAATCAATATTCATCTCAAATCAAATATTCATCTTTGCACTTTCACAGCAAAGATATTCATCAATCGGTCATGTTCATCTCAACACTTGTTCATCTTTGCACTAAAGGCCAAAGATATTCATCGATCGGTCGTGTTCATTTAAACACTGCTCATCTTTGCACTACATGCCAAAGATATTCATCGAAATCATTCATCTTTTACTACATGGGCCAAAGATATTCAATAATATCATCATTTAAGACCGAGGATGATGAAAATATTTTTAAAGAACGAATCCAATTGAAACAAAATGACAAGGATTAAGGATTAAGGATTAAGGATTCAGTACTTTGTTTTATCCATGTCCAACAATACCTCAAAAATAATCATAGTGGTGTAAAATTCAAGAATAATCAAAACATGGATACAATCAAAGTTAGTATCCGAATAGATATTTTGGACGAAAAGAAGAAATTTTATTTTTCAATTGAATAGGTCAGATATCGTGAATAGTCTCAGATATCGTGAATAGTCTTATAATATCGTGAATAGTAACTCTCGACACCAAAAGATAGAAATTCCACAAAAAACATCTTCACGCTTCATGAATAGTACTTCGTGAATAGTAACTCGTGAATAGTAACTCATGAATACTAACTCGTGAATAGTAACTCATGAATAGTAACTCGTGAATAGTAACTCATGAATAGTAACCCGATATGAAAAAGTTCCAAATTTGATAAAAGTTCCAACTAATATTTCAAAGATAATGATATTGAAGAAATAATATCATTTGAGAAGAAAATAACATCCCTTACCTCGTAGAATCAAGATTTCTTGGAAGGAAAGGTCAAGTGATGCTAAATGAAACTCAGTCTTGAACAAAGAACTCTCAAAGTATCTAAATACTCACAAAATACGCCAATAATATAGAGAGAGAAAGAGAAAACTTTGTTTCGGTGTGATTTTCAATTCTAACTTAGCCTCTATTTATAGGAAAATGTTAAGACGCCGAAGCGGACTTAACTCCGCAACTGATGGCTTTACTCGCTACTATTTCCACCCACCACATTTGAAAATTCAATTGAGCACATTTCTCACCAACCAAAAGTGGGGCCCACCAATTCTAGAATTTTCCACCAAAATCATTTATAACTTAATTTACAATCACCACCTCTTAAAATTCATAATAAATTATACGCTCATTTTAACTGTTCAAAATTTGTGGACATACACTCAACTTATATATGTATAACATATCCAAAATTACAACGATCCAACTATTTGATTAAATATTATAACTCACACAATAAAGTCGTAATAACACCAATTTGATCTTTTAATACCTCGAATCCGACAAAATACAAATAAAACATCTCAAATTAATTCCTTCATTAATAACCACATAAATAAATCCATCATTTATATTCATATAAAATAAATATTTTCTTATCATATAAATCAATAATTAATTATTCCCAAATAATATTACGTAATCACAATTATGACAACCAGTGGTTCCCGAAGAGGGGCTTTCAATAAGGATCTCTCATCGGTAGCCGCAATTAGGTGACCAAACCTCTCCTTTACGTAACTTTCTGACATTGCCAATAATGTTATCTAATAATATTATTCAAATAATATGAATTATTGATCCGATAATGGGAAATATCATGCGGACAATTATTGAAACAATGAATAATATAAAATACCAACGCAAGAATTATTGAATCAATAAAATAAAATCTTTGACGAATAAAGAATTATCGTAATAATTATTGAGTAAAGTGCCTTCTTACGTAAGAATCAATAATTGATGCAATACCGCAGCTTCTTGTTCAACAACGCGTATTAGTGTGTTTTAACCAATTTGATATTCCAACAAAGATAACTGTAAATAATTACGCCTGTTATTTTAAACAACTTATATTTGTCGTTTTTCTCATCCAATCTCTTTCATTATGGGGCCCACACATGGTCGCTACTGGTCATTTAATATTCCCAGACAATGATTTAATATTCCACGACCAAACGAATATTCCCGAATAAAAATGAATATTTTATAACCACTTGCTTATTTTGAAATATTTCATATTTTACCCTAACTATCCACATTAATCAAATCAACCCTTACTATTTCAAAATAATAAATAAAGGAAATTCCTTTTATTTAAAAAAAATTAGGGGTCTTACAACCTCCCTCCTTATGAAATTTCGTCCTCGAAATTGACGTCACGATACTGGTGTTTCAAAAGGTGAGGATACCTCATTTGTCATTTCCGCTTTCCAATTCCCAGTCATTTCCTCTATAAAGATGATTCCTCCACAAAACTTTAACTTGTGGTATGACCTTTCTTGGCGTGGGGACATGCTCCTTCCTATCCAAAATCTTGACAGTACCTCCTCATACGTTAAGTCTTGACTATCTCGTCCGGTTCTAACTCTATAACGTGGTTCGGGTCTTTCACATATTTACGAAGTATGAGATATGTGAAACACATTATGAACACGAGACATACTTGGATGTAACGCAAGTCTATAAAGCTACATTTCCTACTCGGTCAAGAATTTGAAATGGACCAATAAATCGTGGATTGAGCTTTCCTCTCTTCCCAAATCTTGTAACTCCCTTCCATGGAGCAACTTCAATAATACATAATGATCCCCACACTAAATTCCACGCCCTTTCGATGAAGATCCGCGATAACTCTTTTTGTCGATCTTGTGCCGCTTAGATACGTTGTCGAATCATTTGGATCTTTTCGGTGATATCGTATTAACTCTCGGGTCCCAACAATGTTGCTTCACCCACCTCATCCCAACATATTGGAGAACGACATTTTCGTCCATATAATGCTTGAATGGAGCCATACCTATACTTACCGATAACTGTTGTTGTAGGAGAATTCCACCAATGGTAAATACTTATCCTAACGCCGCCTTGAAGTCTAGGACACGAGTCTTAATATATCTTCAAGAGTTTGAATAGTCCTCTCTCGATTATCCGTCTCAGTTTGGGGATGGTATGCCAACTAAATCGCAAATCTGCGCCTCATAGCTTTTTGCAAGCTAACCCAAAATCTTGAAGTGAATCTTGGGTCACGATCCAAACTATGGATACAGTGCATGCCATGCAACCTCACAATCTCATTCACGCATATACTAGCAAGACGTTCAAGTGAATAAGTCTCCGTGACGGCAAGAAATGAGCGTACTTGGTTAATCTATCAACAATAACCCAAATAAAGATTGATGCCTTGAGAAACCGTAGGAAGACCCGAATCGAAATCCATGGTAATATGTTCCCACTTCCATTTCGAATCTCAAGTGGTTGCAACGGACCTTTAGGTACTAGATGCTCCGCCTTTACACGTTGGCAAGTTAAACACATCGAGATAAACTTTGCAATCTCTCTTCATATTGTTCCACAAAATGTATGTCAAGATCACGATACATTTTAGTACTTCCAGGATGGATTGCAAATGGTGTATTGTGTGCCTCCATCATAATCTTGTACTTCAAATCGAGTCGTTAGAACACAAAGTCTAGAGTGGACTCAAGTATTCCTTCTTCATCAATTCTCGCCCTAATAGCTCCTTCAGATTTCTTTCTTCTTCATATGCATCATTCCAAGATTCGGTGGCTTGGCGCCTTTAACTTTATCGATTAAAAGTCGATTATACTCGTATATCATCTCGTAGGTACCTAGAGTTTTCATCTCCATCTCTATTATTTGTAAATTATACGAAATTAGTCTTTGACAATATCGTACTGTGCTTGTATACGATCTTCTACTCAACACGTCAATACCACCACGTTCGCTTTTCCAGATGGCATGGTCGAACATGTCTTTGAAATGAGTCTCCTCTTGAGTTCTTGAAGCTCTTCCCACATTCCTCGCTCCATTCGAATTTTGTATCTCTACGAAGTCACCATGCGATAATGGAATAGCGATTCGAGAATATCCTTCAACGAATCTCCGATAATAACCAACTAAGCTTCTGAAAGCTACGTATTTCGATTCTCGACTTAGTTGCTCTCAACCGCGACTCATATCCCAATCTTGGATAAAGACGTCACAATGACACCTATCGCTTTACTATCGCACGAATATGACGTCCCCTATAGAGAGTCCGGCTTAGGTAAATTCCACAAAGGAAGTCACCGGATAAAGGCTCGGTACCAAATTTATAGTTGAATTTTAACTCCTCAAGTTCAATAGAGCCATTCGATATGAGATTTTAGAAATGAGTTTTGTACTGGGGTTCAAAGTCGATACAATATTTAATATCAGTTTTGGGAGTAAACCAAGAAATTCTTCAGAAATACGTCGGGAAAATCAATAACAACAGAATATTATTCAAATCGACGTGTCTTTATTCAAATCCATAACACGGACTAAGAAAACTTGACATCCGTAAATAAACGAATGACTTCATGGCTTGATCTCGAAAATGTTTGACTACAATGGTTTGATTGCTTGAATTGAATAACAGTTTGCTTAGGAATATGAAAACTAACAACCTTACAAAAGCAATCAATTTGGCGTGATGAGTAGTTAACCTTAAAATCACATCAAAAACAAATATCTCTATAGAAATAAGGTTAATGTGACGCCCCCAAAATTAGGTATACGTCACCCATCTTGGGTCGCCACTTACATGGTACATAAATTCAAATACAACTTACTTAACCTAACTGTCAGGTAAAATACTTACATAAACCGTGAGTTTGAATACAAATATTATCTACTAGATATTATACAAACTCAAAAGGAGTCCTCATTATAACTATTATCACACTATTTCACGTAATAGTGAGGACTACTAATGCTATCCTTCGGACCATTACTTCGTTCCCCGACTCGTCCCAAATATGTTCTCATTTCACGAAGAGAAAAAGAAAAAAGAAAGGGTGAGCTCAACTAGCCCAAAGAAATATTATGACTATGATAATGCGAATAAATTATCATTAGCCTTCAACCGTGTTAAACCGATAAAATACAATAGACAACCAGCTTTAACTGCAGATGGAATAAGCAATCCATTAAAAGAGTCAAGTAGAATAAAGTCTACTATCTTTTAGGTTTTAAAAGGTTTTCATCAATTTTATCACCGAGACTCAAATTAATAAATAAACCACCACATCTAATCATCCTCGCACTACGCTTAAGGATTTTCATCAAATTATCAATGGTCATGACTATACCGAATCACCCCGGGTCATAATCATACCAAAACTATCCATCACCAAGCATTACGTGCCATCGAGGACTTTTGTCACATCATTTATATCAAGTCAATGATTATACCGAATGATCCTCAGTCATAATCATACTAAGTTCATCTATGCACGTAAGCCAAAGATAACATAATATAACATGAGGATGATGACAATGACATAATAATTCAATAAAACAAGTTCAAGAATTATTTAATCCATGAATTATTAACGTCCAAATTGTCAACATGATATCTTGTTTAGTGAGTAAAATTCAAGAATGATCGGAAGAATATTTCCATGAAAGATACTTGGATGAAACGCAAATATCAAGGATATTCTACTAATTTCATGGAGTATAAAGTCAAAGTTTTAACCAACCGAGTATAATAAAGAATGGAATAACAAAAGAAATCACCATGCATACGGTAGATTGTGATGGCATGTGTTATTCCAATGTAATAATAATAACGGAACCAGTCGTCGTGAAATTCACACCCGATGCGGGATGTTCCAACAGTAATAATAAAGATGGAACCGATCCGGTGTAAAACACACGATAGGATATTCCAATGAGAATGATAAAGATTTTAACCAGTCCTGTAAAAACACACGCATGTGGATGTTCCAAATGTAATAATAATAAAGATTTTAACCAGTCCTGTAAAACACATGCATGTGATGTTCCAATGTAATAATAGAAGAATGTCACCAAGTATAGGGTAAATCAGCGATACAAAAGTTATTCCAATGAATAATAAGCAATGGAATAACATAAGGATTTCACCAAGTATAGGTGTGCGCCATGATATCAAAGTGTTATGTATAGGTATGCCACTTTTACAAAAGTTATTCCAATGTAATAATAATGAATGGAATAACGTAAGTTCTCTTCAAGAAGAAAGAATAACACCCTCACCGTAAAAGAACCTAATATGTAAGTAGTGAAGTAGCGAGAATACTCTTCTTCTTTCTATAATTTTCTCTCTGTAGCTTCTCTCTATAATTTCTCTCTCTAGAGTTTCAATGAATTAAGTAAGAAAATAATGAAGGAATGAGCTTCATTTATAGTAAAATAGAATGCATAGTAATTAATCCATGAATCGGTCAGATTGATTTACTTTAATCGACGGTCCATATTTAAAGCAAAATCTTTAAATAAAATATAATATATTCTATTTATATAAAAACATTTTACTATGCAAACACTATGCAACACTATGCAAAACACTACAAAAAACACTATGCATAATAAAATATAATATATTCTATTTATAGAATAACTTTAATAAAGTATTCGCTTTTATATAAAAAGATGTTTCTGCTTTTATTACGTTAATAATACTGAATAAAACAAAACGTCATTATCGCTTATAATAATTCATATTATTAATCGGCAATAATAATGGAATCAAACCGAGTGACTTCTCACATAAGCATCAATAATCAATACCGTGCTATACTATGCAACTACGCCAGACATCGTATTTTTGACTTTACTACCGAGTAGTTCAACAAAGATCAACCAGTAAAACTTCCGCCCGTTATTTCAATAAAATATTTTTGTCGCTTTCTCGATTCGACAATAATTACATTAGGTCCACTTAATGATTGAGTTATGCATTTAATATTCCCTCAAAACCTAATATTCCCCAACCAATCGAATATAATATAACCACTTGCATACTTTGTAAAATTTATAAATACTACCCACAACTATAATATTATCTCAAATTCACACCATAATATTAAAAATTATTTCGACAAAATTTAAATCTTTATTGATAAAATCTGGGTCTCACAATCTCCCCTCTCCCATGGAATTTCGCCCTCGAAATTAGGGTACGACTGATATGATAAAGAGATGAGGATACCTCAAATACCTTTATCGTTGAAAATATTAAGTTCATCTTTGCAATCCGGCCAAAGATATTCATTAACAATTCATCTTTGTATTATGTGCCAAAGATATATACAATCAGAAACCAATAATGCCAAACTTCGACTTAATAGTATCACGACCACGAATTATCCATGCACCATCGCCAAGGATATTCGTGTTTTCAATTACTACTACGATTATACCGAATAATCCGTGGTCATAATCATACCAAGTCTATCAATGCACTACTACTAAAAGATGACTTTTACCACATCCATGAATTAATATTTCATTCTTTGAGACTCACTCAATAATTAATCCATATCATCGAATCATCCCCGCACTACGTGCCAAGGATATTCATTAAGATCACGACCACGAATTATCCAATGCACTACTACCAAAGATAATCGTGTATTCATTAAGATCACGACCACAAATTATCCATGCACTACTACCAAAGATAATTGTGTATTCATTAGTATCATCGACCACAAATTATCCATGCACTACTACCAAAGATAATTGTGTATTCATTAAGATCACGACCACAAATTATCCAATGCACTACTACCAAAGATAATTGTGTTTTCAATTATGGTTATGATTATACCGAACAATCCCTCGTCATAATCATACCAAGTCCATCTATGCACTACAAAATACGGATGACTTTCAACATAATATAAGCACGAGGATAATGATATAAAGAATCAATCAAATGAGATAAAGGATAAATATTAAACATTTATAATATAATTTATCCGAGATTCAAGAATATTCCCATGTTATCAATCACTTAATAATCTCATAATCTAATATCATTAATATTATAACAATATTTTAATCATTTCTAAAACTTATAAACAATTTAATTAAATTGTTTACACTTTACTAATTAATGCATTTAATCATCATAAAATGCCAAACTCATAAGATTTCATCACCAATAACCAAAACCCTCATCAAAATCTGCATATACCTCATATATGATTCTCAAGCCATAAAATCATATTTTCCAATTTTCTTACTTCACATAACATATTTAATTCATTTACTCATAACTAGAATATTTTCATGAAAAATACCAAATCAGTTCCAAAAATATTTATTTTCTGGGTTTTAGCATAACATAGTGCCATATTGAACATATATTTTTCTCAAAATTTTAAAATTCATTTACTATTTTTTCATATGGCCAAAACCACGAATATTTAAACATTTATCATAAATTATACTTTTATCCAATAATTCTGAAATTTACACGGTATACTGATATTATATAGATGTACTTCCAATAAAATTTCATCAATTTTGGAGTCAATCACAAGGAGTTATAAGCGGTTACTTTTAAAATAGTCTTTTCTCATAAAATTCATAACTCTCAATCTATACATCCAAAATTGCCATTTTGGACACAATATATAAAACTCATCAAATTATCATTTCAAATTTTTCCAGAATTTTGAAGGTTTAGAAAATTTCGAAACTAAAAACATAATAACCCTTAAAAATCCTTACTATCCCTTACCTCAAAAGAAGTTAGATTGACCTGAATAACGCCGAACTAACTTGCACCAGATAGCAAATACTCAAAGTATACTCAAAATACTTACAAGAATACGCCGATAATATAGAGAGAGAAACTTCGCTTTACGGTGTGATTTTCAATTCTAACCTAATCACTTTATTTATAGGAAAATGCTTAGAACACCAAAGCGAAAATTTATTAAATATTATTATTAATAACCAAAGTCATACGCCTCCTTTGAATTCAGATTCTAGCAATTCTCACATGCAAAAGTACACTTATGGGGCCAACTAACATGAGAAACATGTTTTTAGCATTTTTTGTAATAAAATTAATTGGCACTATATTCTGGAACTTCAATAATTCATAATAAATAGCCCTTTATCAGAAAATTCAAATCTCGCGAGTTTTTATAGGAAATTCAATTCTCTACAACTTTGCAGAAGAAAGTTTTTCCAAATTCCAAACAGAAATTGACCAAATCCACAAACCAAGGTTTTACATGCTATAATCAAATTTCAAATCAAGAAATGGGTCCACCGACATGTTTAACATGTTTTAAACATTTATTGTAACAAAAATATTCTTCCTCCTCATATACTCATATATTCCACATTCAACAGTAAAAATATCACCGCTAATATATTATTAAAATAATATATTTAAATGAATTATTTTATCAAAAAAGATAAAATAATAATTTTCAACAATTGTCACTTTAAAAATTTTCTCCATCTATATCCACATAAAATAAATATTTTCTCATCATAAAATCAATAATTAATTATTCACAAATAATATTACATAATCACAATATTAACAACCGAGGCCGGTTCCGGAAAGAAGCGGGCTTCAATAAGAATTTCTCACTCTGGCGCCAGCAATTAGGTGACCAAACCTCTCCTTGACGTAACTTTCTAGGCATTGCCAATAATGTTATCCAATAATATTATTCGGATAATATGAATTATTGTTCGATAATGGAAAATATCTGTGCGTGACAATTATCAAAACAACAATAATATAAAATATCAACGTAGCAATTATCAATCAATAAAATAAAATATCAAGCAATGAATTACTCGTAAATAATTATTGAGTAATGTCTTCTTACGAAAAAAATTATCATGCTTCATGAATAGTACTTTTGAATAGTAACTTCGTGAATAAGAACTCATGAATAGTAACTCATGAATAGTAACTCGTGAATAGTAACTCATGAATAGTAACTTTCGTGAATAAGAACTCGTGAATAAGAACTCGTGAATAAGAACTCATGAATAAGAACTCATGAATAGTAATAAAAAAAATTGAATACTTTTATTTCATAAAATTCGGTCTTCTGATCTCCCTCCTTATGAAATTTCGTCCCCAAATTTACGTGCACTGGTATTTCAAAGAGTTGAGAATACCTTGTTTTCATTTCGATTCTATCTCCCCTCATCATGATTTCTCCATCGCTCATCTCCTCGTATTTCGATATCATTCTAGAATCGACTTCAAAACAAGGTTAATTGACATATCATAAATTGTCAACTTATCAAGTAAATAATTTCACTTAGGTAAGTCACACACTAAATAGTATATAACTTGTCTCTCCTCCTAGTTCTGACTCTTATCTCCGCCAAATGACCATATCCCTAAGCTCGATACCAACCGTGGCCCCCAAAATAGGTATACACAACACACATTCTCGAGTCGCCAAATACATGGTACGTAAATAACTACAACTTTATTATTACAACATATAAACCTGTGAGTTTAAATACGAGATATTGCCATCTGCATAATATCCACACGCAAATAAATCCCCATCATAATTATTGATACATTATTTTACAAAATGGTGAGGACTACTAAACAACTCTCTCTAGAATCTTCATTCCATACCATTGACTAAGACTTCGCTTTACATTCTCGCCTCCCGAGAAGGAAAATGGAACAACAAGGAAAAGGGTGAGCTCAACTAGCCCAAGAAGAATATTATGACTAAAGATAAATAAATTATCAATAGTCTTCATCAAGAATAAATCGAGATTTAGAACATATGGTAGATGATAAAACTTTTCAACCATAGTTACAATGAAACGAAGCAATCCATTAAAAGAGTCAAATAGACCATAAAATCTATTATCTTCTCCATGTTAAAAGTCCACCAACAATGTTTTATCCACCTGTAACATCAATCAACAATTCATGTCCACAATCACGTGTATAACTCATAATCGTAATTGTAGTTCTAAATTCTTTTCCTCATCCAAGACAAAGATAATTTTCATCACTTGTCTTTACACCAAACATCAAAGATCGTTATTATACCAAATCACGGCCTCGCTCATAATCATACTAATAAATTCATCTTTACTACCACTGC
This sequence comes from Panax quinquefolius, assembly GCA_020205615.1. Taxonomy (NCBI): domain Eukaryota; kingdom Viridiplantae; phylum Streptophyta; class Magnoliopsida; order Apiales; family Araliaceae; genus Panax; species Panax quinquefolius. Next base: position 124,065,289 of record CM035153.1, on the reverse strand, counting down.
CAAAGATATTCATCAACAGCTCATCTTTACACTGAAAGCTAAAGATATTCAACAACGGTCATCTTTGCATTACAAGCCAAAGATATTCATCAATAATTCATCTTTGCACTACAAAGCAAAGATATTCAACAATCATCATTTGCATTACGGAGCCAAAGATATTCATCAATAATTCATCTTTGCACTACAGGCTAAAGATATTCAACAACAGGTCATCTTTGCATAATGAGCCAAAGATATTCATATATCAAAGAAATACATAATCATTTCAGAAGTTATATAACAATAATTATAACCATGTTGATCAATTCACCTTTGCACTTAAGCTAAAAATATTCAATTGTAAATTCAATGGTCATGATCATACCAGTCAATAATTCAACTTTTGCACTACTGGCCAAAGAGAACCTATGGTCACGATCATACCAATAATCTACCCATCTTTAAACTCAAGTCAAAGAGAAATATCATCATTAGGATTATAAGAATGTTATATAAAAACAATATAATCAAAACATGGTTTTAATTTCAAAAGTAAGATTCATAAATCAACGATAATTTGGTCAAAGAAGAAACCAATTTGTAGTGAATAAGACCTCGTATTCGATATAAGTCCAGATATCGCATAAGAACTCTCGACACGAAAAGATAAAGTTTCATAATAAAATTCATATCCATATTTATAACACCTTAATCCAAATGTTATAAATCACTTAGAAATCTCATAATCTAATATTATTAATATTACAATAATATTTTAATCATTTCTAAAACTTATAAACAATTTAATTAAATTGTTTACACTTTACTAATTAATGCATTTAATCATCATAAAATGCCAAACTCATAAGATTTCATCACCAATAACCAAAACCTCATCAAAAAATCTGCATATACCTCATATATGATTCTCAAGCCATAAAATCATATTTTCCAATTTTCTTACTTCACATAACATATTTAATTCATTTACTCATAACTAGAATATTTTCATGAAAAATACCAAATCAGTTCCAAAATATTTATTTTCTGGGTTTTAGCATAACATAGTCCCATATTGAACATATATTTTCTCAAAATTTTAAAAATTCATTTACTATTTTTCATACGGCCAAAACCACGAGAATATTTAAACATTTATCATAAATTATACTTTTATCCAATAATTCTGAAATTTACACGGTATACTGATATTATATAGATGTACTTCCAATAAAAATTTCATCAATTTTGGAGTCAATCACAAGGAGTTATAAGCGGTTACTTTTAAAATAGTCTTTTCTCATAAAATTCATAACTCTCAATCTATACATCCAAAAATTGCCATTTTTGGACACAATATATAAAACTCATCAAATTATCATTTCAAATTTTTCCAGAATTTTTTGAAGGTTTAGAAAATTTCGAAACTAAAACATAATAACCCTTAAAATCCTTACTATCCTTACCTCAAAAGAAAGAAGATTTCTTGACCTGGAATAACGCCGAATCGAACTTGCAATCAGATAAGCAATACTCAAAGTATACTCAAAATACTTACAAGAATACGCTCGATAATATAGAGAGAGAAAACTTCGGCTCGGTGTGATTTTCAATTCTAACCTAATCACTTATTTATAGGAAAATGCTTAGAACACCAAAAAGTTGTAAAATTTATTAAATATTATTATTAATAACCAAAGTCATACGCCTCCTTTGAATTCAGATTCTAGCAATTCTCACATGCAAAAGTACACTTATGGGGCCAACTAACATGAGAAACATGTTTTTAGCATTTTTTGTAATAAAATTAATTCGCACTCCAATATTCTCGAACTTCAATAATTCATAATAAATAGCCCTTTTATCAGAAAAATTCAAATCTCATGAGTTTTTATAGGAAATTCAATTCTCTACAACTTTGCAGAAGAAAGTTTTTCCAAATTCCAAACAGAAATTGACCGAAATCCACAAACAGGCGGTTTTACAAAGTGCTATAATCAAATTTCACCAAGAAATGGGGTCCAATTCTACATGTTTAACATGTTTTAAACATTTATTGTAACAAAAATATTCTTCCTCCTCATATACTCATATATTCCACATTCATTTGTAAAATATCACCGTTAATATATTATTAAAATAATATATTTAAATGAATTATTTTATCAAAAAAGATAAAATAATAATTTTCAACAATTGTCACTTTAAAAATTTTCTCCATCTATATCCACATAAAATAAATATTTTTCTCATCATAAAAAATCAATAATTAATTATTCACAAATAATATTACATAATCACAATATTAACAACCAGCAGCGCTTCCTCAGAAAGAAGGGGCTTTCGAATAAGAATTTCTCCTCTTATCAGCGCAAGAATTAGTGTGACCAAACCTCTCCTTATTGTAACTTTCTAGGCATTGCCAATAATGTTATCCAATAATATTATTCAGATAATATGAATTATTGCTCCGATAATGGAAAATACTGTGCCGTGACAATTATTGAAACAACAATAATATAAAATATCAACGTAGCAATTATCGAATCAATAAAATAAAATATTGAACAGTAATTACTGTAACAATTATTGAGTAATGTCTTCTTACGAAAAAAAATTATCATGCTTCATGAATAGTACTCGTGAATAGTAACTCGTGAATAGTAACTCATGAATAGTAACTCATGAATAGTAACTCGTGAATAAGAACTCATGAATAGTAACTCGTGAATAAGAACTTTAATAAGAACTCATTGAATAAGTAACTCATGAATAGTAACTCGCTGAATAGTAATAAAAAAAATTGAATACTTTTATTTCATAAAATTCGGGTCTTACAATCTCCTCCTTATGAAATTTCGTCCCCCAAATTTACGTGCACTTCGGTATTTCAAAGAGAGAGAATACCTTGTTTTCATTTCGATTCTATCTCCCCTGTCATCATGATTTCTCCATTGCTCATCTCCCCAGATTTCGGATATCATTCTAGAATACGACTTCAAAACAAGGGTTAATTGACATATCATAAATTGTCAACTTATCAAGTAAATAATTTCACCAGGTAAGTCACACACTAAATAAGTATATAACTTGTCTCTCCCTCCTAGTTCTAGACTCTTATCTCCGCCAAACGACCATATCCCTAAGCTCGATACCAACCGTGACGCCCCCAAAATAGGTATACACAACACATTCTCGAGTCGCCAAATACATGGTACGTAAATAACTACAACTTTATTATTACAACATATAAATCGTGAGTTTAAATACGATATTGCCATCTGCATAATATCCACACGCAAATAAATCCCCATCATAATTATTGATACATTATTTTACAAAAATGGTGAGGACTACTAAACAACTCTCTCTAGAATCTTCATTCCATACCCTTTACTAAAGATTGCTACATTCTCGCCTCCCAGAGAAGGAAAATGGAACAACAAGGAAAAGGGTGAGCTCAACTAGCCCAAAGAAAGAATATTATGACTAAAGATAAATAAATTATCAATAGTCTTCATCAGGTAATAAATCGTAGATTTAGAACATACGGTAGATGATAAAACTTTTCAACCATAGTTGCAAAAGCTGAACGAAAGCAATCCATTAAAAGAGTCAAATAGACCATAAAATCTATTATCTTCTCCATGTTAAAAGTCCACCAACAATGTTTTATCCTCGTAACATCAATCAACAATTCATGTCCACAATCACGTGTATAACTCATAATCGTAATTGTAGTTCTAAATTCCTTTCCTCATCCAAGACAAAGATAATTTTCATCACTTGTCTTTACCAAACATCAAAGATCGTGGTTATACCAAATCACGGTTCTGCTCATAATCATACTAATAAATTCATCTTCGCACTACTTAGCCAAAGATATTCATCAACAGCTTCATCTTTACACTACAAAGCAAAGATATTCAACAACGGGTCATCTTTGCATTACAAGCCAAAGATATTCATCAATAATTCATCTTTGCACTACAAAGCTAAAGATATTCAACAACAGTCATCTTTGCATTACGAGCCAAAGATATTCATCAATAATTCATCTTTGCACTTACAAAAGCAAAGATATTCAACAACAGTGTCATCTTTGCAATAATGAGCCAAAGATATTCATATATCAAAGAAATACATAATCATTTCGTAAGTTATATAACAATAATTATAACCATGTTGATCAATTCACCTTTGCACTTAAGCTAAAATATTCAATTGTAAATTCAATGGTCATGATCATACCAATCAATAATTCAACTTTTGCACTATCGCCAAAGAGAACCTATGGTCACGATCATACCAATAATCTACCCATCTTTAAACTCAAGTCAAAGAGAAATATCATCATTAGGATTATAAGAATGTTATATAAAACAATATAATCAAAACATGGTTTTAATTTCAAAAGTAAGATTCATAAATCAACGATAATTTGGTCAAAGAAGAAACCAATTTGTGAATGAATAAGACTTCGTATTCAATACATAAGTATCGTGATACGCAAGATAGTAACTCCTCGATTACCTAAAAAGATAAAGTTTCATAATAAAATTCATATCCATATTTATAACACCTTAATCCAAATGTTATAAATCACTTAGAAATCTCATAATCTAATATTATTAATATTACAATAATATTTTAATCATTTCTAAAACTTATAAACAATTTAATTAAATTGTTTACACTTTACTAATTAATGCATTTAATCATCATAAAATGCCAAACTCATAAGATTTCATCACCAATAACCAAAACCTCATCAAAAATCTGCATATACCTCATATATGATTCTCAAAGCCATAAAATCATATTTTCCAATTTTCTTACTTCACATAACATATTTAATTCATTTACTCATAACTAGAATATTTTCATGAAAAAATACCAAATCAGTTCCAAAAATATTTATTTTCTGGGTTTTAGCATAACATAGTCCCATATTGAACATATATTTTTCTCAAAATTTTAAAATTCATTTACTATTTTTCATATGGCCAAAACCACAGAATATTTAAACATTTATCATAAATTATACTTTTATCCAATAATTCTGAAATTTACACGGTATACTGATATTATATAGATGTACTTCCAATAAAAATTTCATCAATTTTGGAGTCAATCACAAGGAGTTATAAGCGGTTACTTTTAAAATAGTCTTTTCTCATAAAATTCATAACTCTCAATCTATACATCCAAAAATTGCCATTTTTGGACACAATATATAAAACTCATCAAATTATCATTTCAAATTTTTCCAGAATTTTTGAAGGTTTAGAAAAATTTCGAAACTAAAAACATAATAACCCTTAAAATCCCTTTACTATCCCTTACCTCAAAAGAAAGAAGATTTCGATTTGGAATAACGTGAATCGAACTTGCACCAGTATAGCAATACTCAAAGTATACTCAAAATACTTACAAGAATACGCTCGATAATATAGAGAGAAAAACTTCAGCTTCGGTGTGATTTTCAATTCTAACCTAATCACCCTATTTATAGGAAAATGCTTGTAACACCAAAAGCGTAGAAAATTTATTAAATATTATTATTAATAACCAAAGTCATACGCCTTTTGAATTCAGATTCTAGCAATTCTCACATGCAAAAGTACACTTATGGGGCCAACTAACATGAGAAACATGTTTTAGCATTTTTTGTAATAAAATTAATTCGCACCAATATTCTCGAACTTCAATAATTCATAATAAATAGCCCTTTTTATCAGAAAATTCAAATCTCATGAGTTTTTATAGGAAATTCAATTCTCTACAACTTTGCAGAAGAAAGTTTTTCCAAATTCCAAAACAGAAATTGACCAAATCCATAAACGGGCGATTTTACGTGCTATAATCAAATTTCAAATAAGAAATGGGGTCCACCAGACATGTTTAACATGTTTTAAAACATTTATTGTAACAAAATATTCTTCCTCCTCATATACTCATATATTCCACATTCATTTTGTAAAAATATCACCGTTAATATATTATTAAAATAATATATTTAAATGAATTATTTTATCAAAAAAAGATAAAATATTAATTTTCAACAATTGTCACTTTAAAAATTTTCTCCATCTATATCCACATAAAATAAATATTTTCTCATCATAAAAATCAATAATTAATTATTCACAAATAATATTACATAATCACAATATTAACAACCGTGCAGCTTCCTGTGAAAGAGGGGCTTTCAAATAAGAATTTCTCTCACTTGGCAATGGCAAGCAATTAGTGACCAAACCTCTCCTTGAGATGTAACTTTCTAGGCATTGCCAATAATGTTATCCAATAATATTATTCAGATAATATGAATTATTGTCTGATAATGGAAAATATCGTGTCGTGACAATTATCAAACAACAATAATATAAAATATCAACGTAGCAATTATCGAATCAATAAAATAAAATATCGAATAAAGAATTATCGTAACAATTATTGAGTAATGCCTTCATTTAAAAAAATTATCATGCTTCATGAATAGTACTTTCGTGAATAGTAACTCGTGAATAAGAATCGTGAATAAGAACTCATGAATAAGAACTCGTGAATAGTAACTCATGAATAGTAACTCGTGAATAAGAACTCGTGAATAAGAATCGTGAATAGTAACTCATGAATAGTAACTCATGAATAGTAATAAAAAAAAAAATTGAATACTTTTATTTCATAAAATTCGGGGTCTTACAGCTTAACGGTAATGTAATAGTGCCAACTTGAATCAAGCAAGATTTTTAAACAACGGATGTAATGAAAGTTTCTCTAATGGAGTCTCCACGAGATAGGTCAAAGTTTAATTTCTCCGTAGTCAAGTTCAAACGCTGAGCGCAAGTAAGAGAGATAAAAGAATGGGTAGAACCAATATCTAGTAAGGTATATACTTCGCAAGAATTTATAATTAACTAACCGTGCTAACTTCGTTCGGATTCCTCGCATTTTGATCGGGTCACGACAAACGCTTCTTCCAAGAACCGCTGACTTTGACTTTTCTCGGGACATCCTTTTGAGTCACCATTCTCATTGGATCGGTTTCGATATCGCATAATCTCGAGCGATATGTCCTTCTTTTCCACAATTATAAGATACCTTGGAAGGCTTTGAACAGTTTGAATTTATATGTCCCTCCTCCACATCTCAGTAGCATCTAACTGGCGATCGTTTCTTCCCCTAGAATTTGTTGATGGTGTTGATCTTCGCACGCCAACGCCTTCCGGCCATCGTTAAATCTTCTCTTTTTAGATTGGACATCTCTTTCCATAATATCAACGCTATCATTGCGCTTTTACCCATGTACATCACTCATTCTCACTGCTCGCTTATTTCTTCTTTCAACTCGATTCCACTTTTATCATCTTATACTCGCCAAAGAGTGCTTCATTCAAAGCATCACATATCGAGTAACCTGAAGCTTGAATCGTTGCATCCTTTTGCTCCACACGACCGCCTACAATTCTTCACCGCTTTCTTCTAACTCATGAATACGATTTTGCAATTCTACATTTTGATCATAAAATACCTCTAATAAACTCTCTTCAGTACCTCTTCTTCCTCTTCTTCCTCACTCTCATTTACCTCTGCCACTATCTATCTGGTCTAACTATCAATTCTTCACTCACCACACGGATATCTCTAATTCCTTCTTCGGCGACATCACATTATCCCGGTTCATGATTAGAGGTGTCTCCACGATCTCATTCACTCCATTGTTAACGTTCTCGCAGACCATTCTTAAAAACTATCATAAAACAAGGGTTAATTAAATAAATTAACAAATCACATAATACCCCTATATTATGACCAACCAACAAATAAGCTTAGTAGACACACTACTCGAAGGTTTTACGTCTCTCCCTCCTAGTTCTATTCCCCGATCTCATTGGAGATCATATCCTAAAGCTCGATATTAATCATGACGCCCCAAAATAGGTATACACAACACCCATTCTCGAAATCGCCAAATACATGGTACAAGAAGCAAACTACAACTTCAATAATACAAATGTCGTGTGAAATACGACAATATATATTGTGAGTTTAAATATAATATTGTCTTCTAGATAACATCCACACGCAAATAAATCCCCATCATAATTATTGATACATTATTTTACAAAATGGTGAGGACTACTAAACAACTCTCTAGAACCTTCATTCCATACCCCGGACTAGTACTCACTACATTCTCGCCTCCCGAGAAGAAAAATGGAACAACAAGGAAAAGGGTGAGCTCAACTAGCCCAAGAAAGAATACTATGACTAAGATAATATACAACAAATTATCGTTAGTCTCCAACAGGAAAAAATCGATGTAATACAATGTACAACAAGTTTCAGATCAATATTCGCAATGAAATAATAATTCATGTAAGAGTTACGTAGAGAATGAAATCTACTATAATCTATGAATTTAAACGATCCATCATCAATATTTTATCCTCGTAACATCAATCAATATTCATCTCAAATCAAATATTCATCTTTTGCACTACAAAAGCCAAAGATATTCATCAATCGGTCATGTTCATCTCAACACTGCTCATCTTTGCACTAAAGGCCAAAGATATTCATCATCGGTCGTGTTCATTTAAACACTGTTCATCTTTGCACTACAGCCAAAGATATTCATCGAAATCATTCATCTTTGCACTATGTGCCAAAGATATTCAATAATATCATCATTTAAGACCGAGGATGATGAAAATATTTTTAAAGAACGAATCCAAAGAAACAAAATGACAAGGATTAAGGATTAAGGATTAAGGATTAAGGATTCGTACTTTTTTTTATCCATGTCCAACAATACCTCAAAAATAATCATAGTGGTGTAAAATTCAAGAATAATCAAAACACGGATACAATCAAAGCTAGTATCCGTAATAGATATTTTGACGAAAAAGAAGAAATTTTATTTTTCTATTGAATAGTGCCGTGATACGTGAATAGTGTCAGATATCGTGAATAGTCTTTGATACGTGAATAGTAACTCACACCAAAAGATAGAAATTCCAAAAACATCTTCACGCTTTCATGAATAGTACTTTCTAATAAGTAACTCGTGAATAAGAACTCATGAATAGTAACTCGTGAATAGTAACTCATGAATAGTAACTCATGAATAGTAACCCCGATATGAAAAAGTTCCAAATTTGATAAAAAGTTCCAACCAATATTTCAAAGATAATGATATTGAGAAATAATATCATTTGAGAAGAAAATAACATCCTCGCCTCGGAGAATCGATTTTCGGAAGGAAAGGCTCAAGGATGATCTTGAATGAAACTTCAGATCTTTGACAAAGAACTCTCAAAGTATCTAAATACTCACAAAATACGCCAATAATATAGAGAGAAAGAGAGAAAAACTTTGTTTTACGGTGTGATTTTCAATTCTAACTTAGCCTCTATTTATAGGAAAATGTTAAGACGTAGAAGAACACTTAACCTCGCAACTCGATGGCTTTTACTGCTACTATTCCCACCCACCACATTTGAAAATTCAATTGAGCACATTTCTCACCAACCAAAAGTGGGGCCCACCAATTCTAGAATTTTCCACCAAAATCATTTATAACCTAATTTCAATCACCACCTCTTAAAATTCATAATAAATTATACGCTCATTTTTAACGGTTCAAAATTTGTGGACATATACTCAACTTATATATGTATAACATATCCAAAATTACAACGATCCAACTATCGGATTAAATATTATAACTCACACAATAAAGTCAGAATAACACCAATTTGATCTTTTAATACCTCCAATCCGACAAAATACAAATAAAACATCTCATCATTAATTCCTTCATTAATAACTGTGAGACCCCAGTTTTATCAATAAAGATTTAAATTTTGTTGAAATAATTTTTTTAATATTATGGTGTGAATTTGAGATAATATTATAGTTGTGGGTAGTATTTATAAATTTTGCAAAGTATGCAAGTAGTTATATTATATTCGATTGGCTGGGAATATTCTTGTTTAGCAGGAATATTCGCATAACTTACCAATCATTGGTGGACCCCATAAATGTAATTATTGTTTGATTGAGAAAAACGACAAAAATATTTTATCAAATAACTGCGGAAGTTTTACCGTAGTTACCGTTGAACTACTTTAGTAAAGAAAAACAAGAATACGTGTGGTTGCATAAGAAAGACACCTGTATTGATTATTGATGCTTATGTGAGAAGTCACTCGGTTTGATTCCATTATCATCGATTAATAATATGAATTATTATAATGATAATGACGCTTTTGTTTTATTCAGATTATTAACGTAATAAAACGAAACATCTTTTATATAAAATAGAATACTTTATTAAAGTTATTCTATAAATAGAATATATTATATTTTATTATGACATAGTGTTGCATAGTGTTTTCGCATAGTGTTTTGCATATAAAGTATTGCATAGTGTTTGCATAGTAAAAATGTTTTTATATAAATAGAATATATTATATTTTATTTAAAAGATTTTTCTTTAAATATGGATCGTCGAGTTAAAGTAAATCAATCTGACCGTTTCATGGATTAGTTACTTACTACATTTCATTTTCCTATAAATAGAAGCTCATTCCTTCATTATTTTCTTTCTTGAATTCATCAAACTCTGAGAGAGAAATTATATAGAGAGAGCTATAGAGAAAATTATAGAAAGAAGAAGAGTATTCTCGCTACTTCACTACTTCTATATTCAGCCTTTTACTAGTAGTGGGTGTTATTCTTTCTTCTTCGAAGAGAACTTCATTATTCCATTCACTATTATTCTGTTGAATAACTCAGTAAAAGTGGCATACCCTATACATAACTCAGATAACGCGACATACCCTATACTTGGTGAAATCCTTATGTTATTCCATTGCTTATTATTCATTGGAATAACTCAGTATACGCCATTTTACCCTATACTTGGTGACATTCTTCTATTATTCGTTGGAACATCCTGTCATGTGTTTTTACCGGACCGGTTCCGCTTTTATTATTCTCATTGGAACATCCTGCTCTGTGTTTTTACACCTGACCGGGTTCCGCTCTTTATCATTCTCGCTGGAATATCCTATCTGTGTGTTTACACCGGATCTGGTTCCATCTTTATTATTCTGTTGGAACATCCCGCTTGCATGTAATTTCACCCGACCTCGTTCCGTTATTATTATTCTTCGTTGAATAACTTTGTCTCATGCAAAGCACCGCATGCACGGTGATTTCTTTTGTTATTCCATTCTTTATTATACTCGGTTGGTTAAAACTTTGACTTCTATACTCCATGAAATTAGTAGAATATCCTTGATATTTCATGCTTCATCCAAAGATCTTCTCATGGAAATATTCTTCCCGATCATTCTTGAATTTTACTCTACTGAAACAAAGATTATGTTGACAATTTGACGTTAATAATTCATGGATTAAATAATTCTTGAATTTGTTTTATTGAATTATTATATCATCATGTCATCATCCTCATGTTATATTATGTTATCTTTGGCTTACGTCGCATAGATGAACTTAGTATGATTATGACCGTGGATCAATCTAAGATAATCATGACTTGATATAAATGATGTGACAAAAGTTCTCGGGCTCTGTGAATGCAATGATGGATAGTTTTTTTTGATATGATTATGACCAGGGTGATTCAAGATAGTCATGACCATTGATAACTTGATGAAAATCCTTGATGGTAGTGCAGGGGATGATTAGATGTGGTGGTTTATTTATTGTTTTAGTCTCAAATGATAAAAAATGATAAAACCTTTTAAAACATAAAAGATAGTAGATTTTATTCTCTACTTGACTCTTTTAATGGATTGCATATTCCGCCGCAGCTTAAACCGGTTGTCTATTGTATTTTATCGCTTAACATCAAGGCTAATGATAATTTATTCTGCATTATCTTAGTCATAATATTTCTTCTTGGGCTAGTTGAGCTCACCCTTTCTTTCACCGTTCTCTTCGTGAAATGAGAACATAGCCGGGACGAGTCGGGAACGGAGTAATGGTCCAGAGGATAGCATTAGTAGTCCTCACTATTCGTGAAATAATGTGATAATAGTTGTAATGAGGACTCCTTTTGAGTTTGTATAATATCTAGTAGACAATATTTGTATTCAAACTCACGCTTTATGTCGTATTGTACCACGTTAGTTATATTAGTAAGTTGTATTTGAATTTATGTACCATGTAAGTGGCGACCCAAGATGGGTGACGATACCTAATTTTGGGGCGTCCACAATTGGTATCGAGCTTAGGATATGATCCCCAGCTAAGATGCTGAGATAAGAACTAGGAGGGAGAGACGGGAATTCCTTCACTAGTATGACCTACCTAAGTTTATTTGGTATTTGATTGGTCGGTTGTAATATAGGGATAATTTGTTAAATGTCAATTAACCCTTGTTTTGTGACAAGTGTTTGAGAATGGCATCCGAAAATGCTTTGAGATAAGCAATGAAGCACATGAGAGTGTTGATTCATTCAAACAAAAGGTAACGACCAACAACACGATAATAATCATACTGTGGCAACCGGCCATCGAACAATGATAACCATCGTGGGGGAAATTATCATGCTAAGAATGGTAACTACTTCTGGTGGTAATCATGGCAAAGATAATAGAAGTGGAAATTTCAAGAAGAGAAGGTCATTTAGCTCGATTTTGTCGTATAGTGAAGTCAAGTCCAGTTGGGATAGTGGCACCAAAGGCGGATACTGACAAAAAATAAAATCGGTGGTTTCAGAAGAGCGCTTTTCGTGACTTCTCAAAAAGTGGGTAACCAACGGAAGTTAGCACGGGTTAGTTAATTATAAATTCTTGCGAAGTCTATACCTTATTAGATACCTGGTTCTACCCATTCTTTTATCTCTCTTTGCTTGCGCTTCAACGTTTAAATTTGACTCAGGAGAAATTAGACTTTGATTTATCTATTGAAACTTCGTTGGGAGAAACCTTCGTTACCTCCATCATTATTAATCTTGTTGTTTCAAATAAACACTTTCACGTTACTGTCTATCTTATCTCTTTGAAAATACTTGCCTTTGAGGTAATTTTGAAAACGATTGGTTAACTACTCATCATGCTTTTCGTAAGGTTGTTAGCTTTTATATTCATAACCAACCTCGTTATACTAATTCAAAGTAACCAAACCCTAAAGTTAATCATTTGTTATATCAAGCCATAAGTAAAGAGCCCCCATCCTTTCATTGTTAACTTCCTTGTGTGGAATGCACCGGGCCGGACTTTCTCAGAGGCGACATCGTGAATGAAGATGGCAAGTTTATAGGTATCATTGTGAGGTAATTATCTAGGTTAAGGGATAGAAGTCACAGTTGGTATCAATGTGACGTACTATCCAAGTCTTGGATGAGAGTAACAGTTTTGAATGATATTTCTATCATTAATAAATTTCTTGACGTATTCTTGAAGATTTCCTAGCCTACCCTAGAGCGTGAAATTGAATTTTGTATTGACCCCAGTACAAAAACTCATTTCTTAAACCCTCAAATATTTCTTCAACTAAAATGAACAGTTTACGTGGTTTATGATGAAAGTCATAATAAAAGCATAGGACTAATGAAAATCATGGGTATATGAAGTATTAGTAAGTTTTATGATGAGTTATGTTGGTTGGTATGTGAAAACATGAAAGTTTCTTAGAAATCACAAAAGAGTTGAAAATCGATTTTGGTGAAAACGTAATATGAAATTCAATTGACCATATCTCCTATTATATTTTGAATTTTGAGTATGGTCAAGTTCTAGAGTTAGATCTATGAGTTACCTAACTAATCCAAGTGGAATTACTGGAAAAGGTGTTGTAGATTTTTTGTGTGGACTGATTTTAGCAAATGAGGCCAAAGCTGTAAATTTCGAAAAAGCTACTGCCCAGAAACTTTAAGGGACTGTTTTGGCCACTTAAATTATGAGAAAAATTCTGGCCTTTTGGGACATGAAAGTATATGGTATAAAGTACCTCCTGTCCAAAAATGAGCTCATTCGACTTAAAATGAGCAAGTTATGACTATTTCAATATTTAGGTTTTTCCGATTTAAAACGCTATAACCGGAGTTCTATAACTCAGATGACCATGAAATTTAAACTGGAAGCTCACGTTAACATGTGTAAGGTCCTGCCAAGATTTGGGAATTTTGGAGTTAAACTTGAGGTAGCTAATTTCTTAAGGAATTAAGTGGAAATTGATTTTAAAAAATAGTAAATGAATTTTAAAATTCTAGAGAAAATATATTTTCATTATGGGACTATATTATGCTAAATCCCAGAAAAGAAATATTTTTAGGGCTGATTTGGTATTTTTCATGAAAATAGTTTAGTTACTGAACATATGAGTTAAATATGTTATGTGAAGTAACAAAGTTGAAAATAGGATTTTATGGCTAGAGAATCCTATATAGAGTATATGCATATTTTTGATGAGGGATTTGATAATTGGTGATGATATCTTATGAGTATGGCATTTTGAATGATTAAATGCATTATATGGTAAAAGCGTAAACAATTGAGATAAATTGTTTATAAATTTAAAAAGTGATTAAAATATTGTTATAATATTAATGATATTAGATTATGAGATTATTAAGTGATTGATAACATGGGGATATTCTTGAATTCTGGATAAATTATATTATAAATGTTTAATATTTATCCTTTATCTCATTTGATTGATTCTTTATATCATTATCCTCATGTTTATATTATGTTGAAAGTCATCTCGTGGCTCTGTGAAATAGATGGACTTGGTATGATTATGACCACGGATTATTCGGTATAATCATAACCGTAAATGAATACACAATTATCTTTGGCCGTAGTGCATGGATAATTTGTGGTCGTGATACTAATAAATATCCTTGGCCTGTAGTGCAGGGATGATTCGATGATGTGGATTAATTATTGAAATGAGTCTCGTGAATGAAATATTAATTCATGGATGCGTTCAAAGTCATCTCGTGGCTTACGCGTGCATAGATGGACTTGGTATGATTATGACCGAGGATTGTTCGGATAATCATAACCGTAATTGAAAACACAATTATATCTTTGGCCGTAGTGCATGGATAATTTGTGGTCGTGATACTAATGAATATCCTCGGCTCAGTAGTGCGTGGATGATTCGATGATGTGGATTAATTATCGGTGAGTCTCAAAGAATGAAATATTAATTCATGGATGTGTTCAAAGTCATCTGTGGCTTACGTGCATAGATGGACTTGGTATGATTATGACCAGGGATTGTTCGGTATAATCATAACCGTAATTGAAAACACAGTTATCTTTGGCCGTAGTGCATGGATAATTTGTGGTCGTGATACTAATGAATATCCTTGGCCTGTAGTGCAGGGATGATTCGATGATGTGGATTAATTATTGAAATGAGTCTCAAAGAATGAAATATTAATTCATGGATGTGTTCAAAGTCATCTCGTGGCTTTACGTGCATAGATGGACTTGGTATGATTATGACCGAGATTGTTCGGTATAATCATAACCAGTAATTGAAACACAATTATCTTTGGTAGTGATGTGTATGGATAATTTGTGGTCGTGATACTAATGAATATCCTTGGCTCAGTAGTGCGAGGATGATTCGATGATGTGGATTAATTATTGGTAAATGAGTCTCAAAGAATGAAATATTAATTCATGGATGCGTTCAAAGTCATCTCGTGGCTTACGTGCATAGATGGACTTGGTATGATTATGACCGAGTGATTGTTCGGATAATCATAATCAGTATTGAAAACACGAATATCCTTAGCCAAGAAGGCATGGATAATTCGTGGTCGTGATACTATTAAGTCGAGTCTCAAGATTATTGGTTTTACATCTTTGGCCCATGTAGTGCAAAGATGAATTGTTAATAAATATCTTTGGCGTGTAGGTCAAAGATGAATTGTTAATGAATATCTTTGGTGGGATTGCAAAATGAATTTAATGTTTTAAACGATAAAGGTATTCAAGGTATCCTCATCTCTTTATCATATCAGTATGCACTCCTAATTTCGGAGGGCTTAAATTCCATAAGGAGGGGAGATTGTGAGACCCCCGAGATTTTATCAATAAAGATTTAAATTTTGTTGAAATAATTTTTTTAATATTATGGTGTGAATTTGAGATAATATTATAGTTGTGGGTAGTATTTATAAATTTTGCAAAAGTATGCAAGTAGTTATATTATATTCGATTGGTCTGGGAATATCTTGGTTTAGCGAGGAATATTCGCATAACTACTCAATCATTGGACCCCTACAATGTAATTATTGTTTGGATTGAGAAAAACGACAAAAATATTTTATTGAAATAACTACGGAAGTTTTACCGTAGTTACCGCTGAACTACTTTAGAGTAAAAGTACAAGATGTCACGTGTGGTTGCATAGTAGCATTACCAGTATTGATTATCGATGCTTATGTGAGTCACCATTTGATTCCATTATCATCGATTAATAATATGAATTATTATAATGATAATGACGCTTTTGTTTTATTCAGTATTATTAACGTAATAAAATGTAAACATCTTTTATATAAAATAGAATACTTTATTAAAGTTATTCTATAAATAGAATATATTATATTTTATTATGCATAGTGTTGCATAGTGTTTTATAATAGGTTTTTGCATAGTATTGCATAGTGTTTGCATAGTAAAATGTTTTTATATAAATAGAATATATTATATTTTATTTAAAAGATTTTTCTTTAAATATGGACCGTCGATTAAAGTAAATCAATCTGACCGCTCATGGATTAGTTACTTATGCATTTCATTTTCCTATAAATAGAAGCTCATTCCTTCATTATTTTCTTACTTAATTCATTGAAACTCTAGAGAGAAAATTATAGAGAGAAGCTATAGAGAGAAAATTATAGAAAGAAGAAGAGTATTCTCGCTACTTCACTACTTCTATATTCAGTTCTTTTACTAGTAGGGGTTATTCTTTCTTCTTGAAGAGAACTTCATTATTCCATTCACTATTATTCTCATTGGAATAACTCGTAAAAGTGGCATACCCTATACATAACTCAGTGATACGCCAGATACCCTATACTTGGTGAAATCCTTATGTTATTCCATTGCTTATTATTCTCATTGAATAACTCAGATAACGCTATTTTACCCTATACTTGGTGACATTCTTCTATTATTCTGTTGGAACATCCTGCTCAGTGTTTTACACGGACCGGGTTCCGCTTTTATTATTCTGTTGGAACATCCTCGCTCTGCAGTTTTTACACCCGACCGGGTTCCGCTCTTTATCATTCTCGGAATATCCTATCTCAGTGTTTTACAATTTGATCCGGTTCCATCTTTATTATTCTCATTGAACATCCTGGCTTGCAGTGAATTTCACCGACACGTTCCGTTATTATTATTCTGTTGGAATAACCTGCCTCATGCAAGTACCGCATGCATGGTGATTTCTTTTGTTATTCCATTCTTTATTATACTCAATTGGTTAAAACTTTGACTTCTATACTCCATGAAATTAGTAGAATATCCTCGATATTTGCGCCATCCAAAGATCTTCTCATGGAAATATTCTTCCGATCATTCTTGAATTTTACTCACGTAAACAAGATTATGTTGACAATTTGGACGTTAATAATTCATGGATTAAATAATTCTTGAATTTGTTTTATTGAATTATTATATCATTGTCATCATCCTCATGTTATATTATGTTATCTTTGCTTACGCGATAAGTAGATGAACTTAGTATGATTATGACCAGGATCAATTCCAGTATAATCATGACTTGATATAAATGATGTGACAAAAGTTCTCGAAGGGCTTCGTAATGCGTGATGGATAGTTTTTGGTATGATTATGACCGTGGGGGTGATTCTAAGATAGTCACGTGACCCATCGATAACTTGATGAAAATCCTTGACCGCGGTACATGGATGATTAGATGTGGTGGTTTATTTATTAAGTCGAGTCTCAAATGATAAAAATTGATAAAAACCTTTTAAAACATAAAAGATAGTAGATTTTATTCTCTACTGACTCTTTTAATGGATTGTATATTCATTGCAGCTAAACCGGTTGTCTATTGTATTTTATCGGTTTAACACAGTTGAAGGCTAATGATAATTTATTCTCGCATTATCTTAGTCATAATATTTCTTCTTGGGCTAGTTGAGCTCACCTTTTCTTTCACTGTTTCTCTTGAGAAATGAGAACATAGGCTGGACGACGAGCCTGGGAAGCGGAGTAATGGTCCGGAGGATAGCATTAGTAGTCCTCACTATTCTCGTGAAATAGTGTGATAATAGTTGTAATGAGGACTCCTTTTGAGTTTGTATAATATCTAGTAGACAATATTTGTATTCAAACTCACGCTTTATGTCGTATTGTACACTTTACAGCTTATATTAGTAAGTTGTATTTGAATTTATGTACCATGTAAGTGGCGACCCAAGATGGGTGGCGATACCTAATTTTGGGGGGCGTCACAATAACCACATAAATAAATCCATCATTTATATTCATATAAAATAAATATTTTCTTATCATATAAATCAATAATTAATTATTCCCAAATAATATTACGTAATCACAATTATGATGACCATTCAATTCCTCAGAAAGAGGGGCTTTCCAATAAGGATCTCTCCTTATCGCTACTTGTACGCATGATTAGGTGACCAAACCTCTCCTGATGTAACTTTCTAGACATTGCCAATAATGTTATCTAATAATATTATTCAAATAATATGAATTATTGATCCGATAATGGGAAATATCAAGTAAAGTGACAATTATTGAAACAACAATAATATAAAATACCAACGTAGCAATTATTGAATCAATAAAATAAAATCTTGAGCGAGTAATTCATTGTAATAATTATTGAGTAGTGCCTTCACGTAAGAATCAATAATTGATGCAATACCGTGTCTTCTTGTTCAACAACGCGTATTAGTGTGTTTTAACCACCGGGTATTCCAACAAAGATACTTGGTAACAATTACGCCGTTATTTTTAAACAACTTATATTTGTCGCTTTCCTCATCCAATCGCTTTCAAGTTATGGGGCCCACACATGGTCATACTGCCTCTTACTTAATATTCTGAAGCGATGCATTTAATATTCCACGACCAAACGAATATTCCCACAAAATGAATATTTTATAACCACTTGCTTATTTTGAAATATTTATGTATTTTACCCCTAACTATCCACATTAATCAAATCAACCCTTACTATTTCAAAATAATAAATAAAGGAAATTCCTTTTTATTTAAAAAAAAATTTCGAGGTCTTACAACTATGGTCCCCCCTTTCTTTATTACTATTATTGTCCCCTAGTGTCTGCCACTGAATTTGGTCCCCTTTTTGTGATACTTGTTATAATGTTTTGTATATTATTCAAACATTTCTCCTTCATTTGTTTAATGTAGAATGTCTGTCAGAATTATTTTTCATTATGGTGGGAAGTTTGTTCAAGATCCATTACATAATATATGTTGGGGGTAGTGAACAAATAGTAGAGAATGTTGGGTTGGATTACCTTTCTTTGCTTAGTATACATGAATACTACTCGACTTTATGTCCAGTTTCAAATGTGAATATTTATTATCTTGTACCGGGATATGAAATTTGGGAGGGTGGAGCATTATTAATGCAAAATGACAAAGATGTCATTGATATGATTTATTTCTTAGTTAATGCATAGAGTGAGGAGGTGCATATATATGGACTAGAAATGAAGGGTCCCATACAAGTTTTTAGGCTAAAAGAAGTTGAAAATGATAACATTAACCAAACTGTTAGGTATATTTGTGGTCTGACAACTGATAACATAAACCAAAGTGAAAATGAAAAAGACTTTGGTGTTCAAAGTGAAACAACTGATAACATTAACCAAAGTGGTACTACTTATAAAGGGAAGCAAAAAAAAGCG
Source organism: Panax quinquefolius (assembly GCA_020205615.1). Taxonomy (NCBI): domain Eukaryota; kingdom Viridiplantae; phylum Streptophyta; class Magnoliopsida; order Apiales; family Araliaceae; genus Panax; species Panax quinquefolius. Next base: position 124,045,355 of record CM035153.1, on the reverse strand, counting down.
AGAAAAGGCGCAGAAAGAAAATGTACAAAAGGAAAAGGGAAACAAACTGAAAAGCCTAAAAAACAAACAAAAGATACAAAGGAAAAAATTAAAAAACAGGCTGATAATGATATTGGGGAAAAAGCAAAGCATCCACCATGGATGGATGAGGATCTAGAGGGGCCTGGGGATGATGATATATTCGAAGAAGGCAAAAAAATAGATGAACCAAAGGTGAACATGAATGATGTGTTTATAGAGGATTGGTGGAGTGATGGTGATGATGGAGAAGGGAAAGATGCATTAAGGAGGAAGTTTGTTCGGTCAGATGATGAGGACAATTTAGAAGGGGATGGATGTATGGAGTTTAATGAGGCAACTGATATGGGTAAGATATAATTTGAGATTTGAATGGAATTTTCAAATCATGAAATTTTCAGACAAGCATTAGTTGAATTCTGTTAAAGGGGGGTTTGACATAAAGTATATTCAAAACGATAGAAAAAGAATAACTGCTAAGTGTAAAGGTGAAAACTGTAAATGGAGGATTCATGATCACCAAACAGGTGAACAAACTTTTAAGATAAAATCTTTGGGGGGACCATACATGTGTTGGGCGGATAAGAATCATCTTGTTGACGGTGAGATACTTGGCCAAAAAATATATGTACGACTTTAAGAGATAATCCTAAGTGGGATTTGCGTACATGGAAGAAGAAGGCACAAAAGAATGTAACTCTAGTATAAGTAAATCATCCCTATATAAAGCTAAAAGAAAGGCTTTACAACATATGCAAGGTGATGTAAGAGAAGCGAGATAACAGTGATGGATTATGTGGAGACAAATCAAATAGTTCAACCTAGAAGCATGCTCTTCAAATTTTGTAGTGAGGGTCTTCAGATGAAAGACTGGTTCACTACACCGCTTTTCGTGAGGCTTTATATGAGGCTTTTCTCGCTTCCAAACATGGTTTCCTAGTTGGGTGTAGATCTATTATAGGATTAGATGGGTGTTTTTTAAAGGGAGTTTTTGGAGGGTAGCTACTGAGTGCTATGGGAAGAGATGCTAATGACAACATATTTCCCATTGCAGTTGTTATTGTTGAAATTGAATGTAAAGATAGTTGGCAGTGGTTTCTTACTCAACTTCTAGATGACATAGGTGAAAAGGAAACAAAAGGTATGTTTTCATTTCTGATAGGCAGAAGGGGCTAGTAGAGGTCTTCAATACAATGTTACCCAACAATGAACATAGATTTTGCTTAAAGCATTTGTACAACAACTTCAAAATTAAGTTTAGGGGAGGCTGCTTAGGGATTTGTTCTGGAATACAGCTAGTTGTGGTGACATGTTCTCATTTGAAGCAACCATGAGTGAGGTGCACAAAGCTGATGTAGAAGCAGCTAAGTGGTTAATGGCTGTTGGGCCAAAATTTTGAGTCAGGTCTCATTTTTCACCCCACTGTAAGTGTGATGTAGTAGTGAACAACTTGAATGAGTCATGGAATAATTACATCCTGGAGGCAAGGGATAAAGGTATAATAAACATGCTAGAGTGGATAAGAAAGAAATTAATGGTTAGGTTTCAATTAAAAAGGGAAGGCATGGATAAGTATGTAGGGTCACTTGGGCCCAGAATTCAGAAAAAATTGGAGATGATTAAGAAAGCTTGTAGAGGATGCACTACTTTGAAGTATGTGTGACGCCCCCAGAATAGGTATACATCACCCATCTTGAGTCATCAAATATATGGTACAGAATAAAAATACAAACTTAATTATACAAACGTCGTGTAATATACAACAAAACATAGCTGAAAGTTTAAACAGGAATATTACCTTCTAGACAATATCAACTCTCAAATAGAGTGCTCGTTACATTTATTGTCACACTATTTTATAGAATAGTGAGGACTACTATTATAAGACCCCAACTTATTACAAATAAAATCAAATTTCCTCTATTTATTATTGTGAAATAGTAAGGGTTGATTTGATTAATGTGGTTAGTTATGGGTAAAATGCGCAAATATTTTAAATATGTAAGTGGTTATAAAATATTCATTTTTATCGGAGAATATTTGTTTGGTCGTGGAATATTCTTACCGCACGGGGAATATTCGCATTTAATGCGACAATATTTTGTGGGCCCCATAATGGAAAGCGATTGGATGAAGAAAATGACAAGTATAAGTTGTTTATAAATAACGGCGTTGTTATTCATGAATTAATCTTGTTGGAATACCCTTATGGTTAAAACACGATGATTACTTCAGTATTGCACCAAATTATTGATTCTTACGTAGGAAGGCATTACTCAATAATTTTTACGAGAATTATCGCTCAATATTTTATTTTATTGATTCAATAATTGCTACGTTGATATTTTATATTATTATTGTTTCAATAATTGTCATTACACAATATTTTCATTATCGATCAATAATTCATATTATTTGAATAATATTATTAGATAACATTATTGGCAATGTCTAGAAAGTTCATTTTAAGGAGAGGTTTGGTCACCTAATTGCTTGGCCAAGTAAGAGAAATCCTTATTGAAAGCCCTCTTTCCTGGTGAACCGCCTTTGGTTGTCAATATTGTGATTCGTAATATTATTTGTGAATAATTAATTATTGATTTATATAATAAGGAAAATATTCATTTTATGTGGATATAGATGGAGAAAATTTTTAATGTGACAATTGTTGAAAAATAGTTATTTTATCTTTTCTGATAAATAATTTATTTTAATATATTATTATATTTTAATAATATAATAATGGTGATATTTTTACAATGAATGTGGGATATATGAGTATATGAGGAGGAAGAGTATTTTTGTTACAAAAATTATTTAAAACATGTTAAACATGTCTGTGGGCCCATTTCTTGACTAAAATTTGATTATAGCTTGTAAAATCGCTCATTTATGGATTTCGGTCAATTTTTGTTTGGAATTTGGAAAAACTTTCTTCTGCAAAGTTGTAGAGAATGAAATTTTCTATGGAAAAGACATGAGGTTCGAATTTTTCTGATAAAAAGGTTATTTATTATGAATTATTGAAGCTCCGAAGTTCCAGAATAATTGATTTTTGGAAGTTTTAATTATTTTTTTAAAGAAAAACGTTTTTGGTGAGTGTCCCACATGTGATAAATGTGTTAAGTTGCTAGAATTCAGATTTCAAAGTGGGCGTAGGAATTTATTTTATAAATAATATTATTATATTCAATTTTCTGCTTTGGTGTTCTAAGCATTTTCCTATAAATAGGTGCTTAGGTTAGAATTAAAAATCACACCGTAAAACTAAAGTTTTCTCTCTTCTCTCTATATTATTGAGCGTATTCTTGTGAGTATTTTGATACTTTGAATGTTGCTATATCTGCTGAAGTTCCATTCAAAGACTTGTATCCAATATTCCAAATAAAAGTACAATCTTTTTCAAGGTAAGGGATATTATTTTTTTTAAAAAAATAATATTATTTCTTCTAATATCATTATGCCAGAATATTGGTAAGATTTTTCTTGTGAAATTCTTATCTTTTAGTTATAGGGGTTACTATTCACGTATATGATACTATTCACGTATACGACACTATTCACGAATATCACTTATTATTCACGTAAAAATTAAATTTTACTTTTCATTCAAAATATCTATTATGGATACTAGTTTTGATTGTATCCATGTTTTGATCATTCTTGAATTTTACTTCACTATAGTTATTTATGAAGTATTTTGAACTCCTCGATTGTTTAAAAGTATCAATCCTTAATATTTGTTCTTTTGTTTCATCGGATTCCTTTTCTTTAAAATATTTTCATCATCCTCACCCCTAAAAGATGATATTATCGAATATCTTTGGCTTCAGTAGTAAAGATGGTTGATTTTCTTATGAATATCTTTGGCCGTAGTGCAAAGATGTACAGTGTTGAGATGAACATGACATTAACTGATGAATATCTTTGGCTCAGAGTGCAAAGATGAATATTTGATTCAAGATGAATATTGATTGATGTTATAGGGATAAAATATTGATGATGGACTTTTAAATTCATAGATTAATTTCATTCTCTACGTAACTCATCTATGAATTGTTATTTCCGCTGCGAATATTGATCTGAAACTTATTGTTTATTATATTCTATCAGATTTTTCCCTGTTGAAGACTAACGATAATTTGTTCTATATTATCTTAGTCATAATATTCTTTAATGGGCTAGTTGAGCTCACCCTTTTCCTTTTTGTTCCATTTTTCTTCTCAGGAGGCGAGAATGTAGCGAGTACTAGTCGGGGTGTGGAATGATAGTTCTAGAAGTTGTTTTAGTAATCCTCACCATTTTTGTAAAATAATGTACTAATAATTATAATGAGGACTTAGTTGGGTATGGATATTGTCTAGATGATAATATTTGTATTTAAACTTACAGTTTTTATATGTTGTATTAATAAAGTTGTAGTTGTTTCGCATATGTTCTTGATAACTCAAAATGGGTGATGTATACCTATTTTGGGGGCGTCATGATTGGTATCAAAGCTTAGGGATATGATCTCCCGGAGATCGTGGAATAAAACTAGGAGGGAGAGCGAGTAAATCCTTCGCTAGTGTGTGTTCTACCTAAGCTTATTTGTTGGTTAATCAAGATATAGGGGATATTATGTGATATGTTGATTTCTTTAATTAACATTTGTTTTATGGCAGTATTTGAGAATGTCGACTGAGAATGTTAATAGTGGAGCAATTGAGACCGTGGAGACACCTTTACCCACCAACGAGGAGAAGGTGCAACAGGCCGGCAATGTTCCTCCTGTAAACAACACCACTGATCAGACTATGAACGATGGAATGTTTAGAAGCTTTTTGCAGTTTAATGCAAAATCAGACGAGGGAGACTCGTGCACAAAATACCGGTAGAAATGATAACAATGCACGGTTTGTCACGGCCAAGCAGTTCAAAGAGTTGGGACCACCAGAATTCTGGGAAAAGCCGGATCCGATTAAGGCGGAAACGTGGGTCAAACAAATTACCAAGATATTCGATGTCTTGGGATGCACGGAGGAACAGAAGTTTCCATTCGCCACTTTTATGTTCCGTAATGAGGTAGATTACTGGTGGGAGTCTCGTGAAGCGTACTCCATCCAAATGACACTCAAAGATGTCTTGGGAGACATTTCAGAAGTTGTTCAATGACAAGTACTTTCCTGAAAGTATTCGTCATATGAAGGAAGTGGAGTTTATTAAACTAGAACAAAACAACATGACGGTGTCCCAATACAAGGCGAAGTTTGCAGAGTTATCTAGGTTTGCACCTTATTTGGTGGAAAATGAGGAACGTATGACACGGATGTTTCTGAGAGGTTTGAAACCCAGCATACGTCAATATCTCATTTCTCATAAATTTTCTATGTATTCGGATGTTGTCAATGTGGCTCAATTATTTGAACGAGATAACGAGTACGCTTCAACCGAGGGACCACAACCAGGATCATAATACCTGAGATAGCAAATCAACAAAATAACGATAACCAAATGGAGAAAGAAAAAACGATGCAAAAATGGTAACCACTCTGGTGGTAGTCATGACCATGAGAATAGAAGAAGCGAGTCGGGAGGAGATTTTAAAAAGAGGAGATTCAACAATGAACATGTGAAGACGCGTGACGGCGACCAAAGAAGAATCGGTTCTAAGGGAGGAGAACGACCACCGGTCGATGCTATAAATGCGGAAAGATGGACATATCACCCAAACCGTCCCACAACAGCTTCAATGTATGTTATAATTGTGGAAAGGAAGGACATATCGCTCGAGAATGTACGGTAGCGAAACCAAGTCCAGGGGGGACGGTGACTCAAAAGGTTGTCCTAGAAAAGTCAAAGTCAACGGTTCCTGGAAGAGCATTTGTTGTGACTGGTCAAAATGCGAAGATCCCAAATGAGGTGATCACGAGTAAGCTAATCATTAATTCTTGCGAAGTTTATACCTTACTTGATACCGGTGCTACCCATTCATTTATCTCTCCTACTTGTGCTCAACGTTTAAACTTGACTCCGGAGAAATTAGACTTTGATTTATCTGTGGAGACTCCATTAGAGAAACTTTCATTACATCCATTTTTATAAATCTTGTTTAATCCAAGTTGGTACCATCACATTACCCGGTTGACCTTATCTCTTTAAAGATACTTGCTTTTGATGTGATTTTAAGGATTGATTGATTAACCACTCATCACGCCAAAATTGATTATTTTTGTAAGGTTGTTAGTTTTCATATTCCTAACCAACCCGTTATGCGAATTCAAGCAACTAAACCATTAAAATCAATCATGCTCATATCAAATCATAAAGCTATTCGCTTATTGAAAAACGATGTCAAGCTTTCTTAGCCCATGTTATGGATTTGAATAAAGACACGCCGATTTGAATAATATTCATGTTGTTAGTAAGTTTCTGACGTATTTCTCAAGAACTTTCCTGGTCACCCCGAACGTGAAGTTGAATTCATTATTGATCTTGAGCCCCGATACAAAGCCCATTTCTAAAACCCCATATCGAATGGCTCCTATTGAACTTCGAGGAGTTAAAGGTCCAACTACGAGAGTTGTTGGACTTCGGTTTCATTCGCCCCTAAGACATCTCCTTAGGGTGCTCTGCTTTTATTTGTAAAGAAGAAAGACGAGAGTATGCGACTTTATTGATTGACTAACGGGAATTGAACCATGTCACCATCAAGAATAGGTATCCGCTACCTCGTATTGATGACCTGTTTGACCAGTTGCAAGGAGCATAATTCTTTTCAAAGATCGATCTTCATTCTGGATATCATCACTTGAAGATTAGAATCGAGGATATTCAAAGATCGCTTTTAAAACTCGATGCGAAGGCATTATGAATTCTTAGTCATGTCTTTTGGATTGACTAATGCTCATGCGGCTTTCATGGATATGATAAACCGAGTATTCAAGGATTATTTGGATCAGTTCGTTGTTGTCTTTATTGATGACATCCTCATATTTTCCAAAAGCCGTGAAGATCATGAGCACCATTTGAAGCTGGTACTCCAAAGGCTTCGTGAAAACAAGTTATATGTCAAGTTGAAGAAATGCGAGTTCTGGCTTGAGGAAGTAGCATTCTTTGGGCACGTGGTGTCAAAACATGGAGTATCTGTCGACCCGTGAAGATTGAAGCAATACAAAGTTAGAGCAACCGAAAAGTCATGGACAGAAGTACGTAGCTTTCTGGGCCTAGCTGGTTATTATCGGAGATTCGTGGAAGGGTTTTCTCGAATCGCTACTCCATTAACTTAGCTAACTCGGAAGGATACAAAATTCGTATGGAGCAAGGAATACGAGAAGAGTTTCCAAGAGCTTAAGAAGAGACTCATTTTGGCACTTGTTCTGACAATACCATCTGGTTCGGATGGATTTGTTATCTACAGCGATACTTCAGGGAAAGGATTAGGATGTGTTCTCATGCACCATGGGAAAGTCATAGCCCATGCCTTGCGAAAACTTAAAGAATATGAGAGGAATTATCCTACTCATGATCTAGAGTTAGCGTGATTATTTTTCAAGCTAAAGATCTGGAGGCACTATCTATATGGGAGAAAGTGGAGATATATTCAGAGCATAAGAGCCTCAAATATTTCTTCACCCAAAAGGAACTTAACATGCGGCAACGACGTTGGCTCGAGCTGTTAAAAGATTATGACTGTGACGCCCCCAAAATAGGTATACATCACCTATTCCGAGTTGTCAATACATGGTACGTAAACAACTACAACTTTATTATTACAACAAGAAACTGTGAGTTTGAATACAAATATTATCTTCTGTATAATATCTATACTCAAATAAATCCTCATCACATTTATTGATACATTATTTTACAAAATGGTGAGGACTACTAAATAATCCTTTCTAAAACCTTCATTCCATAATTCCCTAACTCGCACTCGCTATATTCTCGCCTCCCGAGAAAAAATGGAACAAAAAGGAAAAGGGGTGAGCTCAACTAGCTCAAGAAAGAATATTATGACTAAGATAATATACAACAAATTATCGTTAGTCTTCAACAGGAAAAAATCTAATAGAATACAATAGACAACAAACTTTAAATCAATATTCGCAGAATGAAATAATAATTCATTAGAAGAGTTAAGTAGAGAATGCAAACTACTATCTTCTATGTATGAATTTAAAAGTTCATCGCTCATCTTTTATCCTCGTAACATCAATCAATATACATCCGAATCAAATATTCATCTTTTACACTACGGTGCCAAAGATATTCATCACCGGGTCATGTTCATTTAAACACTGCTCATCTTTGCACTACTGAAGCCAAAGATATTCTTCAGAATCATTCATCTTTGCACTACAGGTGCCAAAGATATTCTTAAGAAATCATTCATCTTTGCACTACAGTGCCAAAGATATTCCATAATATCATCATTTAAGACCGAGGATGATGAAAATATTTTTTTTAAAGAAACGAATCCAAAGGAAACAAAATGACAAGGATTAAGGATTAAGGATTCGTACTTGGTTTTATCCACGCCCAAAAATACCTCAAAAATAATCATAGTGGTGTAAAATTCAAGAATGATCAAAACATGGATACAATCGTAGCTAGTATCCGCAATAGATATTTTGGACAAAAAGAAGAAATTTTATTTTTCTATGAATAGTGATCAGTATACGTGAATAGTCCAGATACGTGAATAAAGGCCGATACGTGAATAGTAACTCCACACCAAAAGATAGAAATTCCACAAAAACATCTTCACGCTTCATGAATAGTACTCGTGAATAAGAACTCGTGAATAAGAATCGCTGAATAAGTAACTCGTGAATAGTAACTCATGAATAGTAACCCATGAATAGTAACCCCGACATGAAAAAGTTCCAAATTTGATAAAACTTCAGATCAACATTTCAAAGATAATGATATTGAAGAAATAATATCATTACGAAAAAAATAATATCCCTTACCTCGAAAGATTAAAAGACTTCTACCGAATACCCGTATAAAGGTTTGAAGGAACTTGCACCGCCTAGCAATACTCAAAGTATACTCAAAATACTCACAAGAATACGCTCAAAATATCGAGAGAGAAATAGAGAAAAACTTCAGCTTCGGTGTGATTTTCAATTCTAACCCAAGACCCTATTTATAGGAAAATGCTTAGAACACCAAAGCGTAAAATTTAATATAATATTAATATAATTATACAAATTTTCCTTAGCCCACCTTTTGAATTCAACACCAGCCACACATGTTAATGATGACCAAAAAAAATACAAAAAACGTTTTTTTCTTAACAAAAATAATTTAAACTCCCAAAATCAATTATTTTGAGCTTCCTAACTTCAATAATTCATAATAAATAGCCCTTTCATCAGAAAATTCGAATCTCGCGAGTTTTTATAGGAAATTCAATTCTCTACAACTTTGCAGAAGAAAGTTTTTCCAAATTCCAAATAGAAATTGACCGAAATCCACAAACGGGTGATTTTACAAAAGTATAATCAAATTTCACCAATAATTGGGTCCACCAACACACAAAACATGTTTTAAACATTTAATGCCACAAAATACTCTTCCTCCTCATATACTCATATATCCCACATTCATTGTAAAATATCACCATTAATATATTATTAAAATAATATATTTAAATGAATTATTTTATCGTAAAAGATAAAATATTAATTTTCAACAATTGTCATTTAAAATTTTCTCCATCTATATCCACATAAAATCAATATTTTCCTCATCATATAAATCAATAATTAATTATTCACAAATAATATTATGTAATCACAATATCGACAACCTGTGCGCTTCCTGTGAGAAGAGGGGCTTTCCAATAAGAATTTCTTCTTCATGCCGCAATTAGATGACCAAACCTCTCCTTAGATGTAACTTTCTAGACATTGCCAATAATGTTATCTAATAATATTATTCAAATAATATGAATTATTGCTTCGATAATGAAAAATACCGTGTAATGACAATTATCAAAACAACAAAGAATATAAAATATCAACGCAAAGAATTATTAACTCAATAAAATACATCGAATAAGAATTATCGTAACCATTATCGAGTAGTGCCTTCACGTAAGAATCAATAATTGGTGCAATACCGTAAAGCTACTGCTCAACAACGCCAGATTAGTGTTTTTAACCACCGGGTATTCCAACAAGATTAATCTGTAATAACTACGCCAAGCTATTTAAAAAACAACTTATATTTGTCGCTTTCTTCATCCAATCGCTTTCACATGGGCTCCACACATGGTCAACGCGCCGCATTTAATATTCCCCACAAAGCATTTAATATTCCACGACCAAACGAATATTCCCCACAACAATGAATATTTTATAACCACTCTTGCTTATTTTGAAATATTTATGTATTTAACCCTTAACTATCCACATTAATCAAATCAACCCTTACTATTTCAAAATAATAAATAAAGGAAATTCCTTTTATTTAAAAAATTTCTGGGTCTTACAACCTCCCTCCTTATGAAATTTCGCCCTCGAATTGACGTACGACACAGTGTTTCAAAAGGTGAGGATACCTCGCTTTCATTTCCGCTTTCAATTCCCGTGTCATTTCCTCTATAGCATGATTCCTCCACAAAACTTTAACTTGTGGTATGACCTTTCATGCTGTAGGATATGCTCCTTCCTATCCAAGATCTTGACAGTACCTCCTCATACGTTAAGTCTTCTACTATCTCGTCCTGCTTCTAACTCAATAACGTGGTTCGGGTCTTTCACATATTTACGAAAGCATGATATGTGAAACACATTATGAACACGAGACATATTCGGAGGTAACGCAAGTCTATAGGCTACATTTCCTACTCGGTCAAGAATTTGAAATGGACCAATAAATCGTGGATTGAGCTTTCCTCTTCCCAAATCTTGTAACTCCCTTCCATGGAGCAACTCGCAACAATACATGATCCCCTACATTAAATTCCACGCCCTTTCGATGAAGATCCGCATAACTCTTTTGTCGATCTTGTGCCGCTTTGTATACGCTATTCAATCATTTGGATCTTTTCTTGTAGTCATACGTATTTAACTCTCGGTCCCAACAATGTTGCTTCACCCACCTCATCCCAACATATTGAGAACGACATTTTCGGCCCATATAATGCTTCAAATGGAGCCACACCTATACTTGCTCGATAACTGCTTGTTGTAGGAGAATTCCACCAATGGTAAATACTTATCCCAACTACCCTTGAAGTCTAGGACACACGTAGTCTTAATAGATCTTCAAGAGTTTGAATAGTCCTCTCGATTGTCCGTCCGCTTGGGGGATGGTATGTCAACTAAATCGCAAATCTGCGCCCATAGCTTTTTGCAAGCTAACCCAAAATCTTGAAGTGAATCTTGGGTCACGATCCAAACTATGGATACAGCATGCCATGTAACCTCACAATCTCATTCACGTGCATATACTAGCAAGACGCTCAAGGAATAAGTCTCCGTGATCGGCAAGAAATGAGCGACTTGGTTAATCTATCAACAATAACCCAAATAGCATTGATGCCTTGAGAAACCGTAGGGAAGACCCGTAACGAAATCCATAGTAATGTGTTCCCACTTCCATTCCGGAATCTCAAGTGGTTGCAACGGACCCTTAGGTACAAGATGCTCCGCTTTTACACGCTGGCAAGTTAAACACATCGAGATAAACTTTGCAATCTCTCTTCATATTGTTCCACCAAAATGTATGTCAAGATCACGATACATTTTAGTACTTCCAGATGGATTGCAAATGGCGTATTGTGTGCCTCCATCATAATCTTGTACTTCAAATCGAGTCGTTAGGAACACAAAGTCTAGAGTGGACTCAAGTATTCCTTCTTCATCAATTCTCGCTCCTAATAGCTCTTTCTTGTACTTTCTTCTTCATACGATCACCCGGCCTGCGGCTTGAGCAACCTTAACTTTTTCTATTAAAGTTGGCTCTACGCGATACTTGACATCATCGCACTCGCTCCCGCATATACGATCTTCTACTCAATGCGCCACCTACCACGCTCGCTTTACCAGATGGTATCAATAGTGTGGTCGTAGTCTTCAATAGCTCGAGCCAACGTCACGCCGCATGTTGAGTCTCTTTTTGAGTGAAGAAATATTTAAGGCTTTTTATGGTCCGAATATATCTCCACTTTCTCCCCATATAGATAATGCCTCCATATCTTTAAGCAAGAAACGATCACCGCTAACTCTAGATCACGAGTAGGATAATTCCTCTCATACTCTTTAAGTTGTCGAGAGGCATAAAGCTATGACTTTCCCACGCCAGCATGAGAACACATCCTAACCCTTTGCCTCAAGCATCAGAGAGATAACAAATCCATCCGAACCAGATGGTATTGTTAGAACAAAATAAATAAGTCTCCTCTTAAGCTCTTGGAAACTCTTCTCGATTCTTCACTCCAAACGAATTTTGTATCCTTCCGAAAGTTAGTCGAAGTTAATGGAGTAGCGATTCGAGAAAACCCTTCCACGAATCTCCGATAATAACCACCTAAGCCCAAAAACTACGACTTCACCACCGACTTCGGCTGTTCTAACTTTCAGATTGCTTCAATCTTCACCGGATCAACAGATACTCCATGTTTCGACACCACGTGCCCAAGGAATGCTACTTCCTCAAGCCGTAACTCACATTTCTTCAATTTGGCATATAGTTGGTTTTCACGGGCCTTTGGAGTACCAAATTCAAATGGTGCTCATGATCTTCACTATTTTGGAATATATGAGAATGTCATCAATAAAGACAACAACGAATCGATCCAAATATTCCTTGAATACTTTGGCTCATCATATCCATGAAAGTCATAGGAGCATTAGTTAGTCCGAAAGACATGACTAAGAATTCATAATGCCCATACCGAGTTCTCAAGGCGCTTTGAATATCCTCGCTTTAATCTTCACCGATGATATCCGAATCTAAGATCGATTTTTGAAAAGAATTGTGCCCTCAGAATCGGTCAAACAAGTCATCAATACGAGGTAGAGGATACCTATTCTTGATGGTGACATGGTTCAATTCCCCGATAGTCAATAATAAAGTCGATACTCCCGCCTTTCTTCTTTACGAATAAAACAGAGCACCCCAAGGAGATGTACTAGATCTATCGAAACCGATGTCCAACAATTCCTCAGAAGTTGGACCTTTAACTCCTCAAGTTCAATAGAGCCATTCGATATGGGGTTTTAGAAATGGGCTTTGTACCAAAGTTCAAGATCAATAAAGAATTCAACTTCACGCTCGGGGTGTACCGGAAGTTCTTCGAAATACGCCAGAAAGTCAATAACAACAGAATATTATTCAAATTTGACGTGTCTTTATTCAAATCCATAACATGGGCTAAGAAAGCTTGACATCCGCTTTTTAATAAACGAATAGCTTTATGATTAGATATGATGTTGATCGATTTTAATGGTTTAGTTGCTTGAATTGCATAACAAAGTCAAGTTAGAATATGAAAACTAACAACCTTACGAAAACAATCAATTTTGGCATGATGAGTAGTTAACCAATCAATCCCTAAAATCACATCAAAAGAAAGTATCTTTAAAGAGATAAGGTCAATGTAAGGTAATGGTGCCAACTTGAATCAAACAAGATTTATAAACAAAGGATGTGATGAAAGTTTCTCCTAACTGAGTTTCCACAGATAGGTCAAAGTCTAATTTCTCCTGAGTCAAGTTTAAACGCTGAGCACATGCAGAGAGATAAATGAATGGGTAGCACCAGATTCAAGTAAGGTATAAACTTCGCAAGAATTTATAAATAGCTTACCCGTGATCACCTCGTTTGGGTTCTCTCGATTATGACCAAATACAACAAACGCCTTCCTAATCGCTGACTTTGACTTTTCTGGGATATGTTTTTTTTGAGTCACCGTCCCTCACGAACTAGGTTTCGCATCGATAATCTCGAGCGATATGTCCTTCCTTTCCACAATTATAGCATACCTTGAACTGTCAGGGACGCTTGACCGATATGTCCCTCTTTTCCGATTTGTAGCAGATACGACCGGGGTCGCTTCTCCTCCCTTAGAACCGCTTCGCCAAGACTTTCATCTTCACATGGTCGTTGTTAAATCTCCTCTTTTAAAATCTCCCCCACTCGCTTTCTTCTATTTTCACGGCCATGATTACCACCAGAGTGGTTACCATTTTCATCCGCTCTGCTTTTTCTCCGCAGTTATCATTATTCTGCTGATCGCTATCTCCGATACGATCCCGTTGTGGTCCTCAGCTTACCGCATTCTCGTTATCTCGCTTCTAATAATTGAGCCCTGCTTACAACATCTCAATAAAGAGAAAATTTATGAGAAATGAGATATCGACGATGCGCCGGGTTTCAAACCTCTAAGAAACATCCCGCCATACGCTCCTCATTCTCCACCAAATGAGGTGCAAACTCGATAACTCGCAAACTTTGCCTCGCATCGAGACACCGCCATGTTGTTTTGTTCCAATCGATGAACTCCACTTCCTTCATACGACGAACACTTTCGTGAAAGTATTTGTCATTAAATAGCTTCAAACGCCTCCCAAGACATGCCGAAAAGCGGCCGATGGGTACGCTTCACGCACTCCCACCAAGAGTCCGCCTCGCCACTTAACATAAAGGTGGCGAATGGAACCTTCGTTCCTCCGCATCCCAAGACATCGAATATCTTGGTAATTTGTTTGACCCATGTTTCCCGCCATGATCGGATCTCGCTTTCCCTTAAATTCGTGGTCCCAACTCTTTGAACTGCTCATTGTGATAACCCGTGAATTGCTATTTCCTCCTCAGATTTTGAACACGAAGTTTCTCGTCTCGATTTTGCATGAATCGCAAAAAAACTTCTAAACATCCCTCGCTCATCATCTCGCTCAATGGTGGTGTTGTTCACAGGAGGAACATTGCCACCGTTGCACGCTTCTCCTCGCTGGTGAAGACAGCATCTCCACTGGCCTCATTTACTCATTGTTAATATTCTCAATCGACATTCTCAAATACCGCTATAAAACAAGGGTTAATTAAGGAAATCAATATATCACATAATATCCCTATATACGACGACCAACTAACAAATAAGCTTAGTAGGACACACTAGCGAAGGATTTACTCGCCTCTCCTCCTAGTTCTATTCCCCGATCTCCGCCAGAGATCATATCCCTAAGCTCGATACCAACCGTGACGCCCCCCCAAAATAGGTATACATCACCTATTCTGAGTTGTCAATACACGGCATGTAAACAACTACAACTTTATTATTACAACAAGAAATCGTGAGTTTGAATACAAATATTATCTTCTGCATAATATCTATACTCAAATAAATCCTCATCACATTTATCGATACATTATTTTACAAAATGGTGAGGACTACTAAACAATCCTTTCTAAAACCTTCATTCCATACCCCACTGCATACTCGCTATATTCTCGCCTCCCGAGAAAAAATGGAACAAAAGGAAAAAGGGTGAGCTCAACTAGCTCAAGAAAGAATATTATGACTAAGATAATATACAACAAATTATCGTTAGTCTTCAACAGGAAAAATCTAATAGAATACAATAGACAACAAATTTAAATCAATATTCGCAATGAAATAATAATTCATTGTAAGAGTTAAGAGAGAATGCAAACTACTATCTTCTATGTATGAATTTAAAAGTTCATCGCTCATCTTTTATCCTCGTAACATCAATCAATATACATCCGAATCAAATATTCATCTTTGCACTACAGCCAAAGATATTCATCACCGGTCATGTTCATTTAAACACTGCTCATCTTTGCACTACGTGCCAAAGATATTCTTCAGAATCATTCATCTTTTGCACTACAAAGCCAAAGATATTCTTAAGAAATCATTCATCTTTGCACTACAGTGCCAAAGATATTCCATAATATCATCATTTAAGACCGAGGATGATGAAAATATTTTTTTTTAAAGAAACGAATCCAAAGGAAACAAAATGACAAGGATTAAGGATTAAGGATTCGTACTTGGTTTTATCCACGTCCCAAAAATACCTCAAAAATAATCATAGTGGTGTAAAATTCAAGAATGATCAAAACATGGATACAATCGTAGCTAGTATCCGTATAGATATTTTGGACAAAAAGAAGAAATTTTATTTTTCTATGAATAGTGTCAGATATCGTGAATAGTGTCAGATACGTGAATAAAGGCCGTATACGTGAATAGTAACTCCGACACCAAAAGATAGAAATTCCACAAAAACATCTTCACGCTTCATGAATAGTACTTTTGAATAAGAACTCGTGAATAAGAACTCATAAATAGTAACTCGTGAATAGTAACTCATGAATAAGAACCCATGAATAGTAACCCCACATGAAAAAAGTTCCAAATTTGATAAAACTTCAGATCAATATTTCAAAGATAATGATATTGAAGAAATAATATCATTACGAAAAAAAAATAATATCCCTTACCTCGAAAGATTAAGACTTCAAATTGAATAATGTATATAAAGTATCAAGGAACTTGCACCAGCCTAGCAATACTCAAAGTATACTCAAAATACTCACAAGAATACGCTCAAAATATCGAGAGAGAAATAGAGAAAACTTCAGCTTCGTGTGATTTTCAATTCTAACCTAAGACCCTATTTATAGAAAATGCTTAACACCAAAGCGTAAAATTTAATATAATATTAATATAATTATACAAATTTTCCTTAGCCCACCTTTTGGTCAAAACACCAGCCACACATGTTAATGATGACCAAAAAAAATACAAAAAACGTTTTTCTTAACAAAAATAATTTAAACTCCCAAAATCAATTATTTTGAGCTTCTAACTTCAATAATTCATAATAAATAGCCCTTTCATCAGAAAATTCAAATCTCGTGAGTTTTTATAGGAAATTCAATTCTCTACAACTTTGCAGAAGAAAGTTTTTCCAAATTCCAAATAGAAATTGACCGAAATCCACAAACGGGCGATTTTACAAAAGCTATAATCAAATTTCTACTAATAAATGGGTCCACCAACACACAAAACATGTTTTAAACATTTAATGCCACAAAAATACTCTTCCTCCTCATATACTCATATATCCCACATTCATTGTAAAATATCACCATTAATATATTATTAAAATAATATATTTAAATGAATTATTTTATCGTAAAAGATAAAATATTAATTTTCAACAATTGTCATTTTAAAAATTTTCTCCATCTATATCCACATAAAATCAATATTTTCCTCATCATATAAATCAATAATTAATTATTCACAAATAATATTACGTAATCACAATATTGACAACCGTGCAAAGTAGCCTCAGAAAGAGGGGCTTTCCAATAAGAATTTCTTCTTCATCTACAATTAATTAGATGACCAAACCTCTCCTTAGATGTAACTTTCTAGACATTGCCAATAATGTTATCTAATAATATTATTCAAATAATATGAATTATTGCTTCGATAATGAAAAATACTGTGTAATGACAATTATCAAAACAACAAAGAATATAAAATATCAACGCAGCAAATTATTAACTCAATAAAATAATCGAATAAGAATTATCGTAACCATTATCGAGTAGTGCCTTCTTCACGTAAGAATCAATAATTGGTGCAATACCGTGTGCTACCGCTCAACAACGCCAGACATTAGTGTGTTTTAACCACCGGGTATTCCAACAAGATAATCTGTAATAACTACGCTGCTATTTAAAAAACAACTTATATTTGTCGCTTTCTTCATCCAATCGCTTTCATGGGGGGCTCACACATGGTCATTACATGCCGTCATTTAATATTCCCCGACAAAGATTTAATATTCCACGACCAAACGAATATTCCCCGACAATAATGAATATTTTATAACCACTTGCTTATTTTGAAATATTTATGATTTAACCCTTAACTATCCACATTAATCAAATCAACCCTTACTATTTCAAAATAATAAATAAAGGAAATTCCTTTTATTTAAAAATTTTGGGTCTTACAACCTCCCTCCTTATGAAATTTCGTCTCGAAATCGACGACGCACTGGTGTTTTGAAAAGGTGAGGATACCTCGCTTTCATTTCGCTTCCAATTCCTGTGTCATTTCTATATAGCATGATTCCTCCACAAAACTTTAACTTGTGGTATGACCTTTCTTCATACAGGGACATGCTCCTTCCTATCCAAGATCTTGACAGTACCTCCTCACACGCTAAGTCTTCTACTATCTCGTCCTGGCTTCTAACTCAATAACGTGGTTCGGTCTTTCACATATTTACGAAGCATGAGATATGTGAAACACATTATGAACACGAGACATACTCTGAGGTAACGCAAGTCTATAGGCTACATTTCCTACTCCTGTCAAGAATTTGAAATGGACCAATAAATCGTGGATCGAGCTTTCCTCTCTTCCCAAATCTTGTAACTCCCTTCCATGGAGCAACTCGCAACAATACATGATCCCCTACATTAAATTCCACGCCCTTTTTCGATGAAGATCCGCATAACTCTTTTGTCGATCTTGTGCCGCTTGTATACGCTGTCGAATCATTTGATCTTTTCTTTAGTCATACGTATTTAACTCTGTCCCAACAATGTTGCTTCACCCACCTCATCCCAACATATCGAGAAATCCACATTTTCGCCCATATAATGCTTCAAATGGAGCCACACCTATACTTGCTCGATAACTCATTGTTGTAGGAGAATTCCACCAATGGTAAATACTTATCCCAACTACCCTTGAAGTCTAGGACACGTAGTCTTAATAGATCTTCAAGAGTTTGAATAGTCCTCTCGATTGTCCGTCTGCTTGGGGATGGTATGCCAACTAAATCGCAAATGCGCTCCCATAGCTTTTTGCAAGCTAACCCAAAATCTTGAAGTGAATCTTGGGTCACGATCCAAACTATGGATACAGTGCATGCCATGCAACCTCACAATCTCATTCACGACATATACTAGCAAGACGCTCAAGGAATAAGTCTCCGTACGGCAAGAAATGAGCGCATTTGGTTAATCTATCAACAATAACCCAAATAGATTGATGCCTTGAGAAACCGTAGGAAGACCCGTGAACGAAATCCATAGTAATGTGTTCCCACTTCCATTCCTAATCTCAAGTGGTTGCAACGGACCCTTAGGTACAAGATGTCCGCTTTACACGCTGGCAAGTTAAACACATCGAGATAAACTTTGCAATCTCTCTCTTCATATTGTTCCACCAAAATGTATGTCAAGATCACGATACATTTTAGTACTTCCGTGATGGATTGCAAATGGCGATTGTGTGCCTCCATCATAATCTTGTACTTCAAATCGTAGTCGTTAGGAACACAAAGTCTAGAGTGGACTCAAGTATTCCTTCTTCATCAATTCTCGCTCCTAATAGCTCCTTCTTGTACTTTCTTCTTCATACGATCATCGGCTTCGGGTTGGGCTCGAGCAACCTTAACTTTTCTATTAAAGTCGGCTCTATGCGATATACTTGACATCATCGCACTCGCTCCCCGCATATGATCTTCTACTCAATGCGCCGCCTACCACGCTCGCTTTTACTGTGATGGTATCAATAGTGTGGTCGTAGTCTTCAATAGTTCGAGCCAACGTCATTGCATGTTGAGTTCTTTTTTGAGTGAAGAAATATTTAAGGCTTTTATGGTCCTAATATATCTCCACTTTCTCCCATATAGATAATGCTCCATATCTTTAGCGCTGAAAACGATCGGGCCGCTAACTCTAGATCATGAGTAGTAGGATAATTCCTCTCATACTCTTTTTGTTGTCGCGAGGCATAGGCTATGACTTTCCCACGCTGCATGAGAACACATCCTAACCCTTTGCTCAAGCATCATCAGAGATAACAAATCCATCCGAACCAGATGGTATTGTTGAACAAAAAACAAATAAGTCTCCTCTTAAGCTCTTGGAAACTCTTCTCGCATTCTTCGCTCCAAACGAATTTTGTATCCTTCCGAAGTTAGTGAAGTTAATGAAGTAGCGATTCGAGAAAACCCTTCCACTAATCTCCGATAATAACCAAATTTAAGCCCAAAAACTACGTGACTTCACCACCGACTTTGCTGTCTCTAACTTCAGATTGCTTCAATCTTCACGGATCAACAGATACTCCATGTTTCGACACCACGCGCCCAAGGAATGCTACTTCCTCAAGCCGTAACTCACATTTCTTCAATTTGGCATATAGTTGGTTTTCACGGGCCTTTGAGTACCAAATTTCAAATGGTGCTCATGATCTTCACTATTTTGGAATATACGAGAATGTCATCAATAAAGACAACAACGAATCGATCCAAATATTCCTCAATACTCGGCTCATCATATCCATGAAAGTCATGCAGGAGCATTAGTTAGTCCGAAAGACATGACTAAGAATTCATAATGCCCATACCGAAGTTCTCAAGGCGCCTTTGAATATCCTCGCTTAATCTTCACCGATGATATCCGTAATCTAAGATCGATTTTGAAAAGAATTGCGCCCTCAGAATCGGTCAAACAAGTCATCAATACGAGGTAGAGGATACCTATTCTTGATGGTGACATGGTTCAATTCCCCGATAGTCATCAATACAAAGTCGCATACTCCCGCTTTCTTCTTTACAAATAAAACAGAGCACCCCAAGGAGATGTACTAGATCGAATGAAACCGATGTCCAACAATTCTCAGAGTTGGACCTTTAACTCCTCAAGTTCAATAGAGCCATTCGATATGGGGTTTTAGAAATGGGCTTTGTACCAGTGTTCAAGATCAATAAAGAATTCAACTTCACGCTCGGGGTAGACCGGAAGTTCTTCTAGAAATACGTCCGAAAGTCAATAACAACAGAATATTATTCAAATTTGACGTGTCTTTATTCAAATCCATAACATGGGCTAAGAAAGCTTGACATCCGCTTTTTAATAAACGAATAGCTTTATGATTAGATATGACAAAGGATCGATTTTAATGGTTTAGTTGCTTGAATTGCATAAACAAAGTTGGTTAGAATATGAAAACTAATAACCTTACGAAAACAATCAATTTTGGCACGATGAGTAGTTAACCAATCAATCCCTAAAATCACATCAAAAGCAAGTATCTTTAAAGAGATAAGGTCAATGTAAGGTAATGGTGCCAACTTGAATCAAACAAGATTTATAAACAAAGGGATGTGATGAAAGTTTCTCCTAACGGAGTTTCCACAGATAGTCAAAGTCTAATTTCTCCTGAGTCAAGTTTAAACGCTGAGCACATGCAGAGAGATAAATGAATGGGTAGCACCCAGATCAAGTAAGGTATAAACTTCGCAAGAATTTATAAATAGCTTACCCGTGATCACCTCGCTTGGGTTCTCGATTATGACCAAATACAACAAACGCCTTTCCCTAATCGCTGACTTTGACTTTTCCGGGATGTTTTTTTCGAGTCACCGTCCCTCATTGAACTAGGTTTCGCCATCGCATAATCTCGAGCGATATGTCCTTCCTTTCCACAATTATAGCATACCTTGAACTGCAGGGGCGCTTGACCGATATGTCCTCTTTTCCGCATTTGTAGATATGACCGGTGGTCGCTTCTCCTCCCTTAGAACCAGCTTCACGCCAAGACCGCCATCTTCATACGGTCGTTGTTAAATCTCCTCTTTAAAATCTCCCCGACTCGCTTCTTCTATTTTCACGGCTATGATTACCACCAGAGTGGTTACCATTTCTGTTCGCCTCTCGCTTTTCTTTCTCAGCAGTTATCATTATTCATTGATCGCTATCTCCGATACGATCCTCGTTGTGGTCCTCAAATTGACCGTATTCGTATCTCGCTTCTAATAATTGAGCCCTCATTTACAACATCTCAATAAAGAGAAAATTTATGAGAAATGAGATATCGACGATGCTTGGGTTTCAAACCTCTAAGAAACATCCGCTGGCCATATCGCTCTCTCATTCTCCACCAAATGAGGTGCAAACCGATAACTCGCAAACTTTGCCTCGCATCGAGACACCGCCATGTTGTTTTGTTTCCAATCGATGAACTCCACTTCCTTCATACGACGAACACTTTCGTGAAAGTATTTGTCATTAAATAGCTTCAAACGCTCCCAAGACATGCCGAAAAGTACCGATGGTACGCTTTCACGACTCCCACCAAGAGTCCGCCGCCACTTTAACATAAAGGTGGCGAATGGAACCTTCTCTCTCCGCATCCCAAGACATCGAATATCTTGGTAATTTGTTTGACCCATGCTTCCGCCATGATCGGATCTCGCTTTCCTAAATTCGTGGTCCCAACTCTTTGAATCGCTTGGTCGTGACAACCCGTGAATTGCTATCATTTCCTCCTCAGATTTTGAACACGAAGTTTCCTCGTCTGATTTTGCATGAACTCGCAAAAACTTCTAAACATCCCCTCGCTCATCATCCGCTTCAATGGTGTTGTTCACAGGAGGAACATTGCCACTGTTGTACGCTCTCCTCGTTGGTAAAGACAGCATCTCCACTTGGCCTCATTTCCATTGTTAATATTCTCAAATGACATTCTCAAATACCGTCATAAAACAAGGGTTAATTAAGAAATCAATATATCACATAATATCCCTATATAATCACCAACTAACAAATAAGCTTAGTAGGACACACTAGCGAAGGATTTACTCGCCTCCCTCCTAGTTCTATTCCCCGATCTCCGCCAGAGATCATATCCCTAAGCTCGATACCAACCGTGACGCCCCAAAATAGGTATACATCACCTATTCTCGAAATTGTCATATACGGTACGTAAACAACTACAACTTTATTATTACAACAAGAAATCTGTGAGTTTGAATACAAATATTATCTTCTGCATAAATATCTATACTCAAATAAATCCTCATCACATTTATTGATACATTATTTTACAAAAATGGTGAGGACTACTAAACAATCCTTTCTAAAACCTTTATTCCATACCCCGACTTGCACTTCGCTATATTCTCGCCTCCCCGAGAAAAAAAAATGGAACAAAAAAGGGAAAAGGGTGAGCTCAACTAGCTCAAGAAAGAATATTATGACTAAGATAATATACAACAAATTATCGTTAGTCTTCAACAGGAAAAATCTAATAGAATACAATAGACAACAAATTTTAAATCAATATTCGCAATGAAATAATAATTCATTAGAAGAGTTAAGTAGAGAATGCAAACTACTATCTTCTATGTATGAATTTAAAAGTTCATCGCCTATCTTTTATCCCCAGAACATCAATCAATATACATCCGAATCAAATATTCATCTTCGCACTACAGCCAAAGATATTCATCACCGGGTCATGTTCATTTAAACACTGCTCATCTTTGCACTACGCCAAAGATATTCTTCAGAAATCATTCATCTTTGCACTACAAAAGCCCAAAGATATTCTTAAGAAATCATTCATCTTTGCACTACTATGTGCCAAAGATATTCCATAATATCATCATTTAAGACCGAGGATGATGAAAATATTTTTTTTAAAGAAACGAATCCAAAGGAAACAAAATGACAAGGATTAAGGATTAAGATTCGTACTTGGTTTTATCCACGCCCAAAAATACCTCAAAAATAATCATAGTGGTGTAAAATTCAAGAATGATCAAAACATGGATACAATCGAGCTAAGTATCCGTATTAGATATTTTGGACAAAAAGAAGAAATTTTATTTTTCTATGAATAAGACCAGATACGTGAATAGTGCCGATATCGTGAATAAAGGCCAGATACGTGAATAGTAACTCTACACCAAAAGATAGAAATTCCACAAAAACATCTTCACGCTTTCATTAATAGTACTTTTGAATAAGAACTCGTGAATAAGAAACTCGCTGAATAGTAGAATCGTGAATAAGAACTCATGAATAAGAACCCATGAATAGTAACCCCATATGAAAAAGTTCCAAATTTGATAAAAACTTCAGATCAACATTTCAAAGATAATGATATTGAAGAAATAATATCATTACGAAAAAAAATAATATCCCTTACCTCGAAAGATTAAGACTTCTAAAAATAATAATATAGTATAGGAAAGGAACTTGCACCGCATCTAGCAATACTCAAAGTATACTCAAAATACTCACAAGAATACGCTCAAAATATCGAGAGAGAAATAGAGAAAAAACTTCGCTTTTACGGTGTGATTTTCAATTCTAACCCAAGACCCTATTTATAGAAAATGCTTAGAACACCAAAGCGTAAAATTTAATATAATATTAATATAATTATACAAATTTTCCTTAGCCCACCTTTTGGTCAAAACACCAGCCACACATGTTAATGATGACCAAAAAAAATACAAAAAACGTTTTTCTTAACAAAAATAATTTAAACTCCCAAAAATCAATTATTTCGGAGCTTCGGAACTTCAATAATTCATAATAAATAGCCCTTTCATCAGAAAATTAGAATCTCATGAGTTTTTATAGGAAATTCAATTCTCTACAACTTTGCAGAAGAAAGTTTTTCCAAATTCCAAATAGAAATTGACCGAAATCCACAAACGGGTGATTTTACAAGCTATAATCAAATTTCTACCAATAATTGTATCCACCAACACACAAAAATGTGTTTTAAACATTTAATGCCACAAAATACTCTTCCTCCTCATATACTCATATATCCCACATTCATTATAAAATATCACCGTTAATATATTATTAAAATAATATATTTAAATGAATTATTTTATCGTAAAAGATAAAATATTAATTTTCAACAATTGTCATTTTAAAATTTTCTCCATCTATATCCACATAAAATCAATATTTTCCTCATCATATAAATCAATAATTAATTATTCACAAATAATATTACAGAATCACAATATTGACAACCAGCTTCCTGTGAAAGAGGGGCTTTCCAATAAGAATTTCTTCATCAAGCGCCAAGCAATTAGATGACCAAACCTCTCCTTAGATGTAACTTTCTAGACATTGCCAATAATGTTATCTAATAATATTATTCGATAATATGAATTATTGCTTCGATAATGAAAAATACCGTAATGACAATTATCAAAACAACAAAGAATATAAAATATCAACGCAAAGAAATTATTAACTCAATAAAATAATCGAATAAGAATTACATCGTAACCATTATCGAGTAAAGCCTTTCTTACGTAAGAATCAATAATTGGTGCAATACCGCAATGCACCGCTCAACAACGCCAGTACAAGTGTGTTTTAACCACCGGTATTCCAACAAAGATTAATTGTGAATAACTACACGCCATGTTATTTAAAAACAACTTATATTTGTCGCTTTCTTCATCCAATCGCTTTCAAGCATGGGGCCCACACATACATGTCAAAGGCCATTCGCATTTAATATTCCCACACAGCATTTAATATTCCACGACCAAACGAATATTCCCCACAACAATGAATATTTTATAACCACTTGCTTATTTTGAAATATTTGCGATTTAACCCTTAACTATCCACATTAATCAAATCAACCCTTACTATTTCAAAATAATAAATAAAGGAAATTCCTTTTATTTAAAAAATTTTGGTCTTACAATGACCACACTATTCAATACCATCAAAGCGTAACGTAGGTAATGACGCGTTGAGTAGAAGATCATATGCGAGGAACGAGTGCAATGATGTCAAGTATACGCATAGAGCCAACTTTAATAGAAAAAGTTAAAGTTGCTTAAGCCACCGACCCGGAGCTGATGCGTATGAATAAGAAAGTATAAGAAGGTGCTATTTCGGAAGCGAGAATCGATGAAGAAGGAATACTTCGAGTCCACTCCAGACTTTATGTTCCTAACGACTCTGATTTGAAGTACAAGATCATGACGGAGGCACATAATACACCGTTTGCAATCCATCCTGGAAGTACCAAAATGTATCGTGATCTTCGACATACATTTTGGTGGAACAACATGAAGAGAGAGATTGCAAAGTTTATCTCGAGGTGTTTAACTTGTCAACGTGTAAAGGCGAGCATCAAGTACCTAAGGGTCCATATAACCACAGCTTGAGATTCCGAAATGGAAGTGAGGACAGATTACCATGGATTTCAAGTACGGGTCTTCCCACGGTTTCTCAAGGCATAAATGCTATTTGGGTTATTATTGATAGATTAACCAAGTCCGCTTTCATTTCTTCTGCCGACACGGAGACTTATTCCTTGAACATCTTGCTCATATGTATGTAAATGAGATCGTGAGATTGCATGGCATGCCAAGATCCATAGTTTCGGATCGTGACCCAAGATTCACTTCACGATTTTGGGTTAGCTTGCAAAAAGCTATGGGCACGGATTTGATTTATCTGGGCCGCATACCATCCTCAAAGGGACGAATAATCGAGAGAGGACTATTCAAACTCAAGATATATTAAGACTTTGTGTCCTAGACTTCAAGGAGTTGGTATAAGTATTTACCATCGGTGGAATTCTCATACAACAACAAAGCTTATCAAGCAAGTATAGGGGTAGCTCCATTCAAGCATTGTATGGAAGAAAGTGTCTCTCTCCAAAGATATTGGGATGAGGTGGGTGAAGCAACATTGTTGGGACCAGAGTTGGTAACGTATTACTACTTAAAAGATCCAAATGATTCGACAACGATACAAACCAAGCACCAGATCGACAAAAGAGTTATGCGGATCTTCATCGAAAGGACGTGGAATTTAGTATTGGGGATCATGTATTGTTGTGTGTTGCCCCATGGAAGGGAGTTACAAGATTCTAGAACAGAGGAAAGCTCAATCCATGATTTATTGGTCCATTTCAATTCTCTCGACCGAGTAGGAAATGTAGCCTATAGACTTGCATTTACCTCCAAGTATGTCTCGTGTTCATAATGTTTTTCATATATCCGTATTTCAGAAATATGTGAAAGACCCGAACCACATTATTGAGTTAGAACCCATGATGAGATAATAGAAGACTTAACGTACGAGGAGGTACCTATCAAGATCTTAGATAGGAAGGAGCATGTCTTACATACAAAGGTCATACCACAAGTTAAAGTTTTGTGGAGAAACCATGCTATTGAGGAAATGACCTGTGAGTTGGAAACGGAAATAAAAGCGAGGTATCCTCACCTTTTCGAAACACCAGTTACGTACGTCAATTTTGAGGACGAAATTTCATAAGGAGGGGAGGTTGTAATACCCCAACTTATTATAAATAAAATCAAATTTCCTCTATTTATTATTTTGAAATAGTAAGGGTTGATTTGATTAATGTGGTTAGTTATGGGTAAAATGCTAAATATTTCAAATATGCAAGTGGTTATAAAATATTCATTTTTATCTGAGAATATTTGTTTGGTCGTGGAATATTCTTACCGTTTGGAATATTCATAACCAACGGCAAAGCCTTGTGTGGGCCCCATAACGGAAAACAATTGGATGAAGAAAACGACAAGTATAAGTTGTTTATAAATAACTACGTAGTTATTCTCATTATATCTTGTTGGAATACCCGGTGGTTAAAACACATTAGCATGCCCAGTATTGCACCAATTATTGATTCTTACGTAGGAAGGCATTACTCAATAATTGTTACAGTAGTTACTGTTCAATATTTTATTTTATTGATTCAATAATTGCTACGTTGATATTTTATATTATTGTTGTTTCAATAATTGTCACTACACAGTATTTTCATTATCAGATCAATAATTCATATTATTTGAATAATATTATTAGATAACATTATTGCCAATGTCTAGAAAGTTTTGTCTAAGGAGAGGTTTGGTCACCTAATTGCACGCCAAAGAAGGAGAAATCTTTATTGAAAGCCCCTCTTCCCAGGAACTATCTGGTTGTCATGATTGTGATTCTCGTAATATTATTTGTGAATAATTAATTATTGATTTATATGATAAGAAAAATATTCATTTTATGTGGATATAGATGGAGAAAATTTTTAATGTGATAATTGTTGAAAAATAGTTATTTTATCTTTTCTGATAAATAATTCATTTAAATATATTATTATATTTTAATAATATAATAATGGTGATATTTTTACAATAAATGTGGGATATATGAGTATATGAGGAGGAAGAGTATTTTTGTTACAAAAATTGTTTAAAACATGTTAAACATGTCTGTGGGCCCATTTCTTGACTGAAATTTGATTATAGCTTGTAAAATCGCCCATTTGTGGATTTCGGTCAATTTCTATTTGGAATTTGGAAAAACTTTCTTCTGCAAAGTTGTAGAATGAAATTTTCTATGGAAAAGACATGAGGTTTGAATTTTTCTGATAAAAGGCTATTTATTATGAATTATTGAAGCTCCGAAGTTCCAGAATAATTGATTTTTGGAAATTTTAATTATTTTTTTAAAGAAAAACATTTTTGGTGAGTGTCCCACATGTGATAAATGTGTTAAGTTGCTAGAATTCAGATTTCAAAGTGGGCGTAGGAATTTATTTTATAAATAATATTATTATATTCAATTTTCTGCTTTGGTGTTCTAAGCATTTTCCTATAAATAGGGTGCTTAGGTTAGAATTAAAAATCACACCAAAAACTAAAGTTTTCTCTCTCTATATTATTGAGCGTATTCTTGTGAGTATTTTGATACTTTGAGTGTTGCTATACGGTGCAAGTTTCCTTCAAAGACTATATCCAAAGATTCCAAATTTGTAAGTACAATCTTTTCAAGGTAAGGGATATTATTTTTTTTAAATGATATTATTTCTTCTAATATCATTATGCCGGAATATTGGTAAGATTTTTCTTGTGAAATTCTTGTCTTTTAGTGTCTGGGGTTACTATTCACGATATCACTGATTATTCACGATACTCTGCACTTATTCATGAATACTTGACTATTCACAGAAAAATTAAATTTTTGTTTTTCGTCCAAAATATCTATTATGGATACTAGCTTTGATTGTATCCATGTTTTGATCATTCTTGAATTTTACTTCACTATAGTTATTTATGAAGTATTTTTGAACTCGGATTGTTTAAAGTACGAATCCTTAATATTTGTTCTTTTGTTTCACTGGATTCGTTTTCTTTAAAATATTTTTCATCATCCTCAGTCCTAAAAGATGATATTACTGAATATCTTTGGCCTGTAGTGCAAAGATGGTTGATTTTCTTATGAATATCTTTGGCCCGTAGTGCAAAGATGTACAGGTGTTGAGATGAACATGACCAACTGATGAATATCTTTTGGCCTCAGAGTAAAGATGAATATTTGATTCAAGATGAATATTGATTGATGTTACAGGGATAAAATATTGATGATGGACTTTTAAATTCATAGATTAATTTCATTCTCTACGTAACTCATCTATGAATTGTTATTTTCGCTGCGAATATTGATCTGAAACTTGTTGTTTATTATATTCTATCAGATTTTTCCCTGTTGAAGACTAACGATAATTTGTTCTATATTATCTTAGTCATAATATTCTTTACTGGGCTAGTTCAGCTCACCCTTTTCCTTTTTGTTCCATTTTTCTTCTCAGGAGGCGAAAATGTAACGAGTACTAGTCGGGGTGTGGAATGATGGTTCTAGAAGTTGTTTTAGTAGTCCTCACCATTTTTGTAAAATAATGTACCAATAATTGTAATGAGGACTTAGTTGGGTATGGATATTGTCTAGATGACAATATTTGTATTTAAACTTACAGTTTATATGTTGTATTAATAAAGTTGTAATTGTTTCTATACCATGTTATTGACAACTCAAAATGGGTGATGTATACCTATTTTGGGGGCGTCACAACTATAACACCATCTCGGACCATCACTCCGTTCCCCGACTAGTTCCGGCTACATTCTCATTTCCTGAAGAGAACAATGAAAGCAAAAGGGTGAGCTCAACTAGCCCAGTAAGAAATATTATGACTAAGATAATGCAGGATAAATTATCATTAGCCTTCAACAATGTTAAACTGATAAAATACAATAGACATCAAGTTTAACTGCAGCGGAATAAGCAATCCATTAGAATAGTCAAGTAGAGCATGATATCTACTATCTTCTATGATTTAAAATATTTTCATCAATTTTATCACGAGACTCAACAATAAATAAACCACATCATCGAGTCATCCTCAGACTACTGGCCAAGGATATTCATTAAATCATCAATGGTCATGACTATACCGAATAATCCTCGGTCATAATTATACCAAAAACTATCCATCAATGCACTACACGAGCCACCGAGGACTTTTACCACATCATTTATAACATTACAGTCATGATTATACCGAATGATCCCTCGATCATAATCATACCAAGTCCATCTACGCATCGTAAGCCAAAGATGACTTTCATCACAATATAAGCATGAGGATGATGACAATGACATAATAATTCAATAAAACAAGTTCAAGAATAAATTTTAAAGATTTATAAGTTAATTTATCCTGAAATCAATTACGTCCAAATTGTCAACATGATATTTCTTTGTGGAGTAAAATTCAAGAATGCTCGTAAGAATATTTCCATGAAAAGATCTTCGGATGAAGCGCAAATATCCGGGATATTCTACTAATTTTATGGAGTATAGAAGTCAAAACTTTAACCAACCGAGTATAATAGAATATATGAAACTTCAAATGGATTTTCGCTTCGCCGTGCGCAGTAATCCACGTAGATGCATCATTTCCACAATTTAATAAAGAATGAATACAAAGGATCATTCACCATGCATGCAGAATCCACATGCATGACAAAGTTATTCCAATAGAATAATAAAGAATGGAATAATGAAGAATTCACCGTGCATGCGATAGACCGCATGCATGTTTATTCTCAACTAATAATAAAGAATGGAACCAGTCACGCCAGAATCCGCATGCATGTGATATTCCAACGAGTAATAATAAAGAATGGAACCAGTGTCATGCGTAATCCATACGCATGTGGATATTCCAATGAATAATAAAGAATAGAATAACAACAAAATTCACCAAGCATGCGATAGACCAAGATGCAGAATGTATTTATTCCAATGTAATAATAAAGAATGGAATAATAGAAGAATTTCACCATGTATGCGGTTTCAGCATGACGAAGTTATTCCAACATAATAATAAAGAATGGAATAACAACTCTTACGAGTATTGAAAGAAAATAACTCTCTTCATGAATACGAAAGAATAATACCCCTTACTTTAGAAGAAACTGGATATTGGAATAGTGAGGTAGCAGACTTCTCTTCTTCTTTCTCTCTATAATTTCTCTCTATAATAATTGCTCTATAGCTTTAGTGAATTGGTGAGAAATGAAGGAAGAATGAGCTTCTATTTATAGGAAAATATAGTTTCGATAATTGCACGTTTTGGGGCTCGAAATATTACAGTACAATACCTTCCTCGTTTTCTTCATTTTTAATTTAGTCCTGCAAGTATAATCAAACTTGCACAACCTCCCCTAATAGTAAATAATGTAAATCAATAGTTCAATCATGTGAATCAATAGTTATAATCATGTGAAAATACAAATTACAGTATAGTACCTCCATCTATACCTCCATTTTTAACTTAGTCATGCAAGTATTATCAATCTTGCACCAACTCCCTTAATAGTATAAGAATGTGAATCAATAGGACACACATGTGAACAAATAGTTACAATCATGTGAATTAATAGCAATTAATTGCTCATTTATCCTTAATTACCCATCTGACCGTCGAAGATAACTTCCAGACATCAATTAATATCGAAATAAATGTCGATATCCACTAACACTAATAATTCCAACACAATGGAACTATCAATTTTATCTTTAATCAACACGAACTTATTCATCATTAATATTATAACTCACAATATTTAACAACCAGGTCGTTCCCAGGAAAGAGGGGGCCTTCCGATAAGGATTTCTCTTTATTAGCGCAAGCAATTAGATGACCAAACCTCTCCTCGACATAACTTCTGACATCAGAAATATTTCAATTTAATAATATGGATAATTTTGTCGCCTCAATTATTGATTTAATAATATATCATATAATGCGAGATGATACCGCGACAATAATCGAATCAATAATATGAGAGATATGATGCGTAATTATCGTAGCAATAATTAAGTTTAACTAAGTAACTTCTCACGTAAGCATCAATAATCAATACCGTGTGCTCTCTTTATGCAATCAATGCCAGTAATCTCGTACTTTTACTAATGGTAGTTTTTAACGGTAACACTTTTCGTAGTTATTTTTAATAAAAGATAATTTCATCATTTTCTTACTACGACAATAATACTTTCGTTTGTGGAGTCCACTTAATGATTGTGTCATCGCATTTAATATTCCCCGTTAAAACGAATATTCCCCAGACCAATCGAATATTATATAACCACTTGCTTACTTTGCAAAATTTGTAAATATTACCCACAACTATAACATTATATCAAATCCACACCGTAATATTCAAAAAAATATTTCGAGAAATTTAAATCTTTATTCATAAAATATGGGGTCTCATAGTATGGGTGTGGAGAATTTGAAGTAGAAGTTGATGACAGAATATGGGTTGTGAATTTGAATGATTGGACTTGTGGTTGTAAAATGTGGCAGCTTAGTGGGATTCCTTGAAGACATGTTGTGTCTGCAATATAGGCAAATAGGGAGCAGCCAGAGGCTTATTGCCATCAGTGCTATAACAAGGATGTATACTTGAACACATATAACTTTATCATAAAGCCTGTGCGAGGTCACCATGAATGGTTTCATTCCAATTTTGCTAAGATTCAGCCTTCACTCTATCATAAGCCCACTGGCAGACCAAGGAAACCCAGAAGAAAGGTTGCAGATGAACCAAAAAACCAACATATAAAATAACACCAAAAGGTGGCAATCATCACGTGTAAGAGTGTTTAACACTAGTAAGCATAACAAATAGGCACGTATACATTGCCTTTTCATCCTAAATCAAGAATAAACAAGGTATATACTTTATGTTTTTCATACTATCAATTGTATTTTTAACTCTTATTTATAACAGTTTAACATGTTTTGATTTTTAGACAAATAACAAACAACATCAGTCAACTGCACAGTCAACACAGTTAGACATTCCTACCAGACCACATCAATCCACTGAAGGGACTACAACTAATGTGCAACAGATTCCTGTTAAGGTACATTTTAATAGATTACTGGGTTTTATTGGAATGCATTTTACATCTCCCTTATTTCATTATTGGATAACTGTTCATCTGCTTAGGTAAGTTGGTGTTCATTAACTGGAATGGTTGTGTTCATTGGCATGTTAATAGATTTTATATAGGGATAACAAACATGCTTGTGCATTACTTTTTAGCCAAATCCCAGGCCACAAAAGTTGCATACTAGAGGACAGTCAAGTCAAGGGACTGCTACTGCTACAACAACTTCAAAAATACGTAATCAACCCAAATCAAGCTCTCAACCTAATCCCACACCAAATTTGTCTACTATATGGAGTAATCAGCCTGCTTCAAGCTCACAGCCTATGAGGAAGAACATAAAGAAGGGAGTCATAAAGAGCAAGATAGGCAAATCGCCAAAAAAGGGAGGACTGGGGGGATTAAGGCTTTAATGTTTCAATGGGTAGTTTTTGGAGCATTTTTGTCTTGTAAATGTTTTTGACAATGTTGATTGTGTATACTTTGTCTACTATAGTTGGCATCAATGTGTGACGCCCCCAAAATAGGTATACATCATCCATACTGAGTCGCCAAATACATGGTACAAAATACAAATACAAACTTAAATATACAACATGAGCTGTGAGTTTTAATAGAAATATTTTCTTTTAGACAGTATTCAAACTCAAAATAAGTCTTCAATACATTTATTATCACACTATTTCACAGAATAGTGAGGACTACTAATGCAAACATCTGGATCGTCACTCCGTTTCCAGACTAGTCCCAACTATATTCTCATTTCTGAAGAGAACAATGAAAGCAAAGGGTGAGCTCAACTAGCTCAGTAAGAAATATTATGACTAGGATAATGCATAATAAATTATCGTTAGCCTTCAACAATGTTAAACTAATAAAATATAATAAACATCAAGTTTAACTGCAACGAAACAAGCAATCCATTAGAAGAGTCATGTAGAGCATGATATCTACCATCTTCTATGATTTAAAAAGTTTATCATCAATTTTATCGTTGAGACTCAGCTTAATAAATAATCCACATCATCGAATCATCCCTGCACTACGGCCAAGGATATTTATTAGTATCACGACCACAAATTATCCATGCACTACGGGCCAAAAATATTCATTTTTTCATCAATGGTCATGATCACGCCAACAACTGTCCATCAATGCACTACGGCCAATAAGGTCTTTTACCACATCATTTGTAACATTACTACCATTATTATACCGAATAATCCTCAATCATAATCATACCAAGTCCATCTATGCACTACGGGCCAAAGATGACTTTTATAACAATATAAGCATGAGGATGATGACAATGATATAAGAATTCAATTAAAAGAAAGCAAATGATAAATTTTTAAAGATTTATAATTTAATTTATCTAGAATTCAATAATGTCCAAATTGTCAACATGATACTGCTTTGTGGAGTAAAATTCAAGAATAATATTGTATTAAAAATGATTTGGACAAAAAGAAATCAATTTTTATCATGAATAAGACTTCTGTGAATAATAGTAGAACTTGTGAATAAGATCTCGTGAATAGTACTTCAGGAATAGTACTTCGGCATAAAAAAGTTAAAACTTATCAAGAATGCTCAGAATAATATTTTCATGAAAAGATATTGGATGAAGAGCAAATATTAAGGATATTCGACTAATTTCATGGAGTATAGAAGCCAAAACTTTAACAAAATGAGTGTAGAATTCGAAATCTGAAACGAAATAATATTACTTACATACTAAAGAGTATAGAAGAAAATATTATTTCATATGAATCTTGAATAAAAATAATATCCCTACAACTTAAACTAAAATAATATTCCTTATGAATATTAAATGATTATAATATTCCTTACGAATATTAAATGAATATAATATTCCTCATGAATATTGAATGATATAAAATTACTTACTTAATACGAAAAATAATATCTTAAGAGAATATGAAATAAATAATACCTCTTTACGATTTGTTGAATGAAAATAATATTTCTACAAATATTGAACAAAGATGATATTCCTTATGAATATTGAACAAAATAATATTCATACGAATACAAAAATAATATTATCTTCGAATATGAAATAAATAATACCCCTTTACGATTTGTTGAATCGAAAATAATATTCCTACGAAATATTGAATCGAAGATGATACTCTCTTACGAATATTGAACAAAAATAATATTCGATTTAATACAAAAATAATATCTCTTCTGAATATGAAATAAATAATACCCCTTAAGACTGTTGAACAAAAATAATATTCCTACAAATATTGAACGAAGGTGATATTCCTTACGAATATTGAACGAAAATAATATTCATACGAATACGAAAAATAATATATCTTCAGAATATGAAATAAATAATACCCCTTACCTTAAAAAGAAAAGTATTCCAACTGGTATAGCGGAGATATTCTTGAAGAAAACTTGAACTATTTTCTACACTCACAGCTTCCTAAAACTCGAAAGAAATACGCTCAATATTATAGAAGAAGAATTCTCTTATTCTGGTGTGATTTTCAATTCTAACTAAACATCCTATTTATAGGAGAATGGAAAAGATACTATTTAAAAATATTTCACGGACCAACAGTAAATATTCAGACGAAGTTCATGGGCGGAAGAAAAAGGAATTCAGACGCCCATTTTTTTTTTCTAATTATTAATATAATATTCAATAAAATATAATATATTCTATTTTTTATAAAAAAACAAAACTTATTATAATATAATATATATATATATAATAATAATTCTAACTCCCTCCATCCCCCCCCTATTTCCATTACCATTAAATATTTATATATATATATATACTCCACCCGTGACCATTCCTTTTTCCTGACAATCCAATTTTCATCACACGTGGGCTTCACCCATGTGTCATCATCACATGTGGGCCCCACCTTTTATTAATATATATATATATATATATATATATACTGAATAATTTTCTACCGATTATTTTGAAAAATAGGTAAATAAGGGTCTATATAATAAACAAAATTTACATTAAATACTTCATAAAAACCCCTTCAATATTTTTAACAATATTAATCATCATTATTATAATTCGCAATATTTAATAACCAGATCGTTCCCAAGAAAGAGGGGCTTTCCAATAAGGATTTCTCCCTATTGGCGCGCAATTAGGTGACCAAACCTCTCCACGACATAACTTTTTAGACATTGTCAATATTGCAAATAATAATATGAATAACTGTATCGTCTCAATTATTGATTTAATAATATAAAATATCGACAATAATTGTGTAAGACCCCAACTTATTATAAATAAAATTAAATCTCCTCTATTTATTATCTTGAAATAGTAAGGATTGATTTGATTAATGTGGTTAGTTATGGGTAAAATGCGTAAATATTTTAAATAAGCAAGTGGTTATAAAATATTCATTGTTGTTTTAAAAATATTCGTTTGGTAGTGGAATATTCTTACCGTCGGGGAATATTAAATGCGATGGCGCGACCTTTGTGTGGGCCCATAACTGAAAGCGATTGGATGAAGAAAACGACAAATATAAGTTGTTTATAAATAGCTACGTAGTCATATCACAGTATCTACTGTTGAAATACTTCGGTGGTTAAAACATTATGATTGCACCAATTATTGATTCTTATATAAGAAGGCACTACTCAATAATTGTTATAGTAATTATCGCTCAATATTTTATTTTATTGATTCAATAATTGCTACGTTGATATTTTATATTATTGTTGTTTAAATAACTATCACTGCACAGTATTTTCCTTTATCGAATCAGTAATTCATATTATTTGAATAATATTATTAGATAGCATTATTGACAATGTCTAGAAAGTTTTGTCTAAAAAGAGGTTTGGTCACCTAATTGCGCGCTAATAAGGGGAAATCCTTATCGAAAGCCCCCCTCTTTCCTCAACTACCGGGTTGTTTATATTGTGATTCGTAATATTATTTGTAAATAATTAATTATTGATTTATATGATAAGGAAAATATTTATTTTATGTGGATATAGATGGAGAAAATTTTAAAGTGACAATTGTTGAAAAATTGATATTTTATATTTTCTGATAAAATAATTCATTTAAATATATTATTATATTTTAATAATATAATAATGGTGATATTTTTACAATGAATGTGGGATATATGAATATATGAGAAGGAAAAGTATTTTTGTTGCAAAAGTTGTTTAAAACATGTTAAACATGTCCGTGGGCCCATTTCTTGACTGAAATTTGATTTTAGATTGTAAAATCGTCCGTTTATAGATTTCGGTTAATTTCTATTTGAAATTT
Organism: Panax quinquefolius; assembly: GCA_020205615.1. Lineage (NCBI taxonomy): Eukaryota > Viridiplantae > Streptophyta > Magnoliopsida > Apiales > Araliaceae > Panax > Panax quinquefolius. The sequence goes on along the minus strand of CM035153.1, from coordinate 124,007,905 downwards.
GGAAAAATTTAAACTTACAAAGTTGTAGAGAATGGAATTTCCTATGGAAAAGACATAAGGTTTGAATTTTTCTAATAAAAGGGCTATTTATTATGAATTATTGAAGTTTCGAAATTCCAAAATAATTAATTTTTGAAGTTTTAAATATTTTTTTTAATAAAAACATTTTTTACACTTTGGTGGGCCCCACTTGCACATGTTAAGGGCTGAATTCAGATCTTCAAAGGTGTGCGTAGGAAGTTTTGTTATAAATAATAATATTTTATTAAATTTTCTGCTTTGGTGTTTTAAGCATTTTCCTATAAATAGAGTGTTTAGGTTAGAATTGAAAATGACACCAGAGACTGAAGTTTCTCTCTCTATATTATCGAGCGTATTCTTGTGAGTATTTTGATACTTTAAGTGTTCTTATACGGTGCAAAGTTCCTTCAAATAATATATTTGATATTCCAAATTAAGTACTTATTCTTTTCGAGGTAAGGGATATTATTTTTTAAAAAAATGATATTATTTCTTCTAATATCATTATGCTTAGGAATATTGGTAAAATTTTTTTGTGAAATTCTTGTCTTTTAGTGCTCGGGGTTACTATTCACGATACTGCACACTATTCACGCAATCACTTACACTATTCACAAAAAATTAAATTTTCATTTTTTTCATCCAAAATATCTATTATGGATACTAGCTTTGATTGTATCCATGTTTTGATCAATCTTGAATTTTACTTCACTATGATTAGTAATGAAGTATTTTTGAACTCCTGGATTGTTTAAAGTACGAATCCTTAATATTTATTCTTTTGTTTCACCGGATTCGCTTTCTTTAAAATATTTTCATCATCCTCGATCCTAAATGATGATATTCTTCAATATCTTTGGCCCATGAGTGCAAAGATGGTTGATTTTCTTATGAATATCTTTGGCCAGTGAGTGCAAAGATGTACAGTGTTGAGATGAACATGACTTAATCGATGAATATCTTTGGCACAGAGTGCAAAAAAGATGAATATTTGATTCAAGATGTATATTGATTGATGTTACGAGGATAAAATATTGATGATGGACTTTTAAATTCATAGATAATAGTAGATTTCATTCTCTACGTAACTCATCTATGAATTATTGTTTCACATTGCGAAAATTGATCTCAAAACTTGTTGCCTATCATTGCATTTTATTAGATTTTTCCTGCAAGACTAACGATAATTTGTTCTATATTATCTTAGTCATAATATTCTTTATTGGGCTAGTTGAGCTCACCCTTTTCCTTTTTGTTCCATTTTTTTTCTCAGGAGGCGAGAATGTAGCGAGTACTAGTCGGGGTATGGAATGAAGGTCTTAGAAAATTGTTTTAGTAGTTCTCACCATTTTTGTAAAATAATATATCAATAATTGTAATGAGGACTTATTTGAATGTTGATTTTGTCTAGATGACAATATTTGTATTTAAACTTATAGTTTTTATGTTGTATTAATAAAAGTGTAGTTATTTTTTGTACCATGTTATCACGACTTCGGAATGGGTGTCAGATACCTATTTTTTGGGGCGCCACAAATCAATCAAATAACGTGAGATACTATCTGCAAAGAATTATCGTAGTAATAATTGAATAAAACTGAGTGACTTTTCACATAAGCATCAATAATCAATACTGCGTGCTAATATGCAATCACGCGATATTATCGTACTTTTTTAACACCGGTATTTCAACAGGTTTAACTAAAAACTTCCGCCGTTATTTTTATAAAAAGATATTTCGCTGCGTTTTTCATTCCGACAATAATTACATTGTAGGGGTCCACTAATGATTGTGTCGTCGTCAATATTCCCTGTTAAAACGAATATTCTCAAACCAATCGAATATTTTATGATTAACTTGCATACTTTGCAAAATTTATAAATATTACCTACAACTATAACATTATCTCAAATCCACACCATAATATTAAAAAAAAATATGTCGAGAAAATTAAATCTTTATTCATAAAATTTGGGGTCTTACACAATGGGTAGTTTTTGGACAATGTTTTATAGTTGGTAGAATTAATAATAGGTACAGTCATATACTTTGTCTACTAGTTGGCATCAATGGGCAGGGCATGTATAATGTTGATTGTCCATTTTGGAATTATTTTTGCAATATTACTTTACTGCACCTTGTTTAATCAACTTGCAATATTTCACACCTTGTTTTGACAGTTTATACATTCCATGAAACATTACCATTAAACGTCATTACCATCTTCACATTACTTTCAACAACTATCATCCATAGAATTTCTACTTACCATCTTCACATTAAACATTACCTCTCTTTTTTATGTGAATTACATTTAATGTTGAGTGAAATCCATACAGCAAAATCAGCTACTATTAACATAAATCCAACAAGTTATGTCCAAAGAACATATATAAAACAAAATTTGCAATCCAATAATTTAAAGATGAAGAACTAATTCCATGGATCCATAACATAAAGTCTAACGAAGAAAAAGGTTTGCTACCATTGGTCTCCTAAACTACATTCATTTAGTTTATACATTCATTTGTTACTAATAAAATACATCATGACTGACATGAAATACAACACAAGTCCAACAACAATTATCATTTTCACATTATTTTCAACAACTATCATCCTACTTGGTATGTTATTCAGCTTACACGAACACTTGCATTTTGTTCCACTCACCAATGTCCCCATTTTGTCATAGTCTTCATTGGGGCCACTGACTATTCCACTTGAGTTTAATGTAGAAGGCAAGCACCATGCCCAAACCTCACACTCATTACATACAAAATATAACCTCCCCTTCGATGGTTTGTTCGAGTCAACAATTCTTAGACTTATTTTTTTTTTTTCACATTTACATCGTCTAGGTATGTAGCGCAAGTCACCATTCATCCTTCGTACATCATTGCTTGACGAAGACATGACTACATCATTGTCTAGGTAAAAAGAAGAGGTATTTTAGATATTTATCAGTTGTTTTTTATTGTTATTGTCTCTTTTTACGTGTTTTGGCGTCTGACATACGATTAAGTTGAATAAAAAAGATAACTTTTTCGGTTGAATTCAAAAAGTCCATACTTTAAATATAGTTTTACTGACCGGTACAAGCACTAAAGCACTAAAGCACTAAAGCACCAATCATCTCAACTTTACTCTTTTACATCTGTATATTACGTCTGTAATTGTTTGAGCATGAATATCTTTTCTATATCTATCAATTGTTTGTTGAATTTGCTAAAGATTTTACTGGAGGTAGAGAAGTTTGAGTGATTCACGATGGGAATTCCGGCATTTTACCGGTGGTTGGCGGAGAAGTATCCGATGGTGGTGGTGGATGTGATCGAAGAAAGAGCAGTAGAAATTGAGGGAACTTCGATTCCCGTGGATACCAGCAAACCTAATCCCAATAACATCGACTACGATAACCTTTATCTGGACATGAACGCGATTATTCATCCATGTTTTCACCCTGAAGACCGGGTATGAATAACTTAATTTTGATTTTAGATATATTTTCATGAACTTGCTTCTCTGGTTTATGTGGTTATTATCAATTTTTATGGTTTTTGTGGTTTTATAGTGGTAGATTGATTTTGATGCCCGAAAAATATATAGTTGGTGATTGTAATGCTGTAACTTATTGAATTGGGTTGTTTATTTTTTGAATTTGTAATGCTATACAAGTATTTGTTACACATGTTATGATGTTATGATGCTTTTGAAGTGTTCTGACAGTATATTGGGAATTGCTGGCTATAAGTGATGCTATGGTTGTGTCATATAGTTGTTCACATGTTTATGGGTCTGATTGGGCATTTAGGGCTGAGTTCATGAGGTATAGTTACTGGTTTTGTAGTGTGAAAGATAAGATACAGAGTTGAAGAATAAGGTTAATCATACTTATTGCCATTGAAAGAAAAGGAAAGAAAGAAAGCACCTGGGTCATGACGTATGATTGCTTCCTTGATTACTTGGTTACACCAATACACACAATCCCGTTTCATCTCATAACTCTTTATTAAAATATGTAACTTATTGATTGTTATGAAAGCTGTTGGATGAATCTAGTAATTGCTATGTGGATGACTTAGAAAATTTAGAAAGTATGACCAGTTTTAAACTTTGCAAGCAGACCCAACAAAGTTTTTGATCAACAATAAGATGACCATGTTCAGAAAGCTAACACAAGTATTGGACTTATCATAATGTCCTCAAATAAGCTTTTCATCCTCTCATAATTTCATTAACCAATGCTACATGCGAATAAGATAATCTAAGGAGAAGGTAAGTGGTGATAAAATATGGAGAAAGGTCTGGTAAGCGGGCCTGAGAGAAGTGAGGCGGCTGTCATAATTCATATGGAAAAGTTTGTGGAAAGGACACAAGGGTTGGGACAAGTTGAAGAAGACATTCAGTTTGCAGTGGGGTTGTTTTGCTGTCCTGTTGTGGTTGTTGATTTTGAGCAAGGAAGATGGAGTTGATGTTTTTTTCATTAGGTTGTTTATATTTCTAGTTAAAAGGATGTATGGTTGTCTAAGTTGGATCGATTAGGGAGAGTGGTGCCTCTAGCAAACCCGTTTTTCAAAGCAATGATGAGCTTTTTCATAATTGGGAGTTGGCATTTGCTGACTGTACTTGGTTAATGTGAAATGGATTTGGGGAGTGTGATCTGTGCAGGTGATAAGACTGCGGTAGGGGGTAAGCTAGTGTAAGGTTCTTGGAAAGTGTGTAATGGATGAAACTGCGACTTCATGTTGTAACTCCACCTAAAAGTTAGCCGCTGTCCGCAAGTCATTCTGCAAATGAAGCCTCACTACCTTTGGAAGCCATTGAGATATGGAAGAAGAAATTCAAGAAGTTTATTATTAATTTTGTATTGTTATTTAAAGATAAATGTTGTATTATTAATGTAATTATTTTAGTAGGATATTCTACAAGTTTTAATTATGGTAGTAGATTTTAATTAGGAGATTTTTATTTATGGTAGTAGATTTTAAATAAGAGAGTGTTATTGTAGTAGTAGATTTTAGTTAGGAGATTGTTTCTTTTTTGAATTGTGGTTTTTACTTAGTTCCGAAGTATTGAGTTTTCTATTTTGGGAGATTATTGAATGAATTGATTTGATATTACAACTGTGTGCTTTTTTGTTTCTTTACCGATTCTCTGCGAGATAGGTACCTTATTACTTATTCTCACCTTGTCCTACATCAGCTACTACCTGCCTTATCAACAGTCCACTACAGACATCATCCTTGACCCTTGACGTCCTTTGCTGCTGTTCACATCACGCCAGCGTGTCAGCTTCATCATCACACAAACCCTGACTACTATTTTCTTGCTTCGCTTCGGTGGAATGTCCTTATGGAGTCATTTGGTATCTGTTAAGGTTATTTTGAGGACTTTTTTGGTGACGCTAGATCCTGCTATCCCCTTGACAGATCTGGACGAAAAGTTCATTCCGAAGGGAATTGTTTATGGTCAAATCGTGAAAATTCTGAAACATCTTTAGGCTTTTCATTGTATAAAAAAGGGAAAGAATTATGGTGTTTTGGAGGCTGCTCCATTGTGCATACTTGGGTGTTTATGTTCAGGAAAGAAATAGCGAAGCCTTCGAGAATGAAGGATTGTGTTTAGTAGCTATCAGGGTTCCTTTAGTTTTGTTTCCTTGTCTTGGGATCCTTTTTAAATTTCACTTTGTGTTTCTGGATAGTTGTTCCTAGTGAACTAGGACGGTTTTTTGTTCTTTTAGTTTAGTCGATGTTGACCTTTCTATATTAATTATATTAATATCATCTACATACAAAAAGCTACAAGAAAAGGGAATTATCCAAAGTGTGCCCAAGTATCGTATGAAAGACTATTTTCTAGCTTTGTAATGTCAATCAAATTGAACATTTGGACGTTGAGACCAATGCCATCTCTCAGCCCGTTATAAGGAAGGAAGGTCTCAGGCAAGCCCTACCATCGCTTGGCAACCTTCTCAAACTCGGCTTCATACTCCCGACACCTGACCGAAGCTTAGAAAGTGCACCAGCATGATCGTCATACTTGCTTGGCCAAAAGCCTTCATTCAGGCTGCCACAAACTCTCTCCATAACACATAGACCTGCGACTTCTCATACCACCTATACCCTCTAAAGCTTACCCTTGCAAATGGAAGAAAGTCAACATCGATCCTACGCTTCACTTTGATGGTATGCAAATAATTATTCTGCTCGAGAAGACAACCTGACCAATCTCCTCGAATGTTGGAAAATCTTTGAATTGGAATGAAGGCCTATTTGATCATCCATGGCCTACTTTCGAATTTGCTAGGAGTAGGGCCAACCAGATGGACACGTTGTATTTCTATAAGATGACATACTAAGAGAAGAAAAAGAACTAATGGCCTAGAGGATGAGAAGAAGTGAAGATAATAATTTAGCGAAAAAAAAGAAGTGAAGATAATAACACTTGAACAGAGAACTTTACTTGTACGAGCTGCCTAACCGACATGTAGAAATAAACTAGTTATAGTTGGTTTTTTATTGGCTTATCAAAACTCCTTGTGATTAGAATAATTAAGTTTATTAGTGACTCTAGGTTTGATTTATTCTTAAAGAATTGCAGTGAAAGACATGTTTGACATTGGGAAGCCCAAGTGATTACAAAGTCAGGTTGATGGATGTTTTCATTTCTTGGAAGCTTTTCTTTGCCAGATAAAAGAAAAAGGTGATTTGGTTTGACAGTTAGTGGTATTATGTTATGAAAATTTGAAGATGTATTTTTTGTTATATTTGTTAAAAGAGAAAGTTGTAATTTTTCTTATCTTTTGGAGATAAGTTCTTTCTTCCCATTTTTTATCTCATTTAATTTTGCATGGTGATCAAATGTTGCTTCCTCATTGATCATATCCTTTCTAGTTTTTCTAAGCCAAACTGATTAGTTGTTCTGTTCTTTCATACTTGGAGGATGGAGGGTTAAGTGATTTCTCATTCAATTAGATTAGGTAGCTATACAGAGTTACGTAATTTCTAAATAATATTTTACTGGACCTGTTAAGTTTTTTATATGTACACTTTCAATTTCTCCTTCATTGTTTATGATACATGTGCACCCTTTTTGGATCTCTCTCTCTTATAGGACCATTATTTAGACATCAATGTCTTGTGAATAATATTTGTAGACCATTTTTCTTTGCTTATCTTATTTTTTTTCCCATGGCAGCCTTCTCCAACCTCTTTCAATGAGGTGTTTCAGTGCATGTTTAACTACATTGATAGGCTTTTTGTGATGGTGCGACCTCGAAAGTTGCTATACATGGCTATTGGTGGGTGAGAGGTTAGAATACCTTTGTATTTCATGGAAGTTGAAGAGTGTCATGCTTTTTGGATCGTAATTACCTAGATCTGTTTTGCAGACGGTGTTGCCCCAAGGGCTAAAATGAATCATCAGCGATCTAGGCGTTTTAGAGCAGCCAAAGTCGCTGCAGATGCGGTGAGTATCTCTTGTATATGCACCTTGTGCAATTATTTACAACCTTCTAGATCTAGTTTGCAACTCTTTTTATTCTAGGCAGCTGAAGAGGAAAGGTTGCGGGAGGAGTTTGAGAAGGAAGGCAGAAAGCTTCCTCCGAAACAGGAATCACAAGTTTGTGATTCTAATGTTATCACTCCTGGGACTGAGTTTATGGCGGTTTTGTCAATTGCACTGCAGTACTATGTCCATCTTAGATTAAACAATGACCCTGGCTGGAAATCTGTAAAGGTGTTATTGATGTCAAATTTCCATGCGATTCCATCAAGTATTCCAGTTTTTCTATTATAGTTTGTGTCTAATTTTGTACTTGGAGGTGGGTTTTGTGTTTTGGTTAAGGAATAGCACTCAATGTTGCTTGTCATTCTGTTTTTCTTGAAGGTTATACTTTCTGATGCAAATGTTCCTGGTGAAGGGGAACACAAGATTATGTCTTATATTCGTCTTCAACGAAATCTTCCAGGTTTTGATTCGAATACACGCCACTGTGTGTATGGTTTGGTATGTCTTCTGATTCAGTTAATATGTTTACTGCTGTATGCTGAACTGTTCTTTCTTTTTTACTACGATATTGACTGTTGTTACCGGATCTTTAACTGATGCTGAATAACAGGATGCTGATCTCATCATGTTAGCTTTGGCTACCCATGAAGTTCACTTTTCAATTCTCAGGGAGGTTAGTATGTTACTATCTCTTGGAATCTTTCTGCCTCTTAAGAATATCACTTTGAATTCAGATTTACATGCATGTTAATTTGAAGGTGAAATGTATTGCCAGAAGAATAAGAATACATTGAAATGATTGTTTTCCAAGAAATTCTTGCCAATTAATTTTAGGTTCTCCGTCAATAAGTGTAATTTTTGGGTTTATCTGCAATGGGCAGTATGGTCTTTGTTTTCTCTTCAATTCCATGAATAATTGTTGCCTTTGGGCCAAAATTTACTTGCCAGGTTGTATTCACTCCGGGACAGCAAGACAAATGTTTCCTTTGCGGTCAAATGGGCCACATGGCAACAAAATGTGAAGGAATGGCAAAAAGGAAGACAGGGGAGTTTGATGAGAAAGGTGATGTTGTGCCTAAAAAGCCTTACCAGGTTAGTTTTGGTCTACATAGCTAATAGCGAGACTGCGAGAGTGATATTCTCTCAATTGTAGTTTTCTAGCCCTTTTCACTGAGCTGTGTACATCTTGCAGTTTCTCAACATCTGGACTCTCAGGGAGTATTTGGAATATGAGATGAGGATTCCTAACATTTCTTTTGAGATTGATTTTGAGCGTATCGTAGATGATTTCATCTTCATGTGTTTTTTTGTTGGCAATGATTTTTTACCACCAACGCCTACACTTGAGATTCGTGAGGTGTGTTAAAGATTTTCTTCTTTCAAATCACTCTTTATGGAATATGTGAACTTTGGCTGAAACTTGTGAACGCCTAATCTATGTACATAGTACACAAACGGTTGTAGTTAGAGAAGTTTACCGTGTCTTTGGGTAGTTGACCTTAACAACCTCTTATCCCTATTTTGAATGGGAAATTATAAATGTCCTGCAAATTTCAGTTGAGTTGATGTTTGTATGCTGATCGGCATCTTAATTCATAGATGTGATATTCTAACCTACTATTCTACCAATTTGCACTATTTTGTAGTGTAGCTAACATTTTGCCTAGTTTTTCTCTTCTTTTTTGATAGAATCCCAAGACAATTAATTATCATCTTCTTTTTCCCCAATGTTTTTTCACGTCTCCTATCTAGGGTGCAATTAATTTGCTTTTGGCTGTATACAAGAAGGAATTTAGGGCTTTAGGCGGTTATTTGACTGATGGAAGCAAGGTATGGAAATTTATCATCTTTTGGTCATTTTTTTATATGTAAGGATTGCTCTTATTGACTTATTCTACATTGTTTCTTTTCTCAGCCTAACCTGTGCAGGGTGGAGCATTTCATCCAAGCTGTGGGATCATATGAAGATAAAATTTTTCATAAAAGAGCTCGGTTGCACCAGGTATTATCCAGTTATCTTTTCAATGCATTTATCTTTTATGCTTGATTAACACCCTTAGAAGACTCTTATTTAATTTATATATTATAGCTTCCCATTTTGCAGAGATAAATTATTACCTCAATTTGAAATCTCAACTTTCTGTTGTCTATATTTTATAATGAGATTGGTAAACTAGATTACTAAGTTAGATTATTTCAAATGCATGAAAAAGGAAATTCTAGATGTCCTGTATTCCACAATAATAAACTAAATTCAATCATTTCACTAGGAAGACAAAGAAGAGATGAGGATTTGACCTAAATCTCATGCCTTGACTGGTTGTCCGGGTTTAGTTTATAATTGGATAAATCATCATCTGGAAGTTATTCTGTTTGTTAATTATGAGAATATTCAGAATTGATGCTAACAATGGATAAAACAATAACCAAGTCGATTTGATATTTTAGGGCTAGAATTTCAGGTTCTTTCACTTTAGTAACTGAAACAAAAATCCTCATTATGTTGTATTTCTTGTGTAGAAACAAGCTAAAAGAATCAAGCGTGAGAAAGGTCAAGCAAAAAGAGGAGATGCTGAACCACAATTCAAACCAGATATGGTTCCCGTGGCAAGGTTTCATGGTTCTCGTCTTGCCTCAGGCCCTTCACCCTCACCTCACCCTCACCCTCACCTCACCCTCACCCTCACCCTATCAGCACACAGGATCTAATAATCATTCAGCAAACTCAACGAATGTTAGAAATGAATACCAACTACGGCAGGCTACTACAGGTCTCTCAGACCTCGACATTCAGAGCAAGCATTCTGGGACATGTGATGATGATAAGCTAGCCCATATGCATCCCCCCAAAGTTGCACACGATTCTGGGGCCACCATTGGTGCTGCTATTATTGAGGCAGAGAATAATCTTGAAAGAGAAGTATGTTTTTCTACTTCAAGACAGGCACTTTATTATAATTCTGGCTCCTTCAGCCATTTTCTAGAATTAATCTGTGGACTAACCTTTAATTTGGAATCCATTTGCTAGTAGTGAGGAAACGGTGCATGTATAGTTGTCTAGTTAATTATTGTTCCATGACATCATATTTTTTTGTGTGTGTATATATATATATATCTATATATATAGTTGACTATATATAGCCAAGCTTGGCTGTGGCAAGCCACATATTCCTTTTTTTCCTCTCTGTGTGTGTGTGTATATATTAGTTGACTGTGGAAGGACAAGGTTTTAATGGATTAGGGAGAGGAAAGAAGAGAGAAAGAAGTGTGAAGAGGAAGAAGAACCATGCCCAAAGGACAGAAATGACATAAAGCCTTTTCTTAAATCAATATTTAACTCTAAATTCAATGATGGGAATTACATCACTTCATACGAAAGAAGCCTTATTCAACAAGGAAATAAACTTCCCTGATCTAAAAGATCTATTGTTATTGGCCAACTAAAATTTCTAGATCCCTAATTGCAATCAATTTATCCATAAATGACATTGCAAAATAATTTATTAATAAGCCCTTTCAATTTTCATTAGTCTTCGTTTTCTGTTTCGCATCATGCTGCTTGCTCAAGAAGTTGTCTTTTTTGTTTTCCAGGCATTCGAAAATAAAGAGGAATTGAAGACAAAGATAAAGGGGATACTTCGTGAAAAATCTGATGCTTTCAACTCTGAGAATCCTGAGGAAGACAAGGTATAAGTTAGATTTGGTTTAACACCATGTATATAGTCTGTATGCCTGATGTAGCAGTAAGTATACATTTTATCTGTCTATGTTCTCGGAAACTTTTTAAGTCTTGCGACACTAGGGACCATTTGCAAGATCATAAGCAAGCTGTATGTACAACTGTAGTTGTATTTTATGTTAGAAGAACTATTATACTGTCAGACCAATTTAACCTTTATTATATTATTATTTTAACATTTTGCTAACGATTGGCCATCTACCTTGAATGAAATATTTTAATCTTTATTCTATAATGTAATTTGTGCTTACGCTCAGTCACCACTCACCGTGTTTGTTGATATAAACTTGAGTAATGCATTCTCCACAAGAAAAAGGCACGATAACACCTGTCTTACTACAAGTAGATGGCAGGAAAACTAAGACAAGGATTTGGTTTACTTGATTCCCGTAACTTGCAACGCTGTAGGTGATTGTGTTGTGATATCAGAAAACAGATATGAAAATCTGCAAGTAATTTTTAGTAGTATCATATAATCTATCTGTACACTTGTTATGTAAATCATATTTAACCTTGGAATTTCTGTATTGTTGGATTTTTTTATCTACTGACGAGACATATTAGATCCTTGCCCCTGATTATGATTCAACAGGTGAATATAATTTTGTAGTTTCTCTCTTCAGGTCAAACTGGGAACACCAGGTTGGAAAGAGAGATATTATGAAGAGAAGTTTTCTGCAAAAACTCCCGAGGAACTTGATACGATTCAAAAAGATGTTGTAAGTTATTTAATATGCACTTCATTTGACATCTAATGGCTGAATAGCTCCTTGTTGCTAGATGGGTTAACTTTGGGTCAACTTATACTGTTGACACGACATCTATATCTGCTCCCCTCCCCCCCTCCTTACCATGAGGCGAGCCATTAGCAGAACTAGAAACTAACTTTTAGTTAATGGGAAATGTTACATAGTATATTTACTATTAGGTTGATCTATAGGCCTTTGTCTTGAGTCAGACTGTCAGCTGAATTAGGAATAGCAATAACTTAATTCCTGCTGAATTAATATAACACTTAACTGTTCTTACAGCCTTATTGGGGAGTTGTGTTTTGGTATTGAACGTTTTTAATTTTGATAAATGTTTTTTAGTTTAATACTCTTGTTGCACCGGGAATCGAGTTTCTTACTTGTCTAATATATTAGCCTTTTTTATTGAACATCAATGGAAAGAGGAATATGTAATCTTTAATGTCGGTAAGCATTCCTTTTAGTAGCATCAAAGTAATTATTCTAGAAAGATACTGCTTGATCACCTCAATCTGTCTTACATCCCATTATATGTTTCTGCCGGCTAGTCATCGTGTTCACCTTCCAATTTTGTGTGGAAAGTTGATAAGCTAGCTAAAGCTTTATGCTTTAGTCATCTTAATGCCATATGTTTGTTGCCTTTCTTCTCTCAGAGACTCTGAATTTCTGGCTGGACACGTCATGCTGTTTGGGAGGATTCTTCCTTTTAGACAATTAATTTTGTGTATTCGTGCTCTTGTAATTAAAAGTAAGAAAAAACACTAATAAACTGGATTTAATCATTTCTTCTGGTGGTTAGCTTGGGTATAAGGTAGTGAAAAATGTAGCCAATCCATTCCAGTTAGTGAGTACTGTAAACATACTTCAAGATGGTATTACTTTCAACTTTCTTCACTGAATTAGGATATGCAATTACATGTAATTGATTTCATACAAAGCTTTGATCTTTTTAAAAACTGAATCACACAAACTAAATAACACAATTACCTGTGTTGGTTCCTAGTTTTTAAATTCCTAGTTGTATATTGCAGGTTAGGTTTTGGCACACTCATCTAACAGATGGGCTCTTGGGTTCATCGTTGAATCTTAATGTTGTCTTTCCAATTATCAAGTTTGTTGCATTTGTACATAATTAAAGTTTAAGAACTTGTACAACACATAATTACTACCCGTCTCCACGAAGTCTCTTGATTGAATTAATGAAACTAAAAATAAATTACTGTGGACTAAACTTTTAAAGCTATCATTGAACAAGTGGGTATCCATAAATTATGTTTGAAGAAAGTAAAGCAATCAACTTTAGTGGTGGGGGCTAATGATGGCCTTTGAGTTTAGGTGGTTTGATATATGTCAAGACCTCACCTTGTAGCCTATAATTTACATGATTATGTTTTGAGCCATCTATTTGAAGATGTTCCAAGTGCATTTTTTATATCCGTAATGGGTTGACATTTTGATGCTCCTCCTTGGTAGGTATTGAGTTACACAGAAGGCCTATGCTGGGCTATGCATTATTACTATGAAGGGGTTTGTTCCTGGCAATGGTATTCTACTGTCTGTTCTTTCCACATTATTTCTTATGTGATTCAAATGTAAAATATATGCAGTATTTGTTTGAACTTGTATTTCTTGTTACTACTGCTCCCTTTTGTTTGTTAATTCTATCTTTTCTTGTTTGATTATAAATATCAATACTAGCATGTGGAAGTATTAATGTATAATCAGGGCATATTGTCACGACTCCCTTGGACAAGGATGGTTGTTCCAAAGTTATGCCATGCGGGACGCTTATTTGGCGCCTAATGGACGCTTGAGCAGCACTTAGATGGAGCCTTGCATGGAAGAGCCTCTAGAATGTTCTACACTTTTCTTGTATATTCCTTACTACCCTAGAATGATCTAGAATATGGTAGAAAGGTGTAGGAGTTGTATGTATCTAAATGTTGTATAGATCCTTTTAGTTGTTAATTTATGACCATAGGATCCAAGTCCATTGAGGAGGTGGAACTAGTATAAATTAGAGGTGACCTTTGTTTGGCCAAACCATCCCAGACTTGAGCATTCTCTTGTAAAAGCTTTCTTGTGTAATAAAAGTTTTCTTTCTTTACAAGTGTTCTCTTGTTTCCTTGTTTCCTTGAGCGTTCTCTTGATGTTCTTGGTAATCAAGGCTTACTTAGCAACTCTTAGGCGGAGCAAGTTGTCTAAGGCCACACGATTGGCTTTGAAATCTCTAAGGCCGTGATAATATGTACTTGATACACTTAGGCTTGATTTTGAGTATCTTTCATGCATGGGCATCAATAGTGAGTGAAGCAGTTTTTGTTGTGTGTGATTATGATACTGAAAGTTGTTCCATTGAACATTTCATGCAAGTTACTAGTATGTGTTTTCCTCATACATGCATAACACGAAGGCACTTGTATGTATTCATTTATAGATTATGTATTTCTCTTACTCCATGTGAAGTATTTGGGGTTAATTTTACTTTGTTTGCCATATGTGTTAGCTTCTATATTGTTTACTTATTTATGAATGTGCTGAGTGCACCAGAAAGTCTCTGTTCACCATGTGTTGTTTCTTTTTCATATGTCTAGATTTTCAACTCTAGTTCTTTCTTGCAGGTTTTATCCTTATCATTATGCGCCATTTGCTTCTGATCTAAAGGATCTTGGTCAATTGAATATAAGCTTTGAAATTGGTTCTCCATTCAAACCGTTTAATCAGCTGTTGGGGGTTTTTCCTGCTGTCAGGTTCTACTTCTCCTCGTCTTTTTTGTTCAAATATTTCATATGCTGTGAGGTTCTAACTGAGTTCACTTGCAGCTCCCGTGCACTTCCTGAGCAATATAGGAAATTGATGACTGATCCAAACTCGGCTATTATTGATTTTTATCCAACTGGTAGGTTTCTTTTTGGTCAAATGACAAAGTGCTGTGGTTGCTCAAAGTTTTCTTTCTATTGAAATTACTTACATAGCATTTATCAGATTTTGAAGTGGATGGGAACGGCAAGCGATTTGCTTGGCAGGTGCATTTTTCGTCCATGTCACAGTAATAGCAAATTGCTGTACTACATGTGTGGATTGTTTTGACAGTTTTTTTCTGCCTGCTCAATGTTCGTAGGGTATTGCCAAATTGCCTTTCATTGATGAATCCCGACTTCTGGCAGAGGTTGCAAAAGTTGAGCATACATTAACGGTATGGTGAAGTAATACTTCTAGAAAACGTATTCTGGTACCAGGTTCTTGTGCAAATGTTATTTTGCTTTATTAGGTAACATATCTTCTTCTTGCAGGATGAAGAAGTACGTAGAAACAACACAATGTATGACTTGCTTTTTGTCGCATTTTCTCACCCTCTATCTCCATACATATTTTCTCTTGATGATCGCTGTAAGCAGTTGACAGACAAGGAATGAGCTCAAATTAATGAGAAACTTGATCCGGGGACTAGGTATGCATTTCATTGTTCACTTGTTTGATTTCTCCATTCAATTGTGCACTTTACAAAATGAAATTGCTCAAGGTATTTGAGGGTGTAGTCTCGAGGTTTCATGCGATTTATAAGCTTAAGTTTGTGTTAAGTCATTAATTTTTGAATTCTATGAAACTCACTTTCTTACCATAACCTAATGAAACTCAAATTTTTTACATAAAAGAAACTCAAACTTTACATTAAATAACTGAAATTTCTTGAATGTTACATATACTTAGTTGTGATGGTCCATAATTTCAAAAAAGAGTTAAAGGAATATGAAATTAGATATTAATATCTTACAATGATTTCTTAAAACAAGTACCCTCACTTCTTATTTTCTGGCAAAATTTGTTCAATAGTATTGATAATAGTCAGGTTAATTGACTTGATAAATTCTGAAGGATCTTGATATTTAGCCTGCAATTCTTATTCCTGTGGCAAGTGTTATATATGGTATGGTTCTCCTTATAACTCCATTTGTCCTGTCCTTTCAACTTTTGCTGAAATATGATCATCTTAGTAGTAGATATTAAACACCTCTCTATGCCATCCCATTTAACCATGAACTAATTTCTTGGTGTTCTGTTCACATTTTAAGCAGTAATAGGAATTGGATCCTCAATGATTTAAATAATAGCTGGAACATGTCATTTCAAATATAAAGTATTCATTGTTTTGTCAGCAATTTATCGTTCACATGGACTATTTTGCTGATAATGAACTTTTAAGATCTATTAGATTCTTCTGATTATATTTAAGGCTATATGCAGTGGTGGCATGAATGGTTTTATCTCTCTTTGCGGTGGAGATCCGTGTCCTCCAATTTTCAGATCACCAGTTGAAGGGATGGAGGATATTATGGACAATCAAGTGATGTAAGCTTTTATGCAACAAAGAAAACGTTCTGTTGAATTAGTCAAGTTAGGACCTTTTATATTCTTTTTCCATACACTTACACTGTTTTGCATTCAGATGTGCTATTTATAGACTTCCAGATGCTCATCCACATATCATGCACCCACGTCCAGGTGTTAAACCCCCAAAAAAGGTATTGACCAAGTTAACATTTTCAGTTTGCATGTGAAATTCTTTATTAGTAGTTATGTTTAATTATGTTATGTGAGCCTTTTCTTTTTATGCGAAGCTTATGTGGTGGCATGCTTCAATGCTGCTGCTTGTTCTACGGATTGTAATGGTTTAGAAAGCAGTTAGTAAAACCAATGCTTCATAAATCAATTAAGTTGCAAGTAATTTAACTGAATATCTTGCTAATGTGGTTTGCTGGACACCTCACATCCCCTTTTCCCAGTTCTTCTTAGCCTTCTTTTGAAAAAAGGGGACAAAGTAGTTTGCCTTATTGATTCAACTGATGCTCTAAGACTTCCTCAAAATGTTGTGCGCCTTTTCCATTCATCTTGCTGTTTAGTTCTTTTGGTGGCACTTTGTCCTGCAAAGATTTTTTTGTAATATTTCAATATAGTTTATATTAAAGTTTCATTCTCACCTATACGAAGATAATTGCAAATATATATAAATATGTTTTCAGTACATTAATTTTTGTGCAAAACACACCCTAGAAAAGGTGACGACCTTTTCAGGACTCTGGTAGTAAAATTTTGGCATAACCCCTCCAGACGTCCCTGAACTTAAATTGTTTTTCACGTTTGGTCCCCAAATAATTTTTTTCATGAGTTTGGTCCCCGTATGCTTTTTAAAACCTTTGCTGTCAGTAAACTTGGACGGAATCCCCAATATTTTTAAACGGTGCATTAACTGAAGGCTTTGATTGGGGGTAAAAATGACATTGTACATCAATTCTAGACATAAGCCATTCAATCGACCTTTAAACCATATAATTCCACTTCGATCAATTAGGGTTTATCAAATTAACTTCTTCATCCACAATCTATCTCTGGCTCTCATTTTGGTTCGATTACGTTAGGGTTTGGTACAAAATGTCTTGGTTCAAGTGAGATAGCCGAGACTACGTGCCACCACACTGAATATATGGTATGTAATTCTACATTTCGTTAATCGAATTTTGGGGTTTATGTTTGTAATGTATACATTCTCAATTATTTGTAAAGTATAAAGTAGTGCATGTTGAAAAAGTGATTTTTTTATGCTATTGAACTGCATGTGTAATAGTTTAAGTTTATAGGCACTAAACTTGTTAATATTTGTTAATGCAGTGGATGGGTTTGAATATTTTTCTATTGTTGTGCATCATGGTGGGGCTTTTGTTTATATTCCTGAGAGGTGTATAGTGGGGGATATATTGACTATTTTGACCTCATTCACCCAGACATTTTCTGTTATTGAGGTTAACCATATGGTGACTGAACTTGGGTATAATGGGATTATGTTTTACAATTATTTAGTGCCTGAGATGACAGTTGATGATGGGCTTAGGATGTTAGGGGGTGATAGTGATTGTAGGGAGATGAGCACATATACCCAAAATCATAGGCTTATCCATGTATACATAGAGCATGGTCAAACAACTGTTGTGGACTATTATATGAAAACAGTTGTGCCTTCTAAAGTGATTATTGAATCCATAAATGGATCAATTGAAGAGCAGGTAGGTGAACCAATCCAAGAGAATATAAGTAAAGAGGGTTCTAGCTGTTTTTTACTTGTGTTGGAAGAGGTGAAAGTATTAGGGCATTAGAATATGAGGATCCAGTGGGTGAAGATTGTAACGAGGAAGGAAGAGGTAATTCTGGTGATGAGAGGCCAGTGGGTAATGAAGAACCAACTGTTGATGAAAGGGAGGAGGAGCTAGTGGTAAATGAGAGGGGGGAGGAACCAGTGGTTGATGAAAGGGAGGAGGAACCAATGGGGGATGATGACTTGGAATCTTCAGAGACCCTTCATAGGCCAGATGAGCTGGTCGACAGTGAGTTAAACTTTAGGGATGATGATGATTTGCTTGAGAAGAACACAGATAAGGATGTTGAGTGGGCAGGTTTTTTTGAAAAAGAGAACTAAAATGTACGATGACTGGGCAATGGAAGATAATAATTTGGATGTGGATGATGAGCCAACTGTGGATGAAAATGACCTATGGAGCATTGCCAAGTCAAACAAAAGTGATGAAGGGATCAACAAGAAGGCATACAGGCAATTCAATAAAGAAACTGATAGCACAAACCCAGTTTTTTTAGTTGGTATGTTGTTTGGTACTGCTGTGGATATCAATACTGCAATTAATGAGTATGCTGTAAGATCTAGAAGGCAGATAAGTTCGCCAAAAATGACAAGAGAGGAGTAACTGCTAAATGTGTTGGTAATGAATATTGTGCATGGAAGGTAAGTGAAACATTTAATGCAAGGACTAATAGCTGGCAGGTCAAGTCAATAAATAGACCCATTTGTGTACCACTACCAGGAAGTTGAAAAAGTGTAATTATAAGTGGTGGGCAAGGAATTACCTGGAC
Organism: Panax quinquefolius; assembly: GCA_020205615.1. NCBI lineage: Eukaryota > Viridiplantae > Streptophyta > Magnoliopsida > Apiales > Araliaceae > Panax > Panax quinquefolius. Next base: position 123,988,965 of record CM035153.1, on the reverse strand, counting down.
ATTATTAGAACCAATCCTGAGTGGCCTTTAGAGTCCATTCAGGCAGTTAGGAAAGAGTTTCAGCTGGCTGTGACTGAATCCCAAGTGTACAGGGCAAACAATATGGCACTTGATCTTATTAAAGGTGGTTATAAGAAGCAGTTTACATATTTAAGAGATTATTGTGCAGAGTGTTTGAAGACAAATCCAGGATCTACCATAAAATTTGAGATGGATGGAGTTTTTAAGAGGGTGTATGTGTGTCTTGGGGCACTTCAAAATGGTTTTAAACATGGTTGCAGGCCATTATTTGGAGCGGATGGATGTCATTTGAAAGGGCCTTTTCCCGGATAGATATTGACAGCTGTTTGCTTGGGCTGTTGTTGAGGCAGAGAATCCTAGTTGGGAGTGGTTCATTGACTTATAGATGATTTGGAAATTGTTAATAGTATCAGACCAGCAAAAGGTACTTTGATTTTTTATTTTCACCTATTTAGTTTTATTTTTTACCAGAAAGTCATACTGCTTACTAACTTGTGATTTTGTGATGCCTTGATTCATAGGGACTGGTTGCTGAGCACAGATTTTGTACGCTTCATCTATACAACAACTTCAGGAAACAATTCAATGGTCAAGAATTGAAGGACTTGATGTGGAATGCTGCAAAGGCACCAAATGCGATGTACTTCAGAAGTGCAATGGAGGCTTTGAAGAAGAAAGATGTTGGGGCATTTAAATGGTAAGCCTCCTCAACATTGGGCAAGGTCCCATTTCAAACTCATTTTAAGTGTGATATCTTGTTAAGCAACTTGTGTGAATCATTCAACTCTAACATCAAAGCTGCTAGGGACAAGCCAATTATAACTTGCTTAGATAAAATTAGGGATTATATGATGAAGAGAATCCCTTAAAGGAGAATTGACATGGAAAGGAGGTCAGGGCTGTTATGCCATAGGATTCAAAAGTTGTTAGACAAAGCAAAGGACAAGTCTTGGGAGTATATATGTGACTGGAATGGTGGAGATTTATATGAAATCAACAGGACATTTGGTTAACATGTGGTGGACTTGTCCAAAAAAATTGTACATGTAGGAAGTGGCAATTGACTGCCCTACCTTGTCCAAGTGTTGTCTCTGCCATATATTGTGAAATTGACAATGATGGGACTAGAGGGTTGCCAGAAGAGTGGGTGGATGTGTGTTATAGGAGGGAAACATATCTGAGAGTTGATGGCCATCTCATTAACCCTGTTCCAGGTCCTGATATGTGGGAACCTACTGGACTTAATCCCATTTTTACTTCCTACGAATCACAAGCAACTTGGCAGGCCTAAAAAACTACGAAGGGCAGTAGATGAACCTAGGCCTCCCACAAAGATGGCACTGAAAAAATGACAAGGAAAGGGGAGGTTATGAATTGTAGTAAGTGTGGTAATACTAGTCACAATAGATTGGGTTACAAGGGACAAGGAGGGGAAACCAGTGCACCTAATCCAAAAAGACAGGCAAAGTAGTAGCTCCAAGAAAGCACCTCCTCTTCAATGTTGAGAAAAATTACCTACAAGTGTAATATTAATTCTGATTTCCAAGTTTGTTTAGTTTTGAATGCAACTTGTTTAAAATACAACTTGTACTTGGTTTCTCATGTGCAGGTAAGGAAGAACAAAAGCTTCACAAACTGTTTCATCTAGTGCACCACTGACGCAACCTTCATAAATCATAGGCCAGCAACACTGGTGGTGCACCATTTATGTGGAGAGGCAGATTTTGCAGAAGTGCATTCCCAAATGAAGAAGAAGCCTGCTGCAAATGGAGGCAAGGGAAAGACTGCTACGAGAGGGACTAATGTCTATTTTGTTGATAGAAGACGCAATATACTTTGATCCCGGCGTATGCACCCTTTTGCACTTGATACCCTGAGATTTAAAAATTCTCATTCCACTATCCAAAGTAATGCTAACTAAGCACGATGAACCCTTTTTAGAATTTTGCCGGAAAATTAACAGTGTCCCAATTTATGTATAAATACTCTTCGACTGTAGAATGACCGTAATTGAATTACTTAATTAGTACAAATATATACAAATTAATGAATCAATATAAAGATGATTTTAATATAGAATACATTCACCTATTAATAAATTTAAATAATTAATCCCACTAATGATTAATCCTAAAACATAATTATAGTTAAATAATTAACCCTAAATAAATAATTAAATATAAATTAAACCCAATAAACAATTAACTCAACTAATTAATTAAAATCAACAATATAAACAAACAAATAAAACATATGAAAGGTAATTAAATAATTCGGGTGTATAAATGCACACAATTAATTCTTAAATGAGATTGATTTTTTTTACTTCCATTTTACAAAAGGAACATCCTTTGATTTTTATACAAATCAAATATAAATCTTAAAATGTATATTAAAAGAGCACATATAAAAATTTAAAAAGAAAAGAAAAGAAAACATCCGGTTATTATTATATGGGCTAAATATAGTTTACTACATAAAGTACCACCATATTCATGATTAGGCCTCCAAAGAATTTGGGTTTACATTTCACTACATCAAGTGTTTAATTTGATATAATTTAGCTCTCAATTTCAAAATTCGGCTAAAATTGGCCGGAATACTTAATTTTCCTGTCAGATAAGAATTGTATACGGTTTGGCTGTATACAATACGGGTTAATAACACTTATGTTACATCAAGTATCATCAAATTCACAATTTACTACATCAAGTATCACCAAATTCGTAAGTCACATGTATAATGGTAAGTCTAGACATATTAAATAAGTAGACACCTGATACCATAAAACAATTGCTCTCTAACGACATTATGTCTATTGAGTATATAAAGTCGAAAGAAAATATAGCGGATCCGTTGACTAAAGATTTGACTAGAGAGCAAGTAAAAATAATTTCGAGGGGAATGGGTTTAAAACCTATAAACAAGGATCGTCATGATGGAAATCCAACCTAGTTGACTGGAGATCCCAAGATCTAGGTTCAAAGGGACAACTAAATTGTGAACGATTCAATCAAATCACTATGAAGAAATTACTTTCTTCTGCTCATTTCTATGATACGAGATAGTGATACATGCAACGGTTACAGGATAAGCTATGCTTTTAACAATTCTTAAATTTTGATAAACATGTGGAGTATGACAGGATACTCTTATTAAGAATCACCTATGTGAGTGTGAACTGGGCCAATTCTATGAGAAGGATAAGGCTATACTTCTCTAAAGCACTCATAAATCTGAGATTGTTCGAGGCCAAAATGAACAAAATCATGATAACCAAATAATATCTTGAAATATTCTCTGTGAATTACTATTGTCTCGATTTACACAAATGATTGGACAGTTCAAGACATCACGTTCACTGGACAACCAGTAAACCCGATAGTTTTTCACAAGGGAAGGTTCAAAGCCAAAAGCTATCTCTCTCGATACAGATGATTTCTAATTCTGTCTCTCTCACAGAGTCTGCATAACATTTACATAAGGCTGGCAATCAATATCATTCATGTGGGGATTGTTAGAATTTGAGCCTAAATTAATATGGGTGTCATTAATTATTTTAATTTAATGATTCCATATATTAATGTGTTCTACTCCATGAGTAGATTAAATTAAGTATTTGGAAGCTCAAATCCATGGAGTAATGAATGAGATATTAACTCCCAAAGATCATACTTTGAAATAATAAAAGATAATAAATACATGTGGGAAAAACCAAGTCCCACATAGGTTAGGAATTAAACTTTTAATGTGTTTGTATACAAGGGAATTGCTCATGGGTTTGGGCCCCAAAGGGCTTGGTTCGAACGACGCGTCATGCCCTACCTGGCCTTGGCCCGGGGCAGGTCCTTGTATATAATTTTTTAGACAAAATTTTTTGAGAAGCGGTATCTGTTGAAAGGGTATCAGTTTAAATGGACGACCCAAAACTACGTCGTTTTGTCGTGCCTTTTCTTTTAAGTCTAAAATTACGTAGTTTTGGTTCTGCTAATACTAAAACTAAATAGGTCCAAATAGACGCTTCAATATGATCAAAACTCGTCGTTTGACCAAATAATGCCATACATGTCTTTTCATAACATCACATAGCAAAAAAAGCTAAGTACCCATCCGTTTTGACATAAATAATGCCATACATCTCATTCACTCATTCAAAGCAATTAAGTATTAGTTTCCATCGGTATTCATAGTTATTTAAAGAGAGTTAATTAGAGTATTTATTTTTGGTTAAACGAGAAGATACATTTGTAGTCTTTGTTAAAGATATCTTAAGGATTGATCATATCAACTCGAAAGCAGTATAATTATCTTAAGGAGGACATAGTACCAAGTACTTGCCTTGACAAATCTTTTCTACAAGATTAGTTAATATAAATAATATAAGTTTCTTTAAGAAGTACAACAGGAATTAATTATATTTAAAACTCAAATTGTACGTACGTATATAGTTGAATTTATTCCAAATTAAATTAGTAGATGAATTAATAATATTGACCATTCCTTTCCATTATAGAGTACATTCATTATATATCTATGGTCATCAGCCATTCCTTTCCATTATAGAGTATGCTAAAACTAACCCTCCCCCCCTTTCACAACAAGACAATACAAACATAATTTTATTATCATACTATATACTACCATGCACGTACTATTAAACTATCAATTTCTTATTTTAAGAATAAATATGAAATAAAAATATATTTTCAAATGAGACTTTATTTGTGGAAAGAAGATGGTATGATCATTCAACCCACTGTAAAATTAATACGTGATGAGAGAAAGGAAGAGTAAAATTAATACCTGATGTGCTCTTCCGATCATCAAGGGAACCTACCCAATCGCTATCAGTATATCCAACAAGCTTAAAATCTTTCTCTTTCACATACTTGATTCCCTGTTTTTTTGTCTTGTAGATACCTTAAGATTCTTTTTGCTGCTGTATAATAAGACTTTGTTGGCTCATTCATGTATCTAGAAATCACACTCACTGAATGCATTATATCAGGTCTTGTGTTGGTGAGATAAATCAGAGAGCCAACCAAGATTCTATAAAGTTTAGCATCAACTCTTGGTTCTCCATCATTTTGCTGCAACTTTTCATTTAAAGCCATAGGCGTAAGCACTGCTTTGCATTTTTCCATATGAAATTTCTTAAGCAAATCTTCTACATACTTTTCTTGTGAGAGAAAAATCTGCCCTTTGCTTTGTTTCACTTGGATCCCAAGAAAATATCTCATAAGACCCAAGTCGGTCATTTCAAACTCATTCATCATATTTTTCTTGAAATCTTTGAGCATTTTCATATTTGAACCAAAAAAGATCAAATCATCAACATATAAGCAAACAAGAAGAAAGTCTTACTGTCTTCACATACAGTGAAGGTTCAGTTGGGCTCATCTTGAATCCACTTTGCTTGAAATAACCATCAATCCTATTGTTCCAAGCTCGGGGGGCTTGCTTTAGGCCATACAAAGCCTTTCGAAGCCTATACACTTTGTCTTCTTTCCCTTTTACTTGGAATCCTTGAGGTTGCTCAACATAGACCTCTTCCTCCAGCTCACCATTTAAGAAAGTAGATTTTACATCAAGTTGGAACACTTTCAACTCTAATTGAGCTGCCAAAACAAGAACAGTTCTTATTATTTCCATCCAAGCTACTGGTGCAAACGTCTCGGTGAAATCTATACCAGGCTGTTGTGAGTAGCCTTTTCCTATCAATCTGGCCTTGTGCTTTTGAATTGAGCCATTTTCATTGTACTTTGTCTTATAAATCCATTTTAATCCAATGATATCCTTCCCCTTTGGCAGATCCATAAGCTCCCAAGTTTTGTTCTTTTCAATCATAGAGATTTCTTCTTTCATGGCTTTAATCCATACATTATTACTTGCTGCTTCTTCAAAAGTGTGAGGTTCACATGAAAAAAGGGCAAATTCACATGATTCATAGACATCTTGCAATGATCGTACCTTTCTTGGAGGTGATTCCGAATCGGAATGATCATGAATTGATGATGGAATTCTAGAGGAACTTCTTGTTACTTCATGCTGCAGGTTGCTTCCTTGATTTGCATCTTCTTGAAAGGATGATGATTCTGCAAATTCGTATGACTTTTGAGCTTGAGAAGAACCGTCCTTCCACTCCCAAGCTGCTATTTCATAAAAAATGACATCTCTAGATATCACAAGCTGATTTGTCTTGGGATTGAGGAGTCTAAATCCCTTAGAATCATTACTATAGCCAATAAACACGTACTTTTCACCTTTCTTGTCAAACTTGTCCCTATTTTGCGATGTGTTCATGCCATAAGCAATGCATCCAAAAACTTTGAAATGATCAACAAGTGGCTTCCTATTATTCCATGCCTCAAATGGAGTTTGGTTTCGAACCGCCTTCGTAGGGGATCGATTAAGAATATAGATGGAAGTATGAACAACTTAAGCCCATAGATTGTTTGGAAGCCTTTTTTCTTACAACATACTACGAGCCATCTCTACGATAGTGCGATTCTTTCTTTCCACCACACCATTTTGTTGCGGACTTCTACTAACAGTAAGCTGCCTTTGAATTCCATTCTCCTTGCAATAATTCATGAACAGTGTGTATATAAATTCCCCACCATGATTTGTCCGTAAAGTTTTCATTTGACAGCCACTTTGCTTTTCTGCTAGAGCTTTGAATGGAAGAAAGGTTGAGAAAGCTTCTGATTTTTCATTTAAAAAGTACAGCCACATCATTCTTGTATAGTCATCAACAAAGAGAATGAAATATCTCTTATTGTTGAGAGATGGAGTCCTTATAGGACCACATATGTCAGAATGCACCAATTCTAAAGGGGCTTTAGCTCTCCATGAGGTTTTTGGAAATGGAAGTCTATGCATTTTTTCATAGACGCAACATTCACAAACTCTTCCATTATTCTCTATAGCAGACAATCCAACCACCGTGTTTTTTTCTTTCAACAATTCACACCCCTGTAATTTAAATGCCCATATCTCAAGTGCCATATGTAGGATATATCTAGACTTTCACTTCTTAAAGCAAGGTTTTCCTCTATAGGTATGACAAGAGGAAACACCTTATTTTTAGACATTCAACTTTTGCTACTATCAAGTTATTTTTCTTGTCAACAATTTCGCATTTGCAATCATCAAAGATAATCGAATAGCCTTTCTTTAACAATTGACCAACACTCAAGAGATTTTCAGATAAATTTGACACATAAAGAACATCAGAAATTAATCTTTTGTTACCTCCTTTGGTGTGGACAGCAATAACACCTTTTCTGAGAGCTTTCTGTAACTTTCCGTCTCCAAGCTTTACTTGAGAAGTGAAGCTGTGATCAAGTTCTACGAAGAAGTCTTTATTTCCCGTCATATGGCTATTGCAACCGCTGTCCAAATACCATAAATTTTGTGATTCACTTCTAGTAAACAAGCAAGAGTAAAATAGGTTTTCATTATCACTTTCCTTTGTGAACTTAGCTTCATTTTGCTCCTTGTTTTGAAACCAGCAATCCCTTTGAGAATGATTAGGCACTCGACATCTTGTACATTTAAATCTGCAATCTCGGGATTCATGGTTAGATCTTTTGCAGATGATATGCATTATTGAAAGTTTGATGTGAGCTTTCACTTCTTTCTTTTTTTGAGTTGTGACTGTAAGTTTTCTCTCTTCTTCCTCTTCCCAGCTGCTTCTTGAAAAAGAATTTTGATTTTTTTCATGATCTGGCCTGTTGGCCTTCTTTTCTGAAATTCTTAGTTTGGACTGAAAAGCTTGCTCCACGGGCTGATGTGAGGACCTATTAATCCTCTGTTCATGAGCTTGGAGTGAACCTGTTAACTCATGTATGGACATTTTGGACAGATCTTTGGATTCTTCTATGCTGCAACAGCATGATCAAATTTGGGAGGAAGACTCCTTAAAAATTTCTCAATCACTTTTTTGTCTTCAATGGTGTCACCACAAACCTTGATTTGATTTACCATTTCAACCACTCTTGAAGAGAAATCTCGAATGCTTTCGCTTTCTTTCATTGACAGATTATCAAAATCTCTCCATAATGTCTGAAGTTTTAAAGTGATGGCCTTGGCAGATCCTTGAAATTCTTTTTGCAAAATCTCCCATGCAATTTTAGCTTTCTTGACTCCAAAAATTCTAGGAAAAATTGATTTGCTTACCCCTTGCTGTATAAATCGAAGTGCTGTGGCATCTCTCTTTTTGTTCTCCTTGTACAACTTTTGTTGTGCTTGTGACCAATCTCTAGTTTCAATGTGGTTCTTCATAGCCAGTTTCAATAATATCCCAAAGGTCTTGAGATATGAAGAAAGTTTCCATTTGGCTGCTCCAGTACTCATAGTGTTCCCCTTCAAATATAGGGATTTGACTTGGAAAATATGCAAACAAGGTAGGGACTGAAGTTGAACTCATGATAGCAGAATGTGAGTTATTTATTTATTTTTAAAAGAAGCTTTGATAGCAAATTTGTTGGGGTAAACGAAAGCACAATGAGCAGTGACAGGACTTTTCAAGGAAATTGATAAAACTAGATTTTTATTAGAAAGAAGGTGAGTAATAGGCTTTGCAGAGCTACTGCTCCTGCAGAATAGTTTTCCTTTTTTTTATTATAGACTGCTGTACTTCTTTTCTTAATCATTCATGGGTTACAGTAATCTCCTATTTAATCTAGGAGTGGAGTTCTCTAGAATAAGACTTAAAGACTCTTTGAGAATACAAAAGACACTTATAGAATCCAGCAAGCTCAACAACCATATTTAATACTGCTTCTATGAATATGAGATTACATAATTACTTTCTAACACTTATAAGAAAAAATACACTTGTGACATTAAAGTTCATGAGGGGCAATTTCCCTTCTTAGAGAAACCAAGTAGCTTCACCCTGCTTATTCTATTCTATTCTATTGTATGTGTTTATGTTTATTTATATAGTACATGTATTAATCAATGATTAATTGCATTTGCTTCCAATTCGGTTTCAAATTCTCTTAAGATTATTGAAAGGGCCTAATGGTCATTGTTGTAGATTCATGTGAAACTAACTACTCTATATGGCTGGCAAGTGATTACTGGTTAGTTTTCCTATTGTAGGTGATAATTAATTATCTATAAATATTATTCTTTGAAATAGACATATATTTTGAAATCCATTGTACATATCCATCTTGGCATAGAAGGTTGAACTCTTTGTACATACTTTCATCTATCTTTTTTATAATTGTTGTTTTAGAAGTGAACACATAGATTAGATTAAGAAATGCAATACTTTGGCTAATTGATCAAAATAAGTGTTATTAGTCAATATTATCCTCACATTGAAAAGAGATAATGTTATCTTATTAGAGAAAAATTCATTGGAAAGCTATGAGAGAAACTAGAAACAAATATGTATTTAAAGCTTGGAGTAATTTGGGAAACTAAGTAAATTATGTTGTTGTGGTTTTTTTTTTAAACTTAACAAACCACAGATAAAAAGGAACAAAAAATTCTCACAAAACAGAAAATTAAAAAGGAATGGAGTGGAGACTTTTTTATTAGTATTATTATATTTTTCTTCCTGGTGTTCCATTTTTATTGGTGGGGGAAGGGTGAGTAGGTGTTTGGCTTGTTTGAAATCTGTTGTTAGCTTAGAGATTAATGCTATGCTGAATGGTATTAATTTATAAATCCACAATTCAATCATGATAAACAGATTTGCAGATGGAAATTGAAGCCAATAAATATCAACCCAAGCAAGAACGGTTGAGGACAAGGTGGACAGATAATAAGATATTTGCAGACCTCGTTGTCGAGCAGATTCAATTGGGGAACAAACGAAACAATGTTTTTGATTCAAACGATTTTGCCATGGACGATTGGGTTTGACCTATGGGACATAGGGTTACATCTTTTTTCCTTTATCCGAGTTTGTTCCTTCTTAATTAATGTAATCGTAGTTTTCTGATTTTTATACTCACTGGCACAGCCTAAGCCCGACCGAAACAACCAAGATCAAGGACTGTCTGCACAATATTCGCAGACTATGCCCAATCTAGCCACTATGAGGAGTTGGACAAGTCTGAATTCTGGAGGTTTAGTTTCATGCCCTGAAAATGAAAATGAAAATGAAAATGACAGAAGGCATGTTAGAGATGGTTGCTGCTTCGAAGTTGCACATGGCCATGACGCCCCAGTGTGAAGAAAGATTCACAATTACCAAGTGCATAAAAGCCACAAGGCATTGATATCAGACTGGCTTTTATTATGGTGCTCTTGGAGGACCCGAATCTGAGGGAGATGTTCATTTCTCTTAAAAGGCAACAAGATACGATGGACATGGTTGCGAGGGAATTACTGTGAAAATCTCATCTTATAGTTCAAGGGCTCAACTTAACTATTTAGGATCTTTAATCTTTTTTTTTTTCAAAGTTCTATTTTGTTTTTGTTTTTTATTGATGTAAACATCATCCTTGAAAAATTGGGACACTCCGTGTGTATGTGTGTATAAAGATTAGAGAAATAGATAAAATTATCTAGTTTCTGCAAAAAAGGCACTTTCTAACTTTATTGTGTTTCTTGAAAAAAATGGCAATGTGTACGTATAACACAGTAAATATCATATGATACACTCTCTCTTGAGATACACAGGCTAAAGCAACCATAGACTTCCTAATGAGAATATTATCGGTTCATATATTTCAGCACCTTAACTAACAAAAATGTTAACTTGCATATAAGAATAATGTGTGTAGTCCGAGTGTACGATTTTTTTGGATCTTCTCATGAAAACTATCAGGCCTCCATGTTTCAGTGAAGAATGGTATTGAAACAGTCTCCCCGTAACGATAGAATTTTAGACCACAAACTCCAACAGCATTCATCACTGATGCATTATGTACCACCTTGACATCCACCCCCAACTTCTTTGCTCGAACAACAAGATCAGAGTGTGTAGTTGCACTAGATTTGATGTCATGTTATCAAAGCAAAAAAAAGATGGCAATTAGTAAAGCCAATACTAGATAAGCAATCAGCATATACACATAATGATGGGAATCAACAATGAGAACTTTACGAGTCAAGATTTTCTACACTGACAGTCCAAAATTGCTGCCATAAATTCAATCTTGAAGTCTGAAAGCTGCAACTTCATCAGTTGTTTAGTCAATCAATTATAACAACACCATTTTTCCAAGTCAAGATTTCTCGTGACAAGATGCACATTGGCCGCCTTGTAATTGCAGAATCTTGTTTCTTTCACACTTTACTTGATAGTTTAGTTTTACTTTATCAGTTCACATCGTTACAACCAAACTTGTAAAACTGGTTTAAGGATTTAACAACATTAAGCTGTCACACAAATTGAGTAACCTGACCACAGAATTACACCATTGTTCTTAACATAACATTTTGTTTTCATCTTTTTTTTTTTATTTTGGAGAGGGATTGAGATCGGAAAGGGAGAGCCTAAAATATTTAGATATAGTTCACTAACTAAGCATCTTTGCAAGTCATAGAAATGATGCTTATTTTTTATTTTTTAACACATTACAAACGGGATTGAAAAGAACATCAAAAGCAGGCAGAGTTCTTTTGGGCACATAAATTAGTTGAAAACTATAGAACATAAAAGTTACTAATTAATTTGTTACCCAAAAGGGTCTCCAACAACAAGGAAAGCAACATCCACCCCACGAGCTTCCAACAGCATGTCGTCCTCCGCCTTTTCCTCTACCATTTCTCTGTCTGCAAGTGTAACAGACTTCCCGTACAAACTTTCATGAAAAATGTTGTATCCGTTACCCCTCAAATTAGTTTAGCAGATCAGAAAACTAAGAAACATAAATAAAATAAGTAAAAGATTGAGAATAGTACCAGGGTGGAAAGGCCATTAGAGGAGATTCCAAAAGAGAGGAGAGAAGTGTAGGCCTCTATGTAAACCTTTTCACATTTCTTTATTGCTTCAACATACTTTTCCCTTTCTTTTTTTCTTGTTTTTTCTAATTGTATACCTTCAAGCTGACCTGTTCAGGTTGGCCAGAATGTAATTCAAGAGAAAAAGACAACGTTGACTTGTAGCTTATTTTAATGAAAAGATTAGAACTTTAATTTGTTATAGCATGCTAATACAGAATTTCAACCAGAAATAACCTTCATGAACGATAAGGTAAAAGGAGTGGTCCCGCCGACATAGCAACCGTTCGCAAGTGCGTAACTGCTGCCGTCACATGAGCTGGCAAGGTTTTCAAGACTCGGACTGTTCATCGAATCGAAAAAGGTACCGGATGGATGGATCACTGGTCCAACCAGTGGTCGAACCGTTATTAACCTAGTAACGTCATTAATATCACTACAAGAAAAAGGCCTAACAGCGACCAATACTATCAGCGACCACACTATCGATTGATCACGATATTAAATAATAATGACCATCCTCTGACCGTTATTTAATCTAGTCGCTATATTTTAACAGCAAGCGCATGTGGTCGCTAAGCAGTCGCTAGTATAAATTTGCCTCCCAAAATTTGGCGGGAAATGTTGGCGTCAAGGTTTTGTGCGACCACTTAATATCTGCGACCGCATGCGGTCGCTGATAAGTCCATGTCATTTAAAATTAGCGACCAGACGCGATCGCGATCGGCGATATTCACGATCAAACTTAATGTTAATGATTCATCATTCGCCGACACAAAGATAAAGCGAAGAAAAAAACAAGAGGGAGCTCAAACAGAGAGAAGAGGGAGAAAGGGGGAGAAGAGAAGAAGGGGAAGAGACTCCGGTCCGCCGCCACCGGTCCGCCGCCACCGGGAGGTACTCAGTATATATATACATACATACATACATACTTCCCTTTCTCTCTCTCTTTCATATATGTATATTCTACATTGAAATTATTTCAATGAAACTTTTCCATTGTTATCATTTCTGATATTATCATTATGCGTTCATTACTTTTGAGTTGAGTCTATTACATTATAACTTTTTCCTCAATCTTATTTATGTGATGTAATTTGTAGTATAAGGAGGTTCTAGGAAAGAGGGCTTTCAAAAAAGTGTATCCTCGACACAACAATTTATCACTGAGATTTTCATGTCTGGGACTCTACGCCAATAAGTTTGTTTACTCTAGTTCTTTTATTTTCAGTCAATTTGTATAGCCATCATATTATTGGTATTGATTAATTTTATATATTGCTTAGATATCGAAAAAAACATAAGCATGTTGATTTAAGAGCATTGAAGAAATGGTCTAGGCAGATATTGGAGGGTATACAAGCTTGTATTTTAATTATTATGTTGCCTGAATCCAAATAGGAGAGTACATGTCTACAAAATTCTGTTTTTCAATTCTATTTGAATATGAAACCTATTTACAGTATGTAGTTCAATTAGGAGGAGGATGTTAATTATATATACATACAAACACTACTCCCTTTATATACTCTTTTATTATAATGAATAAGAGTATTTTATTTTATAGGAAGCATTATATTACGTTTTTATATTCGAGAAACAATAATTATATTGAAAGATACTATAGGAAGCATATGAATTGATATTTATATTACACTCAATTGTTTTTTCGGCAAAAAAGAATCCAAACAAGATTAATTAGGCGTTAATATTGAAATGAATACAGATCGAACGACAGATACTAGATTAATTAGGCGTTAATATTGAAACGAAAATAATTTATTAATATGCAATAAAACCAACTAATCAAAATTAAAACTACTAATAATAATTACATGAATTGAAACTAACTAAAGGAATTAATTAAGTATTACAAACGAAATAGAAAAATAACTGTGAGGCCTCCAAAATAGGTATACATCACCCATTCTGAGTTGTCAATTACATGGTACAGAAATAACTACAACTTTATTAATACATCATAAAAACTGTGAGTTTAAATACAAATATTGTCTTCTAGACAATATCCATACCCAAATAAATCCTCATCACAATTATTGATACATTATTTTACAAAATGGTGAGGACTACTAAACAACTCTCTAGAACCATCATTCCATACCCCACTGTAAACTCGCTACATTTCTCGCCTCACGAGAAGAAAAATGGAATAAAAAGAAAAGGGTGAACTCAACTAGCCCAAGAAAAAGAATATTATGACTAAGATAATATAGAACAAATTATCGTTAGTCTTCAACATGAAAAAAAATCGATAAAATACAATAGACAACAAGTTTCGGATCAATATTCGCAATGAAAATAATAATTCATAGAAGAGTTACGTAGAGAATGAAATCTACTATTATCTATGAATTTAAAAGTCCATCATCAATATTTTATCCCTGTAACATCAATCAATATATATCTTGAATCAAATATTCATTTTTGCACTACAGGCCAAAGATATTCATCAGTTGGTCATGTTCATCTCAACACCTGTTCATCTTTGCACTACGGGCCAAAGATATTCATCATAAAATCATAAATCTTTGCACTACAGGCCAAAGATATTCAATAATATCATTATTTACAACTGAGAATGATGAAAAATATTTTAAAAAAAACGAATCCAATGAAACAAAAGAATAAATATTAAGGATTCGTATTTCGGTTTATCCATGTCCAAAAATACCTCATAAATAATCATAGAGAGTAAAATTCAAGAATGATCAAAACATGGATACAATCAAAGTTTGTATCCATAATAGATATTTTGGACGAAAAGGAAAAATTTCATTTTTTGATGAATAGTGCCGTATTCGTGAATAGTGCCGTATACGTGAATAGTAATCCCGACATAAAAAGTTTCAAATTTGATTAAAAGTTTAAACCAATATTTTGGCATAATGATATTGAAGAAAATAATATCATTTAAGAAGAAAATAACATCCCTTACCTCGAAAGAATAGTGCTTCCTTTGAATCTCAATATAGTCTTTGAAGGGAACTTGCACCGTATAACAACACTCAAAGTATCAAAATACTCACAAGAATACGCTTAATATATAGAGAGAGAAAGAGAGAAAGAACTTCAGTTTTTGGTGTGATTTTTAATTCTAACCTAAGCACCCTATTTATAGGAAAATGCTTAGAACACCAAAGCAGAAAATTTATTAAAATAATTTTATTTAATAAATATTCAAGCCCACCACCCAAGAATCTGAATTTAGTTCATTTACCACACATGTGGGATTGAAAAAACGTTTTTCTTGATTAAAACAATTAAAACTTCCAAAAATCAATTATTCTGGAACTTCGAAACTTCAATAATTCATAATAAATAGCCCTTTTGTCAGAAAAATTCAAACCTTATGTCCTTTCCATAGGAAATTCCATTATCTACAACTTTGCAGAAGAAAGTTTTTCCAAATTCCAAACAAAATTGATCAAATCCTCAAACAGACGATTTTATAAAGCTATAATCAAATTTCGGTCAAGAAATGGGGTCCAATAACACAAAAAACATGTGTTAATCATTTATTGCAATAAAAAATACTCTTCCTCCTCATATACTCATATATCCCACATTCATTGTAAAAATATCACCATTATTATATTATTAAAATAATATATTTAAATGAATTATTTTATCGAAAAAGATAAAATATTAATTTTCAACAATTATCACATTAAAAATTTCTCCATCTATATCCACATAAAATCAATATTTTCCTCATCATATAAATTAATAATTAATTATTCACAAATAATATTACGAATCACAATCTCGACAACCAAATGTTTCCCGAAGAAAGAGGGGCTTTCGATAAGGATTTCTCCTTCTTGGCGCCAAGCAATTAGATGACCAAACCTCTCTTTAGACGAGAACTTTCTAGACATTGCCAATAATGTTATCTAATAATATTATTCAGATAATATGAATTATTGCTCGATAATGGAAAATACCGTGTAGTGACAATTATTGAAATAACGATAATATAAAATATCAACGCAACAATTATTGAATCAATAAAATAAAATAATTGAGCAATAATTCTTTGTAACAATTATTGAGTAGTGTCTTCTTATGTAAGAATCAATAATTAGTGCAATACCGTGTGCTACTGTGTTTTAACCATTGAGTATTTCAACAATATTAACGGTAACAACTACGCCGTTATTTATAAACAACTTATACTTGTCGTTTTTTTCATCCAATCGCTTTTTGTTATGGGGCCCACACAAGGCTGCGCCGTCGTATGAATATTCCCCGACAGTAAGAATATTCCACGACCAAACGAATATTCCCCAACAACAATGAATATTTTATAACCACTTGTTTATTTAAAATATTTGCGTATTTTACCCATAACTAACCACATTAATCAAATCAACCCTTACTATTTCAAAATAATAAATAGAGGAAAAAATTCAATTTTATTTATAATAAGTTGGGGTCTTACAACCTCTCCTCCTTATGAAATTTCGTCCTCGAAATTGACGTACATACCTGGTATTTCGAAAAGATGAGGATACCTCGCTTTCATTTCTGTTTCCAACTCCCAGGTCATTTCCTCTATAACATGGTTCCTCCACAAAACTTTGACTTGTGGTATGACCTTTGTGCGTAGGACATGCTCCTTCCTATCCAAGATCTTGACAGGTACCTCCTCGTATGTTAAGTCTTCGGCTATCTCGTCCGGTTCTAACTCAATGACGTGGTTCAGGTCTTTCACATATTTACGAAGCATAGATATATGAAAAACATTATGAACACGAGACATACTTGGAGGTAACTCGAGTCTATAGGCTACATTTCCTACTCGGTCAAGAATATGAAATGGACCAATAAATCATGGATTGAGCTTTCCTCGTTTCCCAAATCTTGTAACTCCCTTCCATGGAGCAACTCGCAACAATACATGATCCCCAATACTAAATTCCACGTCCTTTCGATGAAGATCCACATAACTCTTTTGTCGATCCTGTGCCGTTTGTATACGTTGTCGAATCATTTGGATCTTTTCTGTAGTCATACGTACCAAATCGGATCCCAACAATGTTGCTTCACCCACCTCATCCCAACATATTGGAGAGCGATACTTTCGTCCATACAATGCTTCAAATGGGGCCACACTTATACTTGCCTGATAAATGTTGTTGTAGGAGAATTCCACCAATGGTAAATACTTATCCCAACTCCCTTTGAAGTCTAGGACACAAAGTCTTAATAGATCTTCAAGAGTTTGAATAGTCCTCTCTAATTGTCCGTCTGTTTGAGGATGGTATGCTTAATCGAACCAGAATCTGCGCTCCCATAGCTTTTTTTGCAAGCTAACCCAAAATCTTGAAGTGAATCTTGGGTCACGATCCGAAATTATGGATACTGGCATGCCATGCAACCTCACAATCTCATTCACGTATATACTAGCAAGACGTTCAAGGGAATAAGTCTCCCGTATCGGCAAGAAATGAGCAGACTTGGTTAATCTATCAACAATAACCCAAATAACATTTATGCCTTGAGAAACCGTGGGAAGACCCGTAACGAAATTCATGATAATATGTTCCCACTTCCATTTCGGAATCTCAATTGGTTGCAATGGACCCTTAGGCACTTAATGCTCCGCCTTTACACGTTGACAAGTTAAACACACCGAGATAAACTTTGCAATCTCTCTCTTCATATTGTTCCACCAAAATGTATGTCGAAGATCACGATATATTTTGGTACTTCCAGGATGGATTGCAAATGGTGTATTGTGTGCCTCCATCATGATCTTGTACTTCAAATCAGAATCGTTAGGAACACAAAGTCTGGAGTGGACTCAAAGTATTCCTTCTTCATCGATTCTTGCTTCCGAATAACACCTTCTTGTACTTTCTTCTTTATACGCATCGACTCAAGGTTACGTGGGTTGAAAGCAACTTTAACTTTTTCGATTAAAGTTGGTTCTATACGTATACTTGACATCATTGCATGGGTCCCCGGAATCTTGAATTCTATCTTCATCTTTTGTAAATCACACAAAATGGGCCTTTGTGTTGACAACATCGCACTCGTTCCCGCGTATGATCTTCTACTCAATGCGTCGGCTACCACGTTCGCTTTTTCAGGATGGTATTGAATGATATGGTCGTAGTCTTTCAATAGCTCGAGCCAACGTCGTTGCCACATGTTGAGTTCTTTTTGGGTGAAGAAATATTTGAGGCTTTTATGGTCTGAATATATCTCCACTTTCTCCCCATATAGATAGTGTCTCCAGATCTTTAAGCAAACACATCGGGCTTGCTGACTCTAGATCATGAGTAGGATAATTCCTCTCATATTCTTTAAGTTGTCGCGAGGCATATGCTATGACTTTCCCACGTTGCATGAGAACACATCCTAACCCTTTGCCTGAAGCATCGCTGTAGATAACAAATCCATCCGAACCAGATGGTATTGTCAAAACAGGTGTCGAAATGAGTCTCCTCTTAAGCTCTTGGAAACTCTTCTCGCATTCCTCGCTCCATACGAATTTGATATCTTTCCGAGTCAGCTGAGTTAATGGAGTAGCGATTCGAGAAAATCCTTCCACGAATCTCCGATAATAACCAGCTAAGCCCAGAAAGCTACGTACTTCAGTCACCGACTTCGGTTGCTCCCAACTTTATATTGCTTCAATCTTCGCCGGATCAATAGATACTCCATGTTTTGACACCACGTGCCCAAGGAATGCTACTTCCTCGAGCCGTAACTCGCATTTCTTCAACTTGGCATAAAGGTTGTTTTCACGAAGCCTTTGAGTACCAAATTCAAATGGTGCTCATGATCTTCACGACTTTTTGGAATATATGAGGATGTCATCAATAAAGACAACAACGAATCGATCCAAATAATCCTTGAATACTCGGTTCATCATATCCATGAAAGCCAGCGGGAGCATTAGTCGATCAAAAGACATGACTAAGAATTCATAATGCCCGTCTGCAGGAGTTACAAGGCGCGATCTTTGGAATATCCTCGGTTCTAATCTTGATTGATGATATCTAGAACGAAAGATCAATTTTGAAAAGAATTATGCTCCTTGCAATCGGTCAAACAGTCATCAATACGAGGTAGCGGATACCTATTCTTGATGGTAACGTGGTTCAATTCCCGATAGTCAATACAAAGTCGCATACTCCCGTCTTTCTTCTTTACTGAATAAAACAGAGCACCCCAAGGAGATGTACTAGAGGCGAATGAAACCAATGTCCAACAACTCACGTAGTTGGACCTTTAACTCTGAAGTTCAATAGAGCCATTCGATATGGAGTTTTAGAAATGGGCTTTGTACTAGGTTTCAAGATCAATAAAGAATTCAACTTCACGTTACGGGGTGTAGGCAGGGAAGTTCTTCAGGAAATACGTCAGGAAATTTACTAACAACATGAATATTATTCAAATTTGACGTGTCTTTATTCAAATCCATAACATGGGCTAAGAAAGCTTGACATCCGTTTTTCAATAAATGAATAGCTTTATGACTTGATATAACTATGATTGATTTTAGTGGTTTAGTTGCTTGAATTCGTACAACAGGTTGTTTAGGAATATGAAAACTAACAACCTTACAAAAACAATCAATTTTGGCATGATGAGTAGTTAACCAATCAATCCCTAAAATCACATCAAAAGCAAGTATCTTTAAAGAGATAAGGTCACGGTAATGTGATAGTGCCAACTGGATCAAACAAGATTTATAAACAGATGGATGTGATGAAAGTTTCTCCTAACGAGTCTCCACCAGATAAATCAAATTTTAATTTCTCCAGAGTCAAGTTTAAACGTTGAGCACAAGCAGGAGAGATAAATGAATGGGTAGCACCGGTATCTAGTAAGGTATAAACTTCACAAGAATTTATGATTAGCTTACCCGTGATCACCTCGTTTGGGTTCCTCGCATTTTGACCAGTCACGACAAATGCTCTTCCAGGAACCGTTGACTTTGAGTTTTCTGGGACAGCCTTTTGAGTCACCATCCCCGCTGGACTTGGTTTCGCTATAGTGCAATCTCGAGAGATATTTCCTTCCTTTCCACAATTATAGCATACCTTGAACTGTTGTGGGCAATTTGGACTGATATGTCCTTCTTTCCCGCACTTATAGCATATAATCGGTGGTCGTTCTCCTCCATTGGAATCAGTTGCTGCTGGTGCTGACGTCTTCGCATTGTCATTGTTGAATCTCCTTTTTTTTAAAATCTCCCCCAGACTCGCTTCTTCTATTCTCATGGCCATGATTACCACTATAGTGGTTACCGCCTTTATCCGTATTCTTCTTTCTCCGCTGGTTATCGTTGTTCTGATGACTGCTGTCACTGGTATGATCCTGGTTGTTGTCCCTCGGTTGACCGTACTCGTTATCTCGCTCTAATAATTGAGCCCTATTGACAACATCTGAATAGAGAGAAAATTTATAAGAAATGAGATATTGACGTATGCCGGGTTTCAAACCTCTCAGAAACATCCGCGTCATACGTTCCTCATTCTCCACCAAATGAGGTGCAAACCTGGATAACTCCGCAAACTTCGCCTCGTACTGGGACATCATCTTGTTGTTTTGTTCCAATCTAATAAACTCTACCTCCTTCATATGACGAACATTTTCAGGAAAGTATTTGTTATTAAACAGTTTCTGAATAGTCTCCCAAGACATCTTTGCGGCTTGGATGATGGATGCGCTTCCATGATTCCCACCGATGTCTCCTCATTACGGAACATAAAAGTGGCGAATGGAACCTTCTGTTCCTCCGTTCATCCCAAGACGTCGAATATCTTGGTAATTTGCTTGACCCACGTCTCTGCCTTAATCGGATTCGGCTTTCCCCAGAATTCTGGTGATCCCAACTCTTTGAACTACTTGGCTGTGACCAGCTGTGCGTTGCCATTTTTTCTACCTGTATTTTGAACAGGAATCTCCTTCGTCTGGTTTTGCATGAACCGCAAAAAGCTTCTAAACATCTCATCGTTCATCGTCTGCTCAGTGGTGTTGTTTACAGGAGGAACATTGCCAGCCTGTTGCATGTTCTCCTCATTGGTGAGTACAGGCACTTCCACGGTCTCATTTACTCCACTATTAACATTCTCAGTTGCCATTCTCAAATACTGCCATAAAACAAGGGTTAATTTAACAAATTAACATATCACATAATATCCCTATATTATGACCGACCAACAAATAAGCTTAGGTAGGACACACTAGCGAATGATTTACTCGTCTCTCCCCTCCCAGTTCTATTCCCCGATCTCCACTAGAGATCATATCCCTAAGCTCTGATACCAACTGTGACGCCCCCAAAATAGGTATACATCACACATTCTGAGTTGTCAATTACATGGTATAGAAATAACTACAACTTTATTAATACATCATAAAAACTGTGAGTTTAAATACAAGTATTGTCTTCTAGACAATATCCATACCCAAATAAATCCTCATCACAATTATTGATACATTATTTTACAAAAATGGTGAGGACTACTAAACAACTCTCTAGAACCGTCATTCCATACCCCGACTAGAACTTGCTACATTCTCGCCTCCTGAGAAGAAAAATGGAACAAAAAGGAAAAGGGTGAGCTCAACTAGCCCAGTAAAGAATATTATGACTAAGATAATATAGAACAAATTATTGTTAGTCTTCAACAGGAAATTTTTTTTTGATAAAATACAATAGACAACAAGTTTCAGATCAATATTCGCAGCGAAAATAATAATTCATAGAAGAGTTACGTAGAGAATGAAATCTACTATTATATATGAATTTAAAAGTCCATCATCAATATTTTATCCCTATAACATCAATCAATATACATCTTGAATCAAATATTCATCTTTGCACTGAAAGCCAAAGATATTCATCGATTAATCATGTTCATCTCAACACTGCTCATCTTTTTGCACTACGGGCCAAGATATTCATCATAAAATCATAAATCTTTGCTTTTCTGGACCAAAGATATTCAATAATATCATCATTTAGAACTGAGGATGATGAAAAATATTTTAAAGAAAATGAATCCAATGAAACAAAAGAATAAATATTAAGGATTCGTATTTCGGTTTATCCATGTCCAAAAATACCTCATAAATAATCATAGTGGAGTAAAATTCAAGAATGATCAAAACATGGATACAATCAAAGCTTGTATCCATAATAGATATTTTGGACGAAAAGGAAAAATTTCATTTTTCGATGAATAGTAGATTCATGATTATGAATAGTCTTAGATCGTGAATAAGTAACCCCAAGCACAAAAGTTCCAAATTTGATTAAAAGTTTAAACCAATATTTCGGCATAATGATATTGAAGAAAATAATATCATTTAAGAAGAAAATAACATCCCTTACCTCGAAAGAATAGTGCTTTTGGTTGGAATACTGAATATAGTGCTGAATGGAACTTGCACCGTATAACAACACTCAAAGTATCAAAATACTCACAAGAATACGCTCAATATATAGAGAGAGAAAGAGAGAAAGAGATAAAGAACTTCAGTTTCTGGTGTGATTTTCAATTCTAACCTAAGCACCCTATTTATAGGAAAATGCTTAGAACACCAAAGCAAAAAATTTATTAAAATAATTTTATTTAATAAATATTCAAGCCCACCACCCAAGAATCCGAATTTAGCTCATTTACCACACATGTGGGATTGAAAAACATTTTTCTTGATTAAAACAATTATAACTTCCAAAAATCAATTATTCTGGAACTTCGGAACTTCAATAATTCATAATAAATAGCCCTTTTGTTAGAAAAATTCAAACCTCATGTCTTTTCTATAAGAAATTCCATTATCTACAACTTTGCAGAAGAAAGGTTTTCCAAATTCCAAACAGAAATTGACCGAAATCCACAAACGGGCGATTTTACAGGCTATAATCAAATTTCAGTCAAGAAATGGGGTCCACCGACACACAAAACATGTGTTAATCATTTATTACAATAAAAATACTCTTCCTCCTCATATACTCATATATCCCACATTCATTGTAAAAATATCACCATTATTATATTATTAAAATAATATATTTAAATGAATTATTTTATCAGAAAAAGATAAAATATTAATTTTCAACAATTATCACATTAAAAAATTTTCTCCATCTATATCCACATAAAATCAATATTTTCCTCATCATATAAATTAATAATTAATTATTCACAAGTAATATTACGAATCACAATCTCGATAACCAGTAGTAGTTCCCGAAAGAGGGGCTTTCCAATAAGGATTTCTCCTTCTTGGCGCGCAATAGAGATGACCAAACCTCTCCTTAGAGCAGACTTTCTTTCTAGACATTGCCAATAATGTTATCTAATAATATTATTCAGGATAATATGAATTATTGCTCTGATAATGGAAAATACTTGTGTAGTGATAATTATTGAAACAACAATAATATAAAATATCAACGCAAAGAATTATTGAATCAATAAAATAAAATCTTGAATAATAATTACATAACAATTATTGAGTAGTGCCTTCTTACGTAAGAATCAATGATTAGTGTAATACCATGTACTACTCTTGTGTTTTAACCAATTTAGTATTTCAACAAGATTAATCAGTAATAACTACTAATCAGTATTTATAAACAACTTATACTTGTGCGTTTTCTTCATCCAATCGCTTTCCGTTATGGGGCCCACACAAGGCTACTACCGCATACAAATATTCTCCGACAAAGAAGAATATTCCACGACCAAACGAATATTCCCAACAACAATGAATATTTTATAACCACTTGCTTATTTAAAATATTTGCACATTTTACCCATAACTAACCACATTAATCAAATCAATCCTTACTGTTTCAAAATAATAAATAAAGGAAAAAATTCAATTTTATTTATAATAAGTTGGGGTCTTACAATAACTACTTTGAATTAACTAAAGGAATTAATTAAGTATTACTCCAATTTGAATTTACTACAAGATGGAAAAGAAACTTGGATGTAGAGGCAGCAACAATCAGCGAGCATCCGGAGTGGAGGGACGGAGGGGGGAGGGGGGAGCAGAGGAGGGAGGAGAAAAATAAAAATAAAAATTATCCCATCTACAAAACAAATAGGCAATTAAATGACCAAGAATACTTATAAGACTAGTAAAAGCAAGGAGTATGCAACTAAAATATACTTTCACTTTATAGCCGCAGCATTGCACCTCAACTAAAATATACTTTCACTTGCTACCCTAATTTAGATGTCCTTAATTGTTAGTTAGCTAGTATGCTCATTCATATGCTTACAAGTATGCTCAAGTCATATGCTTGCAAGTATGCTTAAATGTTAATCATATGCTTACAAGTATGCTCAAGTCATATGGTTATAAGTATGCGCGCTCAAGTCATATGCTTACAATCATGCTATACATTAATAAGCTCATGTTGTCTGTAGTAGGTACCGTGGAATCATGGACCTCTATTCAGACCGTAGTTGGATGGCACGACGAAAGTTAAGTGCCCAAATAAAAGTCTTCTGGTTTGAATTTAGAGTCATTTGGTTGCCAAGTAATTTTGGAGTATGAGTATAGTCACCCAGAATTATGAATGGTCAGTCCCAGATACGATGCCCATGTTTGAAGTGTAAGAATATAAATTATATGGACAGAGATGTGGTAAACTATCAATTACTTGTTTCTGGGTTCATGAAAAATTACGAAGAATGCTGGTGGGCACATGGGTAGAGAAGAGATGGTGGAGTCACAGAAGTACACAATTCGGGCAGTAGTACTCATCGTATGAATGAAATGGTTCATGATATTGCAGGGCCATATTTTGATTGGGAATAAGGCAGAGAGAAACCTATGAATTCTGATGCTAAAGACTTCTTTAAGTTATTAGACGAGGGTAGCGAGCCATTGCGGCATGGTTGCACCAAACACACTACATTGTCTGCAGTGGCGACATTACTTAACATCAAGGCTGATCACAACATGAGCCATGAGTGTTTTGAATCGCTCTTAAAGGCCATTAAGAGTATATTGCCTGACGGTGAGAAATTACTTGGTAACTATTACTTTTGTAAGAAAATGGTGAAGAAGTTGGGTCTTGGATACCAAAAGTTCGATGCATGTCCCAACGATTGCATGTTATTTTATAAGGAAAATGAACAGATGACAAGGTGCACGCTTTTGCGTACTCATGATCGGTTTAGGCCTAATAAAGAGGGTGTGACTACAAAAAAAATCAAATATACCGTTTAAGATTCTAAGGTATTTTCCACTAACACATCAGCTAAAAAGATTGTACATGTCTTCAAGAACAGCTGAACATATGAGTTGGCATACGAAATCTCCATCTAAAGATGGAGAACTAAATCATCTCGCAGATGGGCAGGCTTGGAAAGATTTGAATTTAGCACATCCTGGGTTTGCATTGAAACCTAGAAATGTGAGGCTTGGATTGTCCTCCGATGGTTTCAATCCGTTTTGGCCACTCAAATTATTCCAGACTCATGTGTTGGCTCGTGATTGTTACTCCGTACAACTTGCCTCCTTGGATGTGTATGAAACAACCATACTTGTTTCTTTCACTCGTGGTTCCTGGTCCTAAGAGTCCTGGAAAGAACTTAGATGTTTACTTGAGACCTATTATAGATGAGTTGAAGGTATTATGGGAGGATGGAGTACAGACTTGGAATGTTGCAACGAAAAAACAAATTTCAACCTTAGGGCAGTGGTTATGTGGACTATAAGTGACTTCCCAGCTTATGGTATGTTAGCTAGATGGAGTACACACGGGAAGTTGGCTTGTCCGTATTGTATGGAGCAAACAAAGTCTTTCAATCTATCAAAAGGTCAAAAGCCTAGCTAGTTTGACTGTCATCGTCGGTTCTTGCCGGTAGATCACCCGTTTCAAGAAATAGAGAACACTTCAGGAAAGGGAAAGTAGACAATGATATGCTTGCACCGCGATTGTCAGGAACGGAGATGCGAGATCGTGTGATGAGATTGCCGGTTATCCCATTTGGTAAGATTGATGCCACAAACATAATCAATGGGTTTGGCGAATCTCGTAACTGGGTTCGGAGAAGCATCTTTTGGGAACTGCCTTATTGGTCTATAAATTTGATTCGTCATAATCTAGATGTGATGCATATTGAGAAGAATGTGTTTGACAATGTGTTTAACACCATGATGAATGTTACGGGGAAGACAAAAGATAATGATAAGGCACGTTTGGACATGAAAGATATTTGTAAGCGTTCTGGATTAGAACTTTATGAATCTCTTAATGGTAAGATTGTCAAACCGCATGCAAGGTACACATTGTTCAAAAAGCAAGTGGAAGATGTGTGCACATGGGTTAAGTCTCTGAAACTACCAGATGGATATGCGTCAAACATTGCAAGGTATGTTACAGGTGGGAAATTGCAAGGGATGAAGAGTCATGACTGTCATGTGTTCATGGAGAGACTCATGCCTATAACATTTTGGGATCTGCTAGATAAACCAATATGGGATGCTTTGACGGATCTTAGTCGTTTCTTCAAAGACTTATGTTCAAAAACATTAAATGAGAAGGACATGTCTGTACTTGAGAAGAACATCATAGAGATCACGTGTAAACTAGAAAAAATATTCCCACCTGGTTTTTTTGACTCCATGGAGCATTTGCAAATCCATCTTCCCTATGAAGCTCGTGTTGGGGGTCCAGTTCAATATAGATGGATGTACCCTTTCAAGAGGGTGATGGGAAATCTTAAAGGTGAAGAATAGAGCTTATGTCGAGGGGTCGATATGTGAGGCATACAGTTTCGATGAGATATCTATGTTTATCTCAGACTATTTTCTGGACGAAGTCTTGACAAAGGCCAATCGAGTATCGAGACATGATGATGAGGGAAATGTTGAACTAAATGGTCGGCTCTCTGTATTTAGTCTATAGGGTCGCGTTTATTGAAAAGGGAAGCGCATATTCCTCTCTGAGCAAGAATTACATGCTGCACATACTTACATTCTTCTCAATTGCGAAGAGATTGACGAATTTATGAGGTACACATGTAAACTTGATAATTTATCTTTTAAGTTGAAAATTTATTCCAATATGTTAATGTTTATAACATTGTATAGATTGTACGATGACGAATTAAAAGTGAAGCATCCCGGCATAACTGATAAAGATATTCAAATCAATCATGATAAAAAATTTGCACTTTGGCTAAAGGACAAAGTAAGTTCAATTTCTTAAGCATGACACACACATATATATATATATACTCCATATTAACTATGACTTCATTAAATAAGATGGAGTTTTTGTAGGCTTTGACTGAGGGATCAACGATTTCGGCTAATGTACAAGTCCTAGCTATGGGACCAGACAGGGACCAAGTCAGCCACAATGGTTACAAAATAAATTGTTGTGAATTTCATACAAAGGCATATGGGCGCAGTAAAAGAACAACGAACTCTGGTGTGTGTGTCCAAGGAGATTGTTACAATGAGCTTGGTCGTGCCTTTTATGGGGAGTTGGAGGAAATCGTAGAGTTGTCGTACAAGGGCACGTACGGGGGTCATATTAACTTGTTCAAGTGTCGTTGGTTTTTTCAGAAAAAGGGATACGTGTTGACAAACATGGAATCGTCGATATTGACCTCCATAGGTCTGCGTACTCCAACGAACAATTTGTTTTACCAACTCAAATAGTATAAGTATACTACACTCCTAGTCCTGTTAGGAAAAGGGATAGACCGCCTATAGATTGGAAAGTTGTAATTCATACTCTCGTGCGTAGTCATGTAGAAGTAGTTGATGGGGAGATTTACAAAGAGCAGATGCTTTATAGTCAAACTATAATAAATGTGGAGGACGACAATGAAGTAATCCAATTAGATGGTGGAGATGAACCACATGAATTAGATCTTGAGTCAATACTTGTGTTAGATGACATTGATACTGAGGAGGAAAAGTTATTGACTGAATCTGAAGCAGATGATGGTTTTGAATCTACAATACGTATACAAGATGATTCTGAATCAGACATTGACACTTGAACAAATGAAATGTATGTTTAGCATTACATGTTTTTTATATCATTGTTATGTTTATGTACTTAACTATTTAAATGCAATTTGTGTTTATTGTCATTTTATATTCATATATATACATGTTTATATCACTGTCATGTTTATTGTCATTTTATATATTCATATATAAATATAATCAAATATAACTCATAATAACATCTTGAAATTTGTAACATATAGATGGCTTCTGAAGCAGTGCAGAAAAAGTGCGGCTTGGGTAGGGGGCCTAATCATATGCCCAAGGCCCCTACTAATTCAGATGATCAGATTCTTATTCAAATCCACCTTCCTCCGAATAACACATATGTCCTGCATCATTTATATATAAGCATTTTAGATTTTATTTATACAAGATATATAGAACTTAGATGTAAATTGCTTTAATATATCTAGTTATCGTTGATGTAAATTGTTGTATATTATAGTGATTTTTCAGATAATAAGATCGTTAAGTGCATATCACAGCTGTGTTTACAGAATTGGCCTACACTTGTGATTACGTGAGCGAGCACACCTATCGCCCACAAGGATGCTGTTTGGGCTGAATTTCAGGTATGTTTTTTTAATTATGACATATAATATAATATTTTAAAGATAATTGTTTAGTAATGTTATTATTGTTTTTTTTTTTGCAGAAAATGTATAGATGGGAGGACGTGCAGGCTTCAGTGATACAGACATTATTCTGGCAGAAGTGCGCGATTTGCACCAAAGATAATTTGAATAAAGAATGACAAAAAGCCCTTCACAATGCATCGATCGACCAATCAGACCAGGGAGAGGATTACATGCACGAGCATAACCCCAGGTGCATCCAAATTCATATAAATTTGAGATGTGTGCCCAATGGAGAGCTGAGAGCTGGGTGAAAATACGAAAGACTGCCGCCACCATCAGATCCTCGGGTGTACCCGATGGCGAAAAGGCTAAAGGAACATACAAGGGCGTGGCGAGATTTCACGATTCTGACATATCAACGCCAAGGTACGTATTTATAAGTTTTTAATATGTTTACAATCATGAATTGTAGAAAATATATCACATTTTTACTTAGTAATATTGGCCTATTTTTTGTATAGGAGTCTCAGTCTCAAGGTCAGCCTATCCATTGGCTGGATGTGTACGTGGCCACCCGTGATGGTCTGCCTGATGCTATCCAGATAGTGGTAATAAGTTTTAACAACTTGATCTTGTTTATCAATGCTTACATAATTTATTTTAAACTATTTAATTGTTAACATGATGACAGGATACTTATAAGCATTTATTGAATGAGCGCTATCTTGAAGGCACTCCACGTTCGCCAATTGATCAAGAGGTTTGGGAGAGGGCATCTGTTGTGAAGAAGAACTACATTAAAGGTTAAGGACAACGACGACGCCCATCCTTCAGTGGCTCAGGCAACTCTGCTTCCCAGTCTTCACAGTCATCGATTCATCCAGCTGTTTATACTCTGGCTGACTGTGTGAGAGCTATATATCGAGATCGAGATCTTTTGAAGATACTAGCCGGGAATCTAGCGGCTCTGAGTCCTGATGAGTTAGCTAATGCAGTAGCGGCTGCAGCAGCAGCACAACATGGGGATGGAGACGAGGTAATCAATTTGTTGTATATTGTCGTAATACTAGTATCAATATAGTTTCTATATTTGTAACTTGTTTTTATTATTTTGTTAATTACAGGGTGATCAAGGAGAAGCTAATCAAGACAATGATGCTTGACGATCAATACAGCTCTGTTTTGTAGTTCTTTGAGAATTTTGTACTTTTATATTCATTCATTAACTTAAACATTAGATTGGTTTATATTTATTCAATTCATATTAGTTTTTAAAGGTTTATATAGTTTATATACTAGTTTGGTGTATGTGTCGGTGGACGATTAATGTTTATATTGTTGTGCAAGATGTTTATATTATTGTGTATGTGTGTTGGGATAAAGCAGGTACAAAATAGGTATAGGTTTTGGGAATTACTCAAAATGCAAAAAAATCTGGTTTTCGCTTTTAAAATCAAGAACGCGACGCGCGTCAGTTGATAGTTATTAGCTACTGTTAAACATTTGAGGGTATCAGCGACCGCAAGCGGTCACTGATAGCAGTCGCAGACACGTGGACCACGTCATCCTTTGGCCCTGAACCATGCTAACTCAACTTAGCAACCGAAATGACGATTTCAGTCGCTAATATCGGTCGCAGATATATCAGTCGCTAATAGTGGTCGCTGATGTTCATCCCAGCTGTGACGCCCCCAAAATAGGTCCATTCCATCCAACCCATTTTGAGTCGCCAAATACATGGTACAGAAACAACTTTATTAATACATTTGTCGTGTAAAATACGAGAACATATATATTGTGAGTTTAAATACAAATATTATCTTCTAGACAATATCCATACCCAAATAAAGTCCTCATTACAATTATTGATACACTATTCTACAGAATAGTGAGGACTATTAAAACAACTATCTTGAACCATCACTCCACATCCCGACTAGTTCCCGCTATATTCTCGCCTCCTGAGAAAAAAAATGGAACTAAAAGGAAAAGGGTGAGCTCAACTAGCCCAGTAAAGAATATTATGACTAAGATAATGTACAACAAATTATCGTTTATCTTCAACCAGGAAAAATATGATAGAATACAACAGACAACAAGTTTTAGATTAACAACTGCAGCGGACACAACAATTCATTAGAAGAGTTAAGTAGAGAATGAAATCTACTATCATCTATGAATTTAAAAATCTATCATCAATATTTTATCCTTGTAACATCAATCAATATTCATCTTTGCACTACAGGCCAAAGATATTCATCAGTTGGTCATATTTATCTCAACACCTGTACATCTTTGCACTACAGGCCAAAGATATTCATCAGTTAGTCATGTTCATCTCAACACCTGTACATCTTTGCACTACGGGCCAAAGATATTCATAATAAAATCAACCATCTTTGCATTACAGGCCAAAGATATTCAACAACATGTCATCATTTAGGATTGATGATGATGAAAAATGTTTTACAAAAAATGAATCCAGTGAAACAAAAGAACAAATATTAAGGATTCGTACTTTAACCAAACCGAGTTCAAAAATACTTCATAAATAATCATAGTGAAGTAAAATTCAAGAATGATCAAAACATGGATACAATCAAAGCTAGTATCCATAATAGATATCTTGGACAAAAAATGAAAATTTAATTTATTTGTGAATAGTGCCGTATACGTGAATAGTAACCCCGACACTAAAAGACAAGAATTTCACAAGAAAAATTATCATGCTTCATGAATAGTACTCGTGAATAGTAACTTATGAATAATAACTCATGAATAGTAACTCATGAATAGTAACTTCGTGAATAGTAACTCTGATATAAAAAGATCAAAATTTCACAAACGGGCAATTTTACAGGTTATAATCAAATTTCAGTCAAGAAATGGGGTCCACCGACACACAAAACATGTGTTAATCATTTAATGCCATAAAATACTCTTCCTCCTCATATACTTATATATCCCACATTCATTGTAAAAATATCACCATTATTATATTATTAAAATAATATATTTAAATGAATTATTTTATCAGAAAAAGATAAAATATTAATTTTCAACAATTGTCACATTAAAAATTTTCTCCATCTATATCCACATAAAATTAATATTTTCCTTATCATATAAATTAATAATTAATTATTCACAAATAATATTACAGAATCACAATATTGACAACCGTGTGCAGGTTCTAGGAAGAGGGGCTTTCCAATAAGGATTTCTCCTTCTCTTGGCAGTGCAATTAGATGACCAAACCTCTCCTTGTATGCAGAACTTTCTAGACATTGCCAATAATGTTATCTAATAATATTATTCAGATAATATGAATTATTGTCTCGATAATGGAAAATACTTGTAGTGACAATTATTAAAACAACAATAATATAAAATATCAACGCAAAGAATTATTGAATCAATAAAATAAAATACCGAATAGTAATTACTTGTAACAATTATTGAGTAGGCCTTCACGTAAAAATCAATAATTGGTGCAATCTGGTGTTTCTTTTTATTTTAACCACCGTATTCCAATAGTATTAATGATGAATAACTATGCCGTTATTTATAAACAACTTATACTTGTCGCTTTCTTCCTCCAATCGCTTTCAGTTATGGGCCCATATAAAGGTTACTGCCGTCGATTTAATATTCCCGGCTCAATAAGAATATTCCACGACCAAACGAATATTCTCCGATAAAATGAATATTTTAAAACCACTTGCTTGTTTGAAATAATTGCGCATTTTACCCATAACTCACCACATTAATCAAATCAACCCTTACTATTTCAACATAATAAATAGAGGAAATTAAATTTCATTAATAATAATTTGGGGTCTTACACCAGTGACCAGATTTTATGCGACGCCTATCTGCGACAACATTCGGTCGATATAATATGACATAAGTTCAAGTAGCCACATAACATAAGTTCAAGATAGAACACATATTCGTATTCGAGAATTTATCATATTTACTTTTCTATCAAATGTCAAAATCAGATTCAGGAACAAAATAGCTTCAGGATTTTAACTAAAAATAGGATAACATGGAGCTCTACATTTTCATGAATATGTTTGTCTTTTCAAAATTCAAAATCTATGTAACGTTCTCTTACAGGAATTGATGCCCAGTTTTTATGTAAACAAAGGGAGAAGAAGCAAATTAAATAGTCTACCAATGAATATTCCTAGCAAGCCAGAGGACTTGTGTATGTTCACCAAAACCCTATTCTCTATATTGTATTCATCTCCTATAAGTTCGTATTCTGACATTTATCTATCCTGCAGAATGGTTTTTTGTTATGCTTATCCAGCTTATGAATGCTATAAAATTGTGGAAAAGAAAAAGCCAGATATTGGTGCTAGTACTGGTATTCTACATTTTTTTTAATGTTTATTTTAGTTAGATTACAAGGTTCTATGGTAAAACAAGTAATTTGTTAAAACTTTCAGGATCTTGGTTGCCATGTTGACAATTTTTGAGAGGGTTGGGGATACTTTTATTTTCATGGTAAGAAAATTAATTTAGACACTGAATATTCAAGGTTGTTGGTCAACATTCCTTCACCCATTTAATGCTCCGCCCCTTGAATTTTCTTCAGCCCCGCCCTTTGAAAATTCTGCCTCCCTCATTTAATACTACTCCCCTCCATTTGGCTATAAAAGGAAGGCTAAGGAAAGAAAAATAGACACACCAATTGGGAGAAAACCCATCCGAGAGAGAAAAAGAGAAAGGGAGGAAGAAAGCTTTTCCAAAGCTTTAGGAAAAATAGAGAGAAAAAGATAGTTCAAATAAAAGGGTGTTTTATTTGGGTTTCATCACATAGTTATTATGGTGAAGTAATTTGGGTCTATACTCAAATTAAGATATCTTTGTATTCTCATATTATTCTAGTGAATTCTTTGGAGTTTGTCCCGTGGTTTTTACCTCTTAGTTTTAGAGGGTTTTCCACGTAAAATCTTGGTGTCTCGTGGTTGGATATTTTTTACTTATTATTTTCTGCATGGTTATTATTTTGGTGGAACTGCAAATTTAATCTGTTTGGCATGTGCTGATATTTTATCCATCTAATTTATCAAAGACAATAGTATTTGGGAGGTAATTTTTTCCCAACAACTGGTATCAGAGCTAAGGTTATTTGTTCGGTAGTTTTTGATAAATTTTATGGAGGAATTAGTCGGAGCCATGATTAAATTGACCTCTTCAAATTTTTCAATCTAGAAGCCCAGAATGGAGGATATCCTTTATTGCAAGGATCTGTATGATCCGTTGGAGCTCAAGGGAAAGAAGCCCGCGGATAAGTCTGAGGCTGATTGGAATAAAATGAATAAGAAGACTATTGGTCACATCCGGCAGTGGATTGATCAAAGTGTGTTCCACCATGTTTCGCAGGAGACGGATGCTCACTTTATGGGCAACACTAGAGTCTATGTATGAGAAGAAGAATGCACAAAATAAAACTTTTGTCATTCGGAAAATTATGAATCTAAAGTACAAGGATGAGAGCAGTGTGTCAGAGCATATGAAGTGAGTTCCAAGGTTTGGTACTGAACCAGCTTGTCCACCATGAAGTTGAATCTTGATGATGAGATTCAGGCTCTTTTGCTTCTCAATTCGTTGCCTAACAGCTGGGAGACTTTGGTAGTGTCTCTAAGCAATTCAGCTCTAGAAGGAAAAATGACTATATATACAGATGGTCAAGGACAGTCTTCATAATGAGGAGACAAGACAAAAGGAGCAATATGTGAATTTTGAGACACAAACAAAAGTTTTCGTTGCGCAGAGTAGCGACAGAAATAGAGAGAAGAGCTCTCTGGAAGATGACAAATCTAGGAGAAGGTTGAGAGAAAAAGAGATAATTTGTTTTCACTGCCAAAGACTGGGTTATATAAGGCGAAAGTGCATATTTATAAAGAAGGAACAGTCTAAGGAAAAAGATGAGGATAAGGACGCAATTGTGTATCTATCCGACGTTGATATAGCCATTGTTAGTGATGGTAAACCCAAGTGTCAAGTTAATAAATGGGTTATTGATTCGGGTGCTTCATTCCATGCTACTTCGCGTGGTGAGATCTTCACATCCTACACTAGTGGTGATTTTGGCTATATACGAATGGGAAATGATAGTGCATCCAAGGTTATCGGCATTGGAGATATTTATCTGAAGACTAACAATGGTGGCATATTGATGCTTAGAGAAGTCAGACATGTTCCGGATATCCGCTTTAATTTGATGTCAACTGGTAAGATTGATGAGAATGGTTATAGTATTTCCTTTAGTGAAGGTCAGTGGAAGCTCACTAAAAGGTCTCTAGTGATGACTAGAGGAAAGAAGGTAGGCACTTTTTACATAATGCAGGCGCATGTGGAAGGTGTTAAAGATGGCGGAGTTAGGTGGAAAAAGATGTGGTACAAAGCCATGCAAGATGGAAGAAAAGCCTTGCATGAGAACCACGAGAAGAAAGCTCTTCTGTGACGAATGAATTTTTTTGAATTGTGATTCTGAGGACAGAATCCTTGTAAGGAGGGAATGATGTAACATTCCAGAATTTTATAAATTGTTATATTAAATATTTATTGATTTATATAAATATTTAATGGATGTGTTTATTGTTGAATAAATAATTGTTCAAATTTTGATTCGATGTGGTTAATTATTTGTTAAGTTAAGGAAATTAATTAGTATATTCTAAATTAATTTAATTATTAGGTTAAAGAGTTTTGATTTAATAAATTATTGTATTTTAATTTGAATTTGTAAATTAAAAGGATGTGTTAGTTGATTAAATAAAGTTATGATTATAAAGAAAATTATAATTTTGTGGTATTGAGTTATGTGTTAAAGTGATGTAATAAATTATTTTTAGAATTAATTTAATTGAATTTAAAGTGTGACAAATAACCTTTCTATAAAGGAGTTACTAAAATAAATTAAGGGAGTTTAATTCAGTTTTGCCAAACAAGGCCTAATGTCTATTAAGTCCTTAAGCTATTTGTGTTTTACCAAACAGGGCATACGGATTAATTGATTATTTTTTTTAGTGGTTAGCCAAACAAGCCTTATGGCTTTTGGTTTTCAAAACTTAGATAACTGATATCAGTTATATGTTTTATTTATATTATATAATTAATATATATTATATCCATATACGTTATATCATAAGACGTAAGAATAGAGGAGAGAGGTAAGAGAGAAGAAAAGAAAAACTCAGAGGAAGAAGAAGAGAAGAAGAAAAGTGAGAGAGAAAAGAAGAGAGGAAGAAAGGCTAGAGATTGGAGAAGAAGAAACTTGAGAATAGAAAGGAATAGCCATCATCATCTTCTTCAAGGTATTATTCTATTCTTTTTAGTTTTAAAAGTTTAGTTTTTCTCTTCCCAAATTCTCTGTAGAATCCTTGTGTAAGGATGAATTGTTATTGTTATGTGGCTTTATATGATATACTAATGATGTTAAAAACTATTTTCATAAGTTATAATCAATGAATTGATGATATGTATGTAATTTGTGAAGAAAACATTTTTACAGAGAGTTTTTGTGAATATATATTGTTTAGCTTAAAGTAGAAATTATGGGTTAATTAGTTATTTTATTGGTAAATTGGCTGTTCAATTCGATAGAGTATGTATAAACTTGGATAAAATGCTTTAAATTAACTGTTTTGGTTGAAAAACAAAATCACAATGTTGATTTTCATTAAAAACATCAAAAAGTGAATTTTTATCAAAAGCAGTGAAGTTGAATGTTTTAAATTTGTTGTTTATGTTGTTGTATGGGTAGAAACATGTTAGGAGTTCCTGAATTATGTTTACATGAAGTTTTGTATGAATTGTATGTGAATTAAGTTTGTTAGAAAGCTCAGAGCTTGTAGGCCAAATTGGCTTTTTCTTATCTTTGTTGCTAAAGTCATCAATCGAAATCAGCATTAGAAGCCGCATGCCTGACCTAGTAGTTCATCTTTCGTACCACAACACCGGCGCCATGCACATAAAAGACTACATTGTAGCTTTATTCTCGTCTTGTGCAATGTACGCACAATAATATAAACTATGGCTACCAGAAGCGAAGAGTAGCGAGAATGGTTCTGACGATTATTACTTTTTGTACTCGAAATTTTAAGAAAAAATTATGTGATGATAGTAGGACTGTAAAATGTTGATTTTAGTATTTCTATACTATGAATAATTATGTTATTAAAGATTAACTTGTGTTATAACTTGATTATGTGATTAAATAATCAAACATACATGATAAATGTAGTTAGTTAAGTTTGTAAAGTGGTAGTGACTAACTATGTCATGATGACATATATATAGGGTATTGTGATCCGAATTGATTTGGTTTAGCCTACGATCAAGGCAAGTTTTCTAATCCATTATCTTGTTGAGCCAATTATTATTTCCAATTCAATTACGATATAATGATGCAAGGTTTCTAAACTTTGATTTGACATTGAGCAAGTTATTCTTGTATTTAACTTGTTGTTTAGCATGCAAATTTACACTCTAATGTTGAACAATTTTATTATTCAAGTTGTTACGCATGCTTAGTATTCGATTCTAAATAACCTTAGATTAATATTGTTCAAGAAAGGTGTGTTATAGTTATTCAAATATATATGCTATTAGATTATTCCCATAGCACGATTTAATTTACCATGTCGATTCAGTTATGATTATTCCATAGCATGATGTTGTTAATTTTATTCAACTAATCCCTTAGTTGATGTTCGTTAAATCCCAAATTACCTTGAAATGTATCCAAACCAAACTCACTTTGGGGCGGACTTGTACTCTAAATACTGAGATGAACAACCCTTTTATTAGGGGTAATTTACGCTTAGCGTTGAAATGTTTGTGCATAATACATTGTACGAAGGGCTGATCCCCCTAAGTATGAGGATTTCCTATAGTCTTATGACTGTTAAAGTTTAAGTTGAAAAATTACTTATAACTCTGGACATAGTTCGTGGTCTTAGGACCCTCAGTTATATACTTCGGAATGTTGACAAATCATGTTGAGCCTCTTATTTGACATTTGTTGTAAAGGTTTTTCATTCGTTATTGTTTCAAGTGAGCTTTGTTTACTCACTCTTGCTTATATAACCATTACAGTTAAGGATGAGAAGGTTGATGTACCTAGCACCAGTAAGGGAAAGGAAAGATGCACAAGTGTTGAAGACTTGTAATATGTTGATATTATATTATCAGATTTTAATTGAATGGTTGTAATGAACTTTATTTATTTTCCGCATTTGAATGATTGTATTTAAAGGTTAGACAACCTGGGAGATTTTTATTATGTAACCCTTTAATGGGAAGGTTTTTTTTATTCAGTTTTATTATGATTGGGTAGTTAGTTACGAATGTTTGATCAAGTGAACACCAGATCCTGTGGGAATAAAGTACCTGGATTTGGGGGTGTCACATCTTCACTTTAAATGGGTACCAAAAGTGAAAAGGAAAGTGATAGCTTGCAGCCAGGGTACAAAGTGGTTGTGAAAGAATTTGACAAGCAAAAATTTATCAAGTTTGAGTTAGATCCTCCCATCAAGAAGAGCCATACCGATGAGATAAAGTCGGGCATGAAGAAAGTTGAAAATTCCAAGAAGCTTGAGTTGAGTCAAGGCTTCGTTGGGATTAACTCCAAGTGAGGAGTTGTGGTTTGACGTGCAAATTCAGTATTGGAAGAATATATAGAAGCAGACATAGCAGGTTTCGAAGAGAAGAAGTCTACTTCGGGATATTTATTTACTTTTACAGGGGGAGCCGTGTTATGGCAGTTCAAGTTGCAAAAGTGTATTACTTTATCTACTACTTAGTTGACAATGAAATGTTGTGGTTTCTTCAAGAGTTGGATTTGACACAAGAATCGACTCCAACTGACGGAGTCATGGTGAATACCTCCTCTAATGGGTTCGGAGGGGGAGATTGTTTGTCAACATTCCTTCACCCATTTAATGCCCTGCCCCTTGAATTTTCTTCAGCCCCACCCTTTGAAAATTCTGCCTCCCTCATTTAATACTACTCCCCTCCATTCGGCTATAAAAGGAAGGCTAAGGAAAGGGAAATATGTGAGATCCTGAAAGTATTCAATTTTCTTATAATTATTATTTTATTTAATAAATGGTTAAATTGAGAAAGGGTTAAAGTTAAGGGTAATATTTGAAACTTTTATAAAGTAAGCAAGTTGTTATTCGTTGTGTCGGGGAATATTCGATTGGTCGGGGAATATTCGTTTTCATAGGGAATATTTGTACAACGGCATAATCATTGGTGGACCCCACAACGAAACTATTGTTGTAGTTAGAAAACGACTGAATTATCTTTTTATAAAAATAACGGTAAAAGTTTTACCGTTAAACTGTTTAACTACCCAGTAGTAAAAGCACAATAATATGCGTGGTTGCATAGTAGCACACGGTATTGATTATTGATGCTTACGTGATTAGTCACTCAGTTATACTCAATTATTGCTACAGTAATTGCGGTATCGTATCTCTCATATTATTGATTCAATTATTGTCACAGTATCATTTGCATAATATGTTATATTATTAAATCAATAATTGAGACGATAAAGTTATTCAT
Organism: Panax quinquefolius; assembly: GCA_020205615.1. NCBI lineage: Eukaryota > Viridiplantae > Streptophyta > Magnoliopsida > Apiales > Araliaceae > Panax > Panax quinquefolius. Next base: position 123,949,816 of record CM035153.1, on the reverse strand, counting down.
ATTATTATTTGCAATATTGACAATGTCTAGAAGTTACATCGAGGAGAGGCTTGGTCATCTAATTGCCTACCATGATAGGGAGAAATCCTTATCGAAAAGCCCCCTTTCACGGGAACGACACAGTTGTTAAATATTGTGAGTTATAATATTAATGATGAATAAGTTCATGTTGATTAAAGATGAAATTGATAGTTCCATTGTGTTGGAATTATTAGTTTTAGTGGAAATTGACATTTATTTTGATAATAAGTGATGTCTTATATTGACCAATTAGGTAATTAACTGGATAAATGAGCAATTAATTGCTATTAATTCACATGCTTATAACTATGTGTTCACATGTGTATACTATTGATTCACATGATTTACTATTAGGGGAGTTGGTGCAATATTGATAGTACTTGCATGACTAAATTAAAAATGGAGGTATAGATGAATGTATTATACTGTAATTAAAATTTTCACATGTTTAGAACTATTGAGTTACATGATTTACTATTGATTCACATGATTTACTATTAGGGGAGGTGGTCTAAGTTTGATAATACTTGTAGAACTAAATTTCAAATGAAGAAAAAGGGGAAGGTATTATACTGTAATATTTCGAGCCCCAAAATGTGCAATTATTGAAACTATATTTTCCTATAAATTGAAGCCCATTCCTTAATTATTTTTCACAAATTCACTAAAGCTATAGAGCAATTATTATAGAGAGAAATTATAGAGAAAGAAGAAGAAGAAGTAAGCTACCTCCTCACTATTCCAAAAACTACCTTCTTCTAAGGTAAGGAGTATTATTTCTTGCGTATTCATGAAGAGAGTTATTTCTTTCAATACTGTAAGGGTTGTTATTCCATTCTTTATTATTCTATTGGAATAACTTGTCTGCGTGCGAACTATCGCGTGCACAGTGAATTCTTCTTTTATTCCATTCTTTATTATTCTGCTTGGAATAACACGTCTGCATATGGACTATCGCATGCACAGTGAATTCTTCTTCATTATTCCATTCTTTATTATTACATTGGAATAACTCATGCATGCGGACTACCGCATGCCTAGTGAATTCTTCTCATTATTTCATTCTTTATTATTACATTGGAATAACTCATGCATGCGGACTACCGCATGCACGGTGAATTCTTCATTATTCCATTCTTTATTATTCATTGGAATAACTTGTCTACGCGACTACTCTGCATGCACGATGAATTCTTCCATTATTCCATTCTTTATTATTCATTGGAATAACTCATACTCATGAGGACTACCGCATGCATGGTGAATGACCCTTCATATTCATTCTTTATTAAATTGTGGAAATGATTCATCTGACGTGGATTACCGCACGGCGGTGAAAATCCATTTGCGCTTTAAATGATTCTATTATACTCGTATATGAGATATCATTTCTTTTGTACTCGTCATGGAATATCATTTTCTTTGGTATTTTTCTTTTACGAGTTACTATTCACGGGTTACTATTTACTCAAGTATTATTCACTCGGGTATTCGGGGCACTTTTCGTGCCGGAGTACTATTCACGGGTTACTATTCACCTGATTACTATTCACTCTAGTATTATTCATTCGGGTATTTAATTTGAGACACTTTTCATGCCGGGGTACTATTCACTAGGTACTATTCCTGAAGTACTATTCATAGGGTACTATTTATGGGGTAATATTCACCCGAAAAATATATTTCCTTTCTATCCAAATTATTTTTGGTACATGAATATTATTCTTGAATTTTACTCCACAAAGCAGTATCATGTTGACAATTTGGATATTTTTAAACTCTGGATATATTTAAAGTCTTTAATATTTCTCCTTGATTCGTTTGATTAATGCTTATATCATTGTCATCATTCTCATGCTTGTATTGTGATGAAAGTCATCTTTGGCTTACGTGCATAGATGAACTATTAATTATTAGTTTTACAGTTGTATATCTTTGGCTTACGTGCAAAGATGGACTGTTGATTACTGGTTTTATAGTTGTATATCTTTAGCTTACGTGCAAAGATAAACTATTGATTGATAATTATCTTTGGCTTATGTGCATAGATGTGACAAACGAGATTTTGTAATTTAATTTTTATATTTATTGAATTGAATAAATATTTTTCGATGAATTAATTATTAGATTAAATAATTAATTGATGAAATTTTGGTAGATTAATTTAATTATATGTGTTATATTTATTAAATTAATGTGGAGAATTTTATTATTCAAGTATGTAATTATGTGAGCTTATTGAATTAAATGAAATATTTAATAAGCCTAATGTTATTTTAATTAATTTAATAATTAATTAGAGATTTAATAATTTGACATAATTAATAAATGAGAAATTTAATTATGTGACTATGTGAATTAATGAGAAATTATTATATGTTATTTAAAATAAATTAAATAAGATATTTAAATTATTAAGCAATTGGGTGTGACATGATTTAAACTATATTATAAGAGAATCATTAAATTAAATTGTTTTGAAATCTATTATTGCTAGCCAAACAAGGCCCTAAGGGGAGTTAATAACAGTTAACCCATGATGGGTAACTGACCTCCACAACGCGTACGCCTCCTTCTTTATTAATTAGTCTTATGTTGAGAAGACGTATTATTTTATGAGTTAACTGAGAGAGAATTCAGAGAGAATTTCAGAGAAATAGAGAGAAGCAGTGTGAATTATTGTGGTATTTTAGAAGAACATGAAAGTCAGAGAAATTGTTTTAAGGGTAATCTCTTCAACCCAATTGTTAATTACGTTATTAAAGTTTTTATGAATATGGCTTTCAAATAGTATTGTGGATATATGTGATAAAGTCTTTGTAAATTGGAAAATTGTATTGTTTATGTGGATATATGTGATAATATGTTAGCATAACATGTTTTACTATGTATTATAGATTTCCATATCATCAGTTTCATAATATTATAACGTATATTATTGCTTCAAAATTTATAGAGTATAGAAATATGGCCATATGTCCCTTATACGTAAATTTAAAATGTCAAACATATATTATTTCATAAAATTCACACTTGTATATAATTATGCATGTTAAAACGAAGGAAACAAACCTTGAATGGATGGATTTGGTGTTATAACGAATCCGTAGTGTTGATTTTTATGTTTTGTGTTCAAAACCTTCAAGAACAGTGAAATTGCATGTTTTAATTCTGTAATTATGTGTTTTAATTGGTTAAAATCACTCTATAAAGGTTGGGTAATGATTATGTACGAATTCTAGTAGGTGGGTATGTTTAATTTGATGAATTTAATGATCATGTAATGATAATTTCGCCTGATTCTGTGTTCTTCGCGAACTGGAAATTCAGAAACTGGAGTTTCGCGCCGCGACACCAACTCCATGCCTAATTCCAAGGCCACCATGCATATTCTTATTTTCCACCGTCATTAGCGATGCCATGTCTCAAGTCATAGCTTATATGCCACGCCGCAACGCCAAGAACCAGTATAATAGTGGCGCCACAGCGCCACTTAACAGAATGGTCCAGAAATGAATTTTTAAATGCTCAAGTCTAGCAATGTGTTAGTAACTTAATCTAATGATCATAAAAACATGTTAGACATATAATGAGGTGTTAAAATAAATTCTTAACATGTCAATAACACATTTATGTGTGAATTGAATGATTGAACGAATAGTTAGCTTATTGTTCATGAAGTGTAAATTATGTGACAATGAGTATAGTAGTTGACTAAGTATAGTCATAATTTTAGTTAGACAAAAAAGAATGAACGTATGATGATTAGTTACATTAAAATTGACTGGTATTGTGAACGTAAATGATATGTAGGATTAAATCAAGGAACAAGTATAATTAACGTGTAATCTACACACAAGGCAAGTTTCCTAACCCTACTTGTTATTGTTATTCAAGTTATGAACCTACATCGAATAAATTCTCGTTATTATTGATCAAGTTCAATTTGTTATATCAAAGATTATTAATCTTATCAAAGCATGTTTCTGTTATACAATATTTATTCTATTGTATACTTCTCGAGATTATTATTCAATTAAAATATCAGTTATTTTTGAACCTTGTAAGACTAGCGGACCCTTATTGATTCGACTAGTCCATAGTTGATGAACGTTCTAAATTCAGAACCCTTGTTGAGCTAATCCTAACCAAATTCCTTTGGTGCGGACTTGCATATCAAACTGAGATGAACAACCCTGTTATAGGGGATTATTTACGCTTTAGCGTTAAGATATTGTGCACAATTTGGTACTAAGGGCTGATCCCCCTAAGTACGAGAAGAAGAGTCCACAGTCTTATAACTGTTAAAGGTTTCAAGTATAAACACTTGACAACCTAGGACATAGTTCAAGGTCTTATGACCCTTAGAAGTTCTTTTGTTTCTTGTTATTCATTCTTGATTCAAAAGCTGAGTTTTCATGTTTCAGAAGCCTTTGATATATTCGCATGTTATTATTTCTTTGTTATATTGTTATACTTGTGGGCAATCGTGCTCACTCTTGCGTAATAATAACATTGCAGTTAAGAACGAAAGATTAGACGAGCCTTCCACTAGTAAAGGCAAGGGCAAGGTTAACAAATGAGGAAGACTTGTTGTTATTTAAGACTTGATGTGTATTTATTCTACGACTTGATGTTATTTAAGACTTGTTATTGTTTATGATTCCAAGACGGATGTTTAAGGTTAGAGTAACTTTGGATTGTATTTTATCTGAGATAATATAACCCCATAAGGGGAGATTTATTTATTTAATTCTATCTATTGCATGGTTTGCTTTTATTTATGGGTAGATAGATAGATGATATTTGTATAGTGAACACCAAATCCTGCGAAAATGGAAGTACCCGGATTTGGGGGTGTCACAGGTTGGTATCAAAGCTGTAGGTTATGAACCTTAGGTGGGGGAAACAACCTTAGGTAGTAGCCTTGTAGAAGATCGAGAACATAGTGGTGATAAACTCTTATCGAGTTCTAAGAAATGAATTTCTTAATTCATTAAAGATAATAAAAGACTTTATGTGCTTATGTGTTAAATTATGCGCTCGCTAGTACAGATTAGTAACTAAAACTTAAAATTTTGTTGTCAGGATGTCGGATGTTGGAGGAGCTAGTCGAGATGGGGATGAGGAACCCCGAGTACCTACAGAGGAGGAGCCCCGAGACATTCATGTCGTCAGGGAACAGTTGGTACAGAGAAGAGCCGCCTCCGCTGATCACCAAGTTGTTGGTTGGGGGAGCATGAGCTCGAGACTCCGATCCGGAGGAGGATTACGATGAAGAAGAGGAAGAAGAGGAGTTCTCACCAACTCCATTGATCTTTGAGATGTATGATGTGCTTTATGATCGTAACATAGAGTTGCAAGATAGTGTTCAGGAACTGAAGGAGAGGACTGTTATTCAGCAGAGTACCATCGAGTAGAAGGATGGGGAAATTATGACTCTTCACACACGTTTAGGAAATGTGGAGTGTGATTTGGTTCATGAGAAGGGTCAAACCGAAGAGAAGTCCGAAGAAATAGAGAAATTGAAGAAGGAACTGAAAGAGAGCTCAGAAAGGCTGTCTATAGCAGAGGAGGGCTGGGTGAGAGAGTCACGTCGTGCTGATCTTGCAGAAGATGATTGCCGTGCGAAGAAGGCTAAACTTGAGGAGACGTACTCTACACTTCAAAATGCAATGGATGAGGCCCGGAATCGAGTTATGAGATACCCAATCCAGTTTGAAGGGCTACCATCATAAATGCTAGATCGCAGGACGATGTCCCGTATCATGGAAGAGGAACGTGGCAAGGCTATTCAGCGCCTTAACAGGCAGTGATAGGATTAATTTAATTATGTGAAACCTATCTGGTAGTTAATGATGTAAATTCAGATGTGATTATAAACAAAGGAATATTTTAATGTTTTAAATCCTGTAGATTCTTTATCTCGGGATATTTGATGTAAATAGCAGTGACGCTATCGTATGATGTTAAAACTTTTGAATTGAATAAAATGTCAGAGTTTATTCGTGATAATGTGTTAAGTGAATTATGATTAAATGTTTTAGTTAAGCCTTAAATGTTTAAGGGATTGAATAAAGACTTAATAAGCGTATTTTCTTAACAGAAATATGCCGCCTAGAAGAAGACAAAACCATCAACAAGCTCAAAGAGAACCGATGAATAACAACAACGACGCCGATGCTAACCCTGTTCAGCAGTTGGTGAACCTACTAGCCAGAGCAATTAACAATCAACCACAAGCTCCACCAAACACATCGTTTAAGGATTTCAAGGCGGTGGGACCGCCAGAGTTTAAGGGTTCCATAAACCCAATCGAGGCTCAAACCAGGGTTATGGAGATGGAGAAGGTGTTTGATGTCGCTAGAGTAAGAGAAAGACCGAAAAATCGCATACGCAACATTCATCTTTGAAGTCAAGTCCTGCCGCTTATTGGTAGCAGCAAACAAAGTACGGGAGGAGAAGGTGTAATAACACGGAGAGATTCAAGGAGATGTTTTTCGAGATGTATTTTCCGACCGCCCACAAAACCAAATGGAAGTTCGGTTTTAGAGTTGAAACAGGGAGTATGTCTCAGAAGTGATTATGCGGCAAGGTTCAACGAGTTGGCTAGGTTCGCCACATACCAAGTGCATACTGATGAGAGGAAGGCAAGACGTTTCGAGCAGGGACTGAAGCCCTAGTTGTATAACAAGGTGTCAATGTTCCAATTGAACACTTTTGCTGGGGTGTTAGAGAAGGCCATACTCGCTGAAGGTGGAAGCAATGCAGTAACTAAATATAATCAGGATCAGAAGAAGAAAAAGAGTGAAAATGAAGGAATTAACAAGACTGGTGGAAGTAGCACGGGGGGTAGCCATAATCAGAAGAGAAAGTGGTCTGATAACTCGTTAGCTGGAAGTCAACAAGGAGGGCAGAAGAAGAAGATCGAAGCGTGCCAAACCTGAGGAAAAGCTCATCTGGGAGTTTGCATGAAGGGAAAACGAGTGTGCTACAATTGTGGTCAGGAAGGCCTAATAGCACCTAACTGTCCTAACCCAAAGAAGGGTGCCTACTTCACTTGTGGCTCAAAGGATCATCTTGCAAGGGATTATCCTAAGAAGGGATCTGGAGGGACGAGATCAGGAGGGAATAGAGGAAACAACGGTGGAAGCACTCTGACTATCGCAGGACCAACTGCAACAAACCGACCGATCGCCAGAACATTCAACATGACAGTGCAGGATGCAGTGCAGTCTCGCGATGTGGTGTCAGGTTTCATTCTGATCAATAAAGTTAATGCTTATGTATTATTTGATTTGGGTGCTATTTGTTCATTTATATCCGATGACTTTGCTGAGAACTTAGAATTGCTTAAGGATGAGTTAGAATACCCCATGAACATAGAAATTGTGAATAGAGAAATCATCCTTGTTAAGTACGTGCATAAGAACTGTTGAGCGGATATTAAGGGTAATATCATGAACGTAGATCTTATTCCTATTCGACTTGGAGAATTCGACGTTATTTTGGGTATGGACTGGTTATCCAATTATGGGGCGATAATTGACTGCCAGAAGAAGTGTATTAACCTTATGACTCCGTCAAAGGTTGTATTTTATGGTAGCAAGTCGCCTGACAAGCGAAAGTTATCCGACGGCGATGATGCAAAGCGAGAGGTTGTTAAAGCGAGGTACGTGTAGGATATCTACCTTACATAGTCCATAGTCGTAAAGAGAATTCAAAAATAGAGGAGATACCAGTAGTGAGGAATTTCGCAGACGTATTTCTGAACAATTTGCCAGGACTTCCTCCAGATAGAGCATTTGAATTTGTGATCGACTTGGCTCCAGGAACGGCTCCAATATCGAAGCCACCGTACCGAATAGCACCGGTAGAGATGAAAAAACTGATGGTTCAACTACAAGAATTACTAGACAAGAAGTACATTCAGACGAGCGTATCGTCGTGGGGAGTGCCAGTTTTATTCGTAAAGAAGAAGGGTGGGACAATGCAGCTTTGCATCGACTATAGAGAACTGAATAAGGTCACAATTAAGAATAGATATCCATTACCACGAATCGATGATCTGTTCGATCAGCTAAAGGGAGCAAGATACTTTTCAAAGATAGACTTGAGGAGTGGTTATCATCAACTGAAGGTGAGACCAGAGGATGTGCCAAAGACAGCGTTCAGAACTCGATATGGTTACTATGAATTTTTGGTAATGTCATTTGGTCTAACGAATGCTCCTGCAGCATTTATGGGCTTAATGAATGGAGTGTTCAAACCATTTTTGGACAAATTCCTAGTGGTATTTATAGATGATATTTTGGTATATTCAAAAACCAAGGAAGAACATGAAGAGCATTTGAGGATGACGTTAGAGACATTCAGAAGGGAGAAGTTGTATGCCATGTTTTCAAAATGTGAATTCTAGATTGAGAGAGTACAATTTCTTGGACATGTGATCGATAGGGATGGAATTTTGGTGGATCCCTCCAAAGTCGAAGCTGTGATAAATCGGGATCACCCAAGAAGGCCTTGCGTCGAGTAAGAAGTTTTCTTGGATTGGCGGGTTATTCTGTAAGATTAATTCAGGATTTTTCCAAGATCACAACTGCGTTGACGAATTTGACTAGGAAATCGGTGAAATTTGTTTGGATGGAGAAGTGTGAGGAAAGCTTTCAAGAATTAAAGAAGAGGTTGAGTTCAGCACCTGTGTTATCTCTACCGGATGATACAAGAAATTTTGTGGTTTATAGTGATGCATCGCATAAAGGACTTGGTACGTGTGCTTATGCAAAACTAAGCAGAGTCATCAAGATCGCGTCACTTACAACCCGAAAAGATTATGAGAAGAGGTATCCAACCCATGACTTGGAGTTAGCTGCAGTGGTTTTTGCTTTAAAAATCTGAAGGCACTATCTCTATGGGGAGAAGTGTGAAATATATACAGATCACAAGAGTCTGAAATATATTTTTACATAGAAAGACTTGAACATGCGCCAAAGACGGTGGTTGGAGTTAATTAAGGACTATGATTGTGAGATTCTATACCATTCGGGTAAGGCAAACGTAGTCGCCGATGCCTTAAGTAGAAATGGTCGGGAGAAACTAATGATGTTGACCGCTCAGGAGGAGCTAATTTCAGCGATGGAAAACCTGGAATTAGAAGTAAAGTATCCTATAGAAATTGATGAGAAGCTGTTTCAGATGCAATCTGGTACAACTCTACTAGACAAGGTTAAGGAGGCTCAACTTCAGGATGACGAATGTAAAACGGTTAAAAAGAAGATATCCGAAGGAACCGAATCAAGATTCAAGATGGATAGGGAATGAATATTGAGGTTTGAGAGTAGAATTTGGGTACCGCCAGTACCAGAGATTAAGGAAGAAATTTTGAGTGAGGCTCACATGTGACGCCCCCAAAATAGGTATACATCACCTATTCTGAGTCGCCAAATACATGGTACAGAATACAAATACAATCTTAAATATACAACATGAGCTGTGAGTTTTAATACAAACATTGTCTTCTAGACGGTATTAAAACTCAAAATAAGTCCTCAATACATTTATTAACACACTATTTCATAGAATAGTGAGGACTACTAATGCTATTGTCTGGACTGTCACTCCGCTCCCCGACTAGTCCTTGTTACATTCTCATTTCCTAAAGAGAACAATGAAAGTAAAGGGTGAGCTGAGCTAGCCTAGTAAGAAATATTATGACTAAGATAATGCAGAATAAATTATCATTAGACTTCAACAATGTTAAACTGATAAAATATAATAGACATCGAGTTTAACTGCAGCGGAACAAGCAATCCATTAAAAGAGTCAAGTAGAGAATAAAATCTACTATCTTTTATGATTTAAAAGGTCTTTCATCACTTTTATCGCTGGGACTCAGCTTAATAAATAATCCACATCATCCCTGCACTACGGCCAAGGATATTCATTAGTATCACGACCACAAATTATCCATGCACTACGGGCCAAGGATATTCGTGTATTCATTAATGGTCATGATCATGCCAACAACTGTCCATCAATGCACTACGGGCCAATGAGGACTTTTACGACATCATTTGTAACATTACGGTCAATGATTATTATACCGAAACAATCCTCGGTCATAATCATACCAAGTCCATCTATGCTCTACAGAGCCACATGATGACTTTCAACATAATATAAACATGAGGATGATGACAATGATATAAGAATTCAATAAAACAAGTTCAAGAATTAATTTATCCAGGAACTAATAACGTCCAAATTGTCAACATGATACTTCTTTGTAGAGTAAAACTCAAGAATGCTTAGAAGAATATTTCTATGAAAAGATACTGGATGAAGCGCAAATATCAAAGATATTCCACTAATTTCATGGAGTATAGAAGTCAAAACTTTAACCATCTGAGTATAATAAAGAATGGAATAACAAAAGAAATCACCAGGCATGCGATAGACCGCACAGACAGGTTATTCCTACAAAATAATAAATAATAGAACCAGGTCATGCGTAAAGCACATACAAGATATTCTAACAGAATAATAAATAACGGAACCAGGTCGTGCGTAAACACACAAATAGGATATTCCAACAGAATAATAAATAACGGAACCAGTCATGCGCAAAAAGCATGCACCGATGTTCCAACAGAATGATAAATAATGGAACCGGTGTCACGTAAAAGCACGTATATGATGTTCCAACAAAATGATAAAGAATGGAATAATAGAAGAATTTCATTATGTATGCGGTACTTCGCATAGACAGGTTATTCCAACATAATGATAAAGAATAGAATAACAGAAGAATTTCACCAAGTATAGGGTAGCCCGCGTATACAGGTTATTCCAACAGAATAATAAGGAATGGAATAACAAAAGTTCTCTTCATGAATACAAAAGAAATAATACCCCTTACCGTAAAAGAAACTTGATATCGGAGTAGTGAAGTAGCAGAATACTTTTCTTCTTTCTCTCTATAGTTTCTCTCTCTAGAGTTTCAATGAATTCGTAAGAAATAATAAAGGAATGAGCTTCTATTTATAGAAGAATGGACTGAATAGTAACCAATTCATGAACGGTCCAGATTAATTTACTTTAAACGGACGGTCTAGATTGGTTTATAATAAAATATAATATATTCTATTTATAATCTAATAAAACGAATAACTTTATAAAAGTATTATGTTTTATATAAAAAGATTTTACTATACAAACACTATGCATAATAAAATATAATATATTCTAATTATTGTCTAATAAAATAAATAACTTTATAAAAGTATTACATTTTATATAAAAAGATATTACTATAAAAACACTATGCATAATAGAATATAATATATTCTATTTATAGTCTAATAAAACGAATAACTTTATAAAAGTATTACATTTTTATATAAAAAGCTTTTCTGCTTTTATTACATTAATAATACTAATAAAACAAACCTCATCATCATTATTATTATTCACACTATTAATCGACCAATGTCGTTCCTGGAAAAGAGGGGCTTTCGATAAAGATTTCTCCTTATTGGCGCGCAATTAGGTGACCAAACCTCTCCTTGGCAGAACTTCTAGACATTGTTAATATTGCAAATAATAATATTAATAACTTTGATATCTCAATTATTGATTTAATAATATATAAAATATCAACAATAATTGAATCAAAACTGAGTGACTTCTCACGTAAGCATCAATAATCAATAGCGTGTGCTACTATGCAACCACACGTATTACTGTACTTTTACTAACGAGTAGTTCAACAATATTAACGATAAAACTTCCGCCGTTATTTTCAATAAAATATTTTTGTCGTTTTCTCAATCCGACAGACCCAATGATTGTGCCGTCGTACGAATATTCCCTGTTAAAACGAATATTCCCCGACCAATCGAATATTATATAACAACTTGCGTACTTTTCAAAATTTATAAATATTACCCACAATTATAACATTATATCAAATTTATTCCATAATATTCAAAAATAATATTTATAGGAAATTCATTTTTATTCATAAAAGTTGGGGTCTTACAACCTCCCATTCTTAAGAAATTTCTTCCTGGAAATTAGAGTACGTACCTGGTATGTCGAAGAGGTAAGGATACCTTGATTTCATTTCAGATTCTATCTCCCAGGTCATTTCCTCAACATCGTGGTTTCTCCACAAAACTTTGACTTGAGGTATAACCTTGGAGCGTAGAATATGTTCCTTCTTATCCAAGATTTGAACAGGAACCTCTTCATACGTTAAATCTTCCGCTATTTCGTCCGGTTCTAACTCAATAATGTGGTTCGGGTCTTCCAAATATTTAAGTAACATGGATATATAAAAATGTTGTGAACACGAGACATACTTGGCGGTAAAACGAGTCTATAGGCCACAATTTCTACTCGATCGAGGATTAAAAATGGGCCAATGAATCGAGGATTGAGCTTTCCTCTCTTTCCAAATCTCGTAACTCCTTTCCATGGGGCAACACGTAACAACACATGATCTCCAATATCGAATTCCACGTCCTTTCGATGAAGATCCACATAACTCTTTTGTCGATCTTGTGAGGTTTTTATACGTTACCGGATCGTTTGAATCTTTTCCGTAGTCATACGTACTAACTCTGGTCCCAACAACGTTGCTTCACCCACCTCATCCCAGCATACTGGAGAACGACACTTTCTTCCATACAACGCCTCGAATGGAGCCATGCCAATACTTGCTTGATAACTGTTGTTGTAGGAAAACTCCACCAATGGTAAGAACTTATCCCAACTTCGCTTGAAGTCAATGACACAGAGTCTTAATAAATCTTCAAGAGTTTGAATAGTCCTCTCTAATTGTCCGTCCGTCTGAGGATGATATGCTGAACTAAATCGTAAATCCGTGTCCATAGTTTTTTGCAAACTAACCCAAAATCATGAAATGAATCTTAGGTCTCGATCAAAAACTACGGATACTGGCATACCATACAGTCTTATAATCTCGTTTATGTACATACAGAGCAAGACATTCAAGTGTATAAGTTTCTTGTATTGGTAAGAAATGAGCAGACTTGGTTAATCTATCAATAATTACCCAAATTGCATCTATGCCTTGAGAAACCTTGGGAAGACCAGTAACGAAATCCATGGTAATGTGCTCCCACTTCCATTTTGGAATTTCAAGTGGTTGCAATGGACCTTTTGGTACTTGATTCTCCGCCTTGACTCGTTAACAAGTTAGACACCTTGAGATAAACAACGTTATCTCTATCTTCATATTGCTCCACCAAAATGTATGACGAAGATCATGATACATTTTGGTACTCCCAGGATGGATTGCAAACGGTGTGTTGTGCGCCTCCATCATGATTTTATACTTTAAATCAGGGTCATTAGGAACACAAACTCTGGAGTTGACTCGAAGTATTCCTTCTTCATCGATTCTTGCTTCCGGCACAGCACCTTCTTGCACTTTCTTCCTCATATGTATCAGCTCTAGGTCTGTAGCTTGAGCAGCTTTAACTTTATCAATTAAAGTCGATTCTACTCGTATATTCGCCATCATCATGTGGGTCCCTGGAGTCTTTATCTCTATCTCCATCCTTTGGAAGTCATACAAAATGGGCGTTTATACTGACAATATCGCACTTTTCATTCAGCATATGATCTTCTACTTAATGTGTCAGCTACCACGTTTGCTTTCCAAGATGGTATTGGATGGTATGATCATAATCTTTCAACAGGTTCAAGCCAACGTCATTGTTGCATGTTGAGTTCCTTTTGAGTGAAGAAATATTTGAGGCTTTTATGATCCGTAAAGATCTCCACTTTTTTCCCATACAAGTAATGCCTCCAAATCTTTAGTGCAAAAACGACTGCTGCCAACTCTAGATCATGAGTAGGATAATTCCTCTCATATTCATTGAGTTGTCGAGAGGCATAGGCTATGACTTTCCCATGTTGGATGAGAACACATCCTAACCCTTTGCCTGAAGCATCACTGTAGATGACAAATCCCTCCGAGCCAGATGGTATTGTCAGAACAGGTGCTGAAATAAGTCTTCTCTTGAGTTCTTGAAAACTCTTCTCACATTCCTCGTTCCAACCGAATTTTGTATCTTTCTGAGTCAGCTGAGTTAATGGAGTAGCGATTCGAGAAAATCCTTCCACGAATCTCCGATAATAACCAACTAAACTTAGAAAGCTACGTACTTCGGTCACTGATTTAGGTTTCTCCCAGCTTTGAATTGCTTCAATCTTTGTCGGGTCAATAGATATTCCATGACTTGATACTACGTTCCCAAGGAATGCTACTTCCTCCAGCCAGAACTCGCATTTCTTCAACTTGGCATAAAGCTTGTTTTCACGAAGCTTTTGGAGTATCAGCCTCAAGTGTTGCTCATGATCTTCACGGATTTTGGAATATATGAGGATGTCATCAATAAAGACAACCACAAAGTGATCCAAATATTCCTTGAATACTCCGTTCATCATATCCATGAAGGCAGCAGGAGCATTAGTCAATCCAAAGGACATAACTAGGAATTCATAATGCCCGTCATCGAAGTTACGGCGAAGCCGTCTTTAGAATGTCATCGGTTCTAATCTTCAATTGGTGATATCCTGAACGAAGATCAATCTTTGAAAAGAATTTGGCGCCTTGCAACTGGTCAAACAGGTCATCAATATGTGGCAATGGGTACCTATTTTTGATGGTGACATGATTTAACTCCCGATAATCAATACAAAGTCGCATACTCCCATCTTTCTTCTTCACGAATAGAACAGGAGCACCCCAAGGAGAAGTACTAGGACGAATAAAGCTAATGTCTAACAATTCCTGCAGTTGGGTCTTTAGCTCCTGAAGTTCAATAGGAGCCATTCGATATGGGGCTTTGGAAATGAGTTTTGCACCGGGTTCAAGGTCGATACAAAATTCAATTTCACGTTTTGGGGGTAGGCCAGGAAGTTCTTCAGGGAATACGTCGGAAATTCATTAACAATAGAAATATCATTCAAAACTGACGTATTTTTGTTTAGATCCGTGACATGAGCGAAGAAAGCTTAGCATCCATTTTTCAATAAACAAATAGCTTTATGGCTTGAGATGACAGTGATTGATTTTAATGGTTTGGTTGCTTGAATTCGCATAATAGGTTGATTAGGAATATGAAAGCTAACAACCTTACGAAAACAATCACTTTTTGCATGCTGAGTAGTTAACCAATCAATCCCTAAAATTTCATCAAATGCAAGTATTTTCAATGAAATAAGATCGACAGGTAATGTGAGGGTACCGATTTGAACCAAACAAGACTTATAAACAGTGGATGTAATGAAGGTTTCTCCCAACGGAGTTTCAACAGATAAGTCAAAGTCTAATTTCTCCGGAGTCAAATTTAAACGTTGAGCGCAAGTAGGAGAAATAAAGGAATGGGTAGAACCGGTATCAAATAAGGTATATACTTCGCTAAAGTTTATGATAAGCTTACCCGATGACCTCATTCGGGTTCCTTGCTTTCTGGGAGGTCACGACAAATGCTCTCCTTGAACTACTAGGTTTTATCTTATGCGGGACGACCTTTGATGCCTCCATCCCACCGGACTTGACTTTGGTGCACTACGAAAAATCGGGCTAGGTGACCTTCTCTTCCATAATTATAGCATGCTTTGGATGGCATCGCTAGCTTTGGTGATGTGTCCCTCCCCTCCACATTTGAAGCATATGATAGGTGGTCGTTCTCCTTCCTTAACGACAGGTGCTGATGCTGACGTCTTTCCATCATTGTTGAATCTCCTCTTCTTGAAATGTCCATTCTTATTATTTTGACCATGATTACCACCGAAGTGGTTACCATTTCTGTCATGTTGATTCCCTTCACACTTGTTGTCACCGCTTCGATGACTGTTATCACTGGTATTATCATTTTGCCGGCTGCTCTCTTTTGGTTGGGTTGACTCATTATCGCGCTCTAATAACTGAGCCCTATTAACAACATCTGAATACAAACACAGTTTATGAAAGATAAGATATTGATGTATCTCGGGTTTCAAACCTCTCAGAAACATTCGCGTTATTCTCTCCTCATTATCAACCAAATGAGATGTAAACTGGGACAACTCGGCAAACTTGGTTTCGTACTAAGACACGGTCATGTTGTTTTGCTCCAGCTTGATGAACTCTACCTCTTTCATGTGACGAATACTTTCGGGAAAGTACTTGTCGTTGAATAGTTCTTGGAACTTCTCCCAAGACATCTTCAGCGCGGCAGGTTGAGTACGCTTTACAGATTTCCACCAGTAATTTGCCTCTACCCGCAACATGAAGGTGGCAAAGGGAACCTTTTTCTTCTCGGAGCATCCCAAGACATCAAATATCTTGTTGATCTTCTAAATCCACGTCTCCGCCTTAAGTGGTTTTGGCTCTCCAAAAAACTTTGGTGGTCCCAATTCCTTAAACTGCTTGGCGGTGACCATCCGAGAGTTGCCAGTGTTTCCACCTGCATTTTGGACAGGAGCCGCTCTTGCCTGATGTTACATGAATTGCATAAAGCCTCTGAACATTCCATCATTCATCATCTGGTTTGTGTTGTTTGCCTGAGGATTGTCGCCTTCTTGATGCACATTATCCTGACTATTGATCTGTGGAGACTCAACGGTCTCCTGTGTTCTATTGATGTTCTTAACATTCTCGGATGCCATTTTCAAACACTGCCACAAAACAAGGGTTAATTAACATATCACATATTATCCCTATACTTAGACCGACCAATTAAATATCAAATAAACTTAGGTAGGGCATACTAACGAAGGAATTCCCCGTCTCTCCCCTCCTAGTTCTTGTCTCACATCTCAGCCAGGGATCATATCCCTAAGCTTTGATACCAACTGTGACGCCCCCAAAATAGGTATACATCACCTATTCTGAGTCGCCAAATACATGGTATAGAATACAAATACAATATTAAATATACAACATGAGCTGTGAGTTTTAATACAAACATTGTCTTCTAGACAGCATTAAAACTCAAAATAAGTCCTCAATACAGTTATTAACACACTATTTCATAGAATAGTGAGGACTACTAATGCTATTGTCTGGACTGTCACTCCGCTCCCCGACTAGTCCCTGCTACGTTCTCATTTCCTAAAGAGAACAATGAAAGTAAAGGGTGAGCTCAACTAGCCCAGTAAGAAATATTATGACTAAGATAATGTAGAATAAATTATCATTAGCCTTCAACAATGTTAAACTGATAAAATATAATAGACATCAAGTTTAACTGCAGCGGAATAAGCAATCCATTAAAAGAGTCAAGTAGAGAATAAAATATACTATCTTTTATGATTTAAAAGGTTTTTTATCACTTTTATCATTGGACTCGACTTAATAAATAATCCACATCATCCCCGCACTACTGACCAAGGATATTCATTAAGATCACGACCACAAATTATCCATGCACTACTGGGCCAAGGATATTCATGTATTCATCAATGGTCATTTTTACCACATCATTTGATCATGCCAACAACTCATCCATCATATCCATCTATGCTCTACATTACTTTCAACATAATATAACATGAGGATGATGACCAATGAGGATTTTTACCACATCATATGCTCTACGCCCCAAAATAGGTCCATTCCATCCACCCATTTTGAGTCGCCAAATACATGGAATATTTCCATGAAAAGATAACTACAGACTTTATTAATACATTTGTCGTGCAAAATACGACAACATATATCTTCTGCGAGTTTAAATACAAATATTGTCTTCTAGACAATATCCATACCCATAAATAAAGTCCTCATTATAATTATTGATACACTATATCTACGAAATAGTGAGGACTACTAAAAAACTATCTTGAACCATCACTCCACAAAACAACTATCTCGAACCATCACTCCACACCCCAGACTAGTTCCCGCTATATTCTAGCCTCACGAGAAAAAAATGGAACAAAAAGGAAAAGGGTGAGCTCAACTAGCCCATATAAAGAATATTATGACTAAGATAATGTACAATAAATTATCATTAGTCTTCAAAAGGAAAAATCGATAGAATATAACAGAATGACAAGTTTTAGATCAATATTATGGTGAAACAACAATTCATTAGAAGAGTTAAGTAGAGAATGAAATCTACTATCATCTATGAATTTAAAAATCCATCATCAATATTTTATCCTGTAACATCAATCAATATTCATCTTTTTGCTACTGAGGCCAAAGATATTCATCGATCGGTCATATTTATCTCAACACCAACATCTTTGCACTACTGAGGCCAAAGATATTCATCGATTGGTCGTATTTCATCTCAACACACATACATCTTTTTACTACGGGTCAAAGATATTCATAATAAAATCAACCATCTTTGCATTCTGAGGCCAAAGATATTCAACAACATGTCATCATTTGGGATGAGGATGATGAAAAAATGTTTCTGACGATAGAATCCGATTGAAACAAAGAACAAATATTAAGGATTAATATTTTAACAAATCGAGTTCAAAAATACTTCATAAATAATCATAGTGAATAGTAAAATTCAAGAATGATCAAAACATGGATACAATCAAAGCTAGTATCCATAATAGATATCTTGGACAAAAATGAAAATTTAATTTTTTACGTGAATAGTCTTGAGTATATCGTGAATAGTATGTATCACGTAATAGTAACCCCGACACTAAAAACAAAAATTTCATAAGAAAAATTATCATACTTCGTGAATAGTACTCTCGAATAGTAACTCGTGAATATAAAAATAGAACTCGAATAGTTCGTGAATAGTAACTCGAAAAAAAGATCTTTCACAAAAAAATTTACCAATATTCCTATATAATGATATTGAAAGAAATAATATCATTTTAAAAAATAATATCCACTTACCTCGAAAAGGCAGATTACTCTGGGCGGAATACTAGATATAGTGCTGAAGGAAACTTGCACCGTATAGCAACACTCAAGGTATCAAAATACTCACAAGAATACGCTCGATATATCGAGAGAGAAAGAGAGAAGATTTGATTTACGGTGTGATTTTCAATTCTAACCTAAGCACCCTATTTATAGGAAATTGCTTAGAACACCAAAGCAGAAAATTTAATAAAATAATAATATATTTATATAAATTTCCTTAGCACACCAAGAATCTGAATTCATCAACTTATCACATGTTTAATGAGGCCACAAAAATGTAAAAACGTTTTCTTTAAAAAAAAATTAAAACTTCTAAAAATCGATTATTTGAACTTGAACTTTAATAATTCACAATAAATAGCCTTTTTGTCGAAAAATTTGAACCACATGTCCTTTTCCATAGAAAATTTCATTCTCTACAACTTTGTAGAAAGAAAGTTTTCCAAATTCAAAGCAAAATTGACCAAAAATCCACAAGCAGGCGATTTAACAGTTATAATCAAATTTCGATCGAAAATAGGGTCCACAACACACAAAAAACATGTATTAATCATTTAATGCCACAAAAATACTCTTCCTCCTCATATACTCATATATCCCACATTCATTGTAAAAATATCACCATTATTATATTATTAAAATAATATATTTAAATGAATTATTTTATCGAGAAAAAGATAAAATATTAATTTTCAACAATTGTCACATTAAAATTTTCTCCATCTATATCCACATAAAATTAATATTTTCCTCATCATATAAATCAATAATTAATTATTCACAAATAATATTACGAATCACAATCTTGACAATCGAGTGGTTCCCGAAAGAGGGGGCTTTCAATAAGAATTTCTCCTTCTTGGTAGCATTGATTAGATGACCAAACCTCTCTTTAGGCGAAACTTTCTAGACATTGCCAATAATGTTATCTAATAATATTATTCAAATAATATGAATTATTGCTCAGATAATGAAAAATAATGTGTAGTGACAATTATTGAAACAACGATAATATAAAATATCAATGCGTGAATTATTGAATCGATAAAATAAAATCTTGAGCGATAATTCTTTGTAACAATTATTGAGTAGTGCCTTCTTACATAAGAATCAATAATTGGTGCAATATCGTATGTCTTCTTGTGTTTTAACCACCGGTATTCCAGCGGTGATTACTTGATAACAACTACTGTAGTTATTTATAAATAACTTATTCTTGTCGTTTTCTTCCTCGAATCACTTTTTCAGTTATGGGGCCCACACAAATTTGCGCCCGTTATACGAATATTCCCCGAAGCATTAAGAATATTCCACGACCAAAACGAATATTCCCAAACAACAATGAATATTTTATAACCACTTGCTTATTTAAGATATTTAGCATTTTACCCATAACTAACCACATTAATCAAATCAACCCTTATTATTTCAACATAATAAATAGAAAATTAAATTTCATTAATAATAATTTGGGGTCTTACAACCTCCCTCCTTATGAAATTTAGCCTTGAAATTGGCGTCGTGCACTGGTGTTTGAAAAGGTGAGGATACCTCGCTACTCCCGGTCGTTTCTTGATAGCATGGTTCCTCCACAAAACTTTGACTTGTTGTATGACCTTTATGCGTAAGACATGCTCCTTCTATCCAAAATCTTGATGGTACCTCCTCGTCGTTAAGTCTTGGCTATCTCGTCGGTTCTAACTTCGATAACGTGGTTTGGGTCGTCCACATATTTACGTAACATCGATGCGTAAAAATGTTATAAACCGCGACATACTTGGCGGTAAAAGCGAGTCTATAGGCCCGGTTCCTATTCGATCGAGAATTTCAAATGGATTAATAAATCGAAGGTTTGAGCTTTCCTCGCATCATTGATTCTCGCTTTTGAAATAACAACTTCTTGCACCTCCTTCTTCAAATTCATCGACTCCGGTGTGTAGCTTGAAACGACTTTAACTTTATCGATTAAAGTCGATTATACTCGTATATCATCACGTGGGTACCTAGAGTTTTCATCTCCATCTCTATTATTTGTAAGTTATCTGAAATGAGTCTTTGACAATATCATACTTTCGTGCTTTCGTATCGATCTTCTTCTACTCAACACGTCGGCTACCACGTTTGCTTTTCCGAGGATGGTATGGTCGAAACATGTGCGAAATGAGTCTCTTCTTGAGTTCTTGAAAGCTCTTCCCACATTCCTTGCTCCATTCGAATTTTGTATCTCTACGTGTCGGTCGGAGTTAATGGAGTAGCGATTTGAAAAATCTTTCCACGAATCTCGATAATAACCAACTAAGCCTGAAAGCTACGTATTTTGATTCTTGACTTAGGTTGCTCTCAACTTGACTTCATATCCCAATCTTGGATAGCACGTCACAATGGCACCTATCGATTTTACTCTGCTTACGAATATGGCGTCCCCTACGAGAATCGGCTTGGTGCATTCCACAAAAGTCACCACCGTTAGAGGCTCGGTATCAACTTCTCTGATTGGGTTTTAACTCCACGAGTTCAATAGGAGCCATTCGATATGAGATTTTAGAAATGGGTTTTGTCTGGGATTTAAAGTCGATACAAATTCAATATCACGCTCTGGGAGTAGGCGAAAATTCTTGAGAAATACGTCGGAAATTCACTAACAACAGAAATATCATTCAAATCTGACGTATTTTTGTTCAAGTCCATGACATGGCTAAGAAAGCTTGACATCCATTTTTCAATAAACGAATGGTTTTATGGCTTGATATGAAAGAGTATGACTTCAATGGTTTGGTTGCTTGAATTCGAATAACAGGTTACTTAGGAATATAAAAACTAACAACCTTACGAAAGCAATCAATTTTGGCATGATGAGTAGTTAACCAATCAATCCCTAAAATCAAATCAAAAGCAAGTATCTTTAAAGAGATAAGATCAACAGGTAATGTGATGGTGCCAACTTGGATCAAACAAAATTTATAAGTAGTGGATGTAACGAAAGTTTCTCCTAACGGAGTTTCCACAGATAAGTCAAAGTCTAATTTCTCCGTAGTCGAGTTCAAGCGTTGGCGCATAAGCAAAGAGATAAAAGAATGGGTAGAACCAGGTATCTAGTAAGGTATAAACTTATGAAAATTTATAATTAACTAACCCTGCTAACTTCGTCTGGGTTTCTCGCATTTTGATGGGGTCACGACAAACGCTCTTCGAGGCAGATTGACTTTGACTTTTACGGGACATCCTTTTGAGTCACCATCCCATTTGGAATTTGGGTTTATTCTGCGTCTGATCTCGGCGATATGTCCTTCATTTCCATAATTATAACATACCTTGAATTATTGTGGGCAGTTTGGGCTGATATGTCCCTCCTCTCCGCATTTGTAGCATCTAATCGTCGGTCGTTCTCCTCCCTTAGAACCATTTTTGTTGGTCTTGGCGTCTTCTTCATGGTTGTTGTTGAATCTCCTCTTTTTAAAATCTCCTCTCGACTCGCTTCTTCTATTCTCATGGCCATGATTACCACCAGAGTGGTTACCGCCTTTGTCCGTATTCTTCTTTCTCCGCTGGTTATCATTGTTACGATGCTTTCTTTCACCGATATGATCCACAGTTATGGTCCCTCGATTGAGCGTACTTTCGTTATCTCGCTCTAACAATTGAGCCACATTGACAACATCTGAATAGAGAGAAAATTTATGAGAAATAAGATCTTGGCGTATGTCGGGTTTCAAACCTCAAAACATCCGCGTCATCGTTCCTCATTCTCCACCAAATGAGGTGCAAACACTTGGATAACTCTGCAAACTTTGCCTCGTCTTTGGGACACCGTCATGTTGTTTTGTTCGATCTAATGAACTCCAGTTCCTTCATATAGCGAATACTTTCGGAAAGTACTTGTCATTGAGCAGATTCTGAAACGTCTCCCAAGACATCTTTGAGTCTTGGTTTGGATGGAGTGCGCTTCACCGATTCCCACCGATGTCGCCTCATTCTGGAACATAAAAGTGGCGAATGGAACCTTACATTCTCCGTGCATCCCAAGACATCGAATATCTTGGTAATTTGTTTTACCCGTCGTCGTCTCGCTTTAATCGGATCCGCTTTTCCCCGAAATTCTAGTGGTCCCACTCTTTGAATTGCTTGGTTGTGACAAACCGTGCGTTGCTTTCATTTCCACCTATTTTGAACACGAGTCTCCTCGTATGCGATTTTGCATGAATCGTAAAAAGCTTCTAAACATCCTTCGTCGTTCATCATCTACTTTCGATTGGCGTTGTTCAAAGGAGGAACATTGCCCGACTGCTTTGCACGTTCTCCTCATTGGTGAGTCTGAGCGTCTCCACGGTCTCATTTACTCCTTTGTTAACATTCTCGATCGACATTCTCAAATCTTGCCATAAAATAAGGGTTAATTAAAGAAATTAACATATCACATAATATCCCTATATCTTGACCAACCAACAAATAAGCTTAGGTAGGACACACTTAGCGAAGGATTTACTCGTCTCTCCCTCTAGTTCTATTCCCCGATCTCACCGAGATCATATCCTAAGCTCGATACCAAATTGTGGCGCCCCAAAATAGGTCCATTCCATCCAACCCATTTTGAGTCGCCAAATACATGGTATAGAAATAACTACAACTTTATTAATACATTTGTCGTGCAAAATACGACAACATATATACTGTGAGTTTAAATACAAATATTGTCTTCTAGACAATATCCATACCTAAATAAAGTCCTCATTACAATTATTGATACACTATTCTACAGAATAGTAAGGACTACTAAAACAACTATCTTGAACCATCACTCTACACCCCGACTAGTTCTCGCTATATTCTCGCCTCTTGAGAAAAAAAATGGAACAAAAAAGAAAAGGGTGAGCTCAACTAGCCCAGTAAAGAATATTATGACTAAGATAATGTACAACAAATTATCGTTAGTCTTCAATAGGGAAAATCTGATAGAATACAACAAGCAACAAGTTTTAGATCAATAACTGCAGCGGACACAACAATTCATTAGAAGAGTTAAGTAGAGAATGAAATCTACTATCATCTATGAATTTAAAAATCTATCATCAATATTTTATCCAACAGATATTCATCTTCATATTCATATTTATCTCAACACCATCGATCATCTTTTATCTCACACTGTACATCTTTGCCTTCTGGCCAAAAATATTCATCGATCGGTCATATTCATCTCAACACTTGTACATCTTTTGCACTACGGGCCAAAGATATTCATAATAAAATCAACCATCTTTGCATTACAGGCCAAAGATATTCAACAACATGTCATCATTTAGGACTGAGGATGATGAAAAATGTTTTACAGAAAACGAATCCAATGAAACAAAAGAACAAATATTAAGGATTCGTATTTTAACCAAACCAAGTTCAAAAATACTTCATAAATAATCACAGTGAAGTAAAATTCAAGAATGATCAAAACATGGATACAATCAAAGCTAGTATCCATAATAGATATCTTGGACAAAAAACGAAAATTTAATTTTTCTGTGAATAGTGCCGTATTCATGAATAGTCTTAGATATCGTGAATAGTCTTGTATCGTGAATAGTAACCCCGACACACTAAAAACAAGAATTTCACAAGAAAATTATTATCATGCTTACGTGAATAGTACTCAAATAATAACTAAGAATAGTAACTCTCGTGAATAGTAACTCGATATAAAAAGATCAGAATTTCACAAGAAAAATCTTACCAATATTCCGGTATAATGATATTGAAAGAAATAATATCATTTAAAAAAAATAATATCCCTTACCTCGAAAAGACAAAGCTCCTGACGGGAATACTAGATATAGTGCTGAAGGAAACTTGAACCGTATAGCAACACTCAAGGTATCAAAATACTCACAAGAATACGCTCAATATATCGAGAGAGAAAGAGAGAGAAGATTTCAGTTTCTGGTGTGATTTTCAAATCTAACCTAAGCACCCTATTTATAGGAAATTGCTTAGAACACCAAAACAGAAAATTTAATAAAATAATAATATATTTATACAAATTTCCTTAGCACAAAGAATCTGAATTCAGCAACTTATCACATGTTTAATGAGGCCACAAAATGTAAAAAACGTTTTTCTTTAAAAAAATAATTAAAACTTCTAAAAATCAATTATTTCGGAACTTCGGAACTTCAATAATTCACAATAAATAGCCCTTTTGTCAGAAAAATTCAAACCACATGACCTTTCCATAGGAAATTTCATTCTCTACAACTTTACAGAAAAAAGTTTTTCCAAATTCCAAACATAAATTGACCGAAATCCACAAACGGGCGATTTTACAGGCTATAATCAAATTTCAGTCAAGAAATGAGGTCCACCGACACACAAAACATCTGTTAATCATTTAATGCCACAAAAATACTCTTCCTCCTCATATACTCATATAACCCACATTCATTGTAAAAATATCACCATTATTATATTATTAAAATAATATATTTAAATAAATTATTTTATTAGAAAAAGATAAAATATTAATTTTCAACAATTGTCACATTAAAAATTTTCTCCATCTATATCCACATAAAATTAATATTTTTCTCATCATATAAATAAATAATTAATTATTCACAAATAATATTACAGAATCACAATCTTCGACAACCGCGGCGGTTCACCTGAAAGATGGGCTTTCCAATAAAGGATTTCTCCTTACTGGCGCGTAATTAGATGACCAAACCTCTCTTTAGATAGAAATTTCTAGACATTGCCAATAATGTTATCTAATAATATTTTTCAGATAATATGAATTATTCCTCCGATAATGGAAAATACTGTGTAGTGATAATTATTGAAACAACTGTAATATAAAATATCAACGCAGCAATTATTGAATCAATAAAATAAAATACTGAACAGTAATTACTGTAACAATTATTGAGTAGTGCCTTCTTACGTAAGAATCAATAATTGGTGCAATACCATGTGCTACTGTGTTTTAACCACCGGGTATTCCAACAGTATTAACGGTAACAACTACGCCGTTATTTATAAATAACTTATTCTTGTCGTTTTCTTCCTCCAATCGCTTTCCGTTATGGGGCCCACACAAGACTGCGCCGTCGTACGAATATTCTCCTACAGTAAGAATATTCCACGACCAAACGAATATTCCCCCACAATAATGAATATTTTATAACCACTTGCTTATTTAAGATATTTGCGCATTTTACCCATAACTAACCACATTAATCAAATCAACCCTTACTATTTCAACATAATAAATAGAGGAAATTAAATTTCATTAATAATAATTTGGGGTCTTACATAAACGCACAGAGAGGATATTCCAACAGAATGATTGTAACATTCTAGAATTTTATAAATTGTTATATTAAATATTTATTGAATTATATATGTATTTAATGGATGTGTATTGTTGAATAAATAATTGTTCAAATTTGATTCGATTTGGTTAATTATTTGTTAAGTAAATAATTAAGGAAATTAATTAGTATATTCTAATTTAATTTAATTATTAAGTTAGAGAGTTTTGATTAAATAAATTATTATATTTTAATTTGAATTTGTAAGAATTTTGATTAAATAAATTATTATATTTTAATTTGAATTTGTAAATTAAAAGGATGTGTTAGTGGATTAAATAAAGTTATAATTATAAAGAAAATTATAGTTTTATGGTATTGATTTATGTGGTAAAGTGATTTAATAAATTATTTTTAGAATTTATTTAATTAAATTAAAGTGTGATAAATAACCTTACTTTAAAGGAGTTACTAAAATAAATTAAAGGAGTTTAATTTAGTTTTGCCAAACAAGGCCTAATGCCTATTAAGTCTTTAAACTAATTGTGTTTTACCTAACAAGGTGTAAGGGTTAATGGGTTATTTTTAGTTAGTTAACCAAACAAGCCTTATGGCTTTTGATTTTCAAAACTATTATTATACTATTATTTATATTATATAATTAGTACATATTATATTATATACGTTATATTTTGTTAGTACGCTAGTTAGAGTTAGGAAGAAAGACTCAGAGGAAGAAGAAGAAGAGAAGAAGAAAAGTGAGAGAGAAAGACTTGAGAGAAACCTAGAGAATTTGGGATTGAAGTTGGAGAAAAGCTTGATAATCAAAAGAGAAAATTATCATCTTCTACAAACAAGGTATTCTTCTACCCTTTTAAGTTTTAAAGTTTTAGTTTTCTCTTCTCCTATTTCTCTATAAAATTCTTGTGAAAGGATAAATTATTGATTGTATGTGTATTCATATGATAAACTAGTGTTGTAAAGTTATTTTCATAAGTTATATATGAGGATAGTCAAGGAATTGATGTTATGTATGTAATTTGTGAAGAAAAAACTATTTTAGAGTGAGTTTGTATATGAATATGGTTTAGTTTAAGGTAGAAATTAAGGGTTAATTAGTTGTTTAGATGATAAATTGACTATTGAATTTGAAAGAGTATGTATAAACATTGATAAAGTGCTTTGAATTAACTGTTTTGGTTGAAAAACAAAGTCACAGCTTTGATTTTCATTAAAAACATCAAAAAGTGAGTTTTTATCAAAAATAGTGAAATTGGATGTTTTAAATTCGTTGTTTATGTTGTTTTATGGGTAGAAACATGTTAAGAGTCTTTGAAATATGTTTATATGAAGTCTCTATATGATTTACGTGTTAATTAGGCTGTTAGAAAGTAGCTTGTAGGCCAAATTGGCTTTTGTTCATGTTGTTGCCAAAACAGATGTCAAGACGCAATTCTTGTGTCGCAGTGCATTAATTAACAAATATAACTTTCGCGCCTAAAGCAAGGCGCATGCCATGCGCGTATTATAAGCTTAATTTTTACTTGCAATGCGCGACCATAATATAAACTGTGGCTCATGGCATGAAGTTAGCGTAATGGTCCGATTAAGTACTTTTT
Source organism: Panax quinquefolius (assembly GCA_020205615.1). Classification (NCBI taxonomy): domain Eukaryota; kingdom Viridiplantae; phylum Streptophyta; class Magnoliopsida; order Apiales; family Araliaceae; genus Panax; species Panax quinquefolius. The sequence goes on along the minus strand of CM035153.1, from coordinate 123,921,953 downwards.
GTACTCAAAATTTGAAGGAATTGTTATGTGCTAATAGTAGGACTATTAAATTATGATTTCAGTATTTCTATACCATGAATGAGCATGTTATTAGCAATTAACTTGTTTTAATTCGGTTATGTGATTAAAAAATCAAACTCGATATGATGAATGTATTTAGTTATGTTTGTAAAGTTGTAGTGACTAACTATGTCATGATGGCATATGTATATAGGATATTGAGATTCGAATTGTTCGGTTTAGCTTACGAGCAAGGCAAGTTCTCTAAATCCATTATCTTGTTGAATCAACTATTCTTTTCAATTCAATTACACTATGCAAGAATTCTAAACTTTATTTTGAGATGGAGTAAGTTATTCTTGTATTTAACTTGTGGTATAGCATGCAAATTTATATATTTTAATGTTGAACAATTTTATCATTCAAGTTGTTATGCATGCCTAGTATTCAATTTTAAATAACCTTGGCTTAGTATTGTTCAATTAAGGTGTGTTATAACTATTCAATATGTATGCTATTAGATTATTCCTAAAGCATGATTATAATTTAGCATGTTGATTCAGTTATGATTATTCCATAGCATGATGTTGTTAATTTTATTCAACTAATCCCTTAGTTGATGTTCGTTGAATCCCAAATTACCTTGAAATGTATCCAAACCAAACTCACTTTGGGGCGGACTTGTACTCCAAATACTGAGATGAACAACCCGATTATTAGGGGTAATTTATGCTTAGCGTTGAAATGTTTGTGCACAATACATTGTACGAAGGGATGATCCCCCTAAGTACGAGGAGTCCCTATAGTCTTATGGCTGTTAAAGTTTAAGTTGAAAAATTACTTATAACTATGGACATAGTTCATGGTCTTAGGACCCTCAGTTATACACTTCAGAATGTTGATAAATCATATTGTTTAACTCTATCGAGCCTCCTATTTGACAATTGTTGTAAAGATTTTTATTCATTATTGTTTTAAGTGAGCTTTGTTTGCTCACTCTTGCTTATATAACTATTAAAGTTAAGGATGAGAAGGTTGATGTACCTAGCACCAGTAAGGGAAAAGGAAAGATGAACAAGTATTGAAGACTTGTAATATGTTGATAGTTTATTATCAGATTTTTAATTGAATGGTTGTAATGAAGTTTATTTATTTTCCGCATTTGAATGATTGTATTTAAAGGTTAGACAACCTGGGAGATTTTTATTATGTAACCCTTTAATGGGGAAGGTTTTTATTTATTCAACTTTATTTTGATTGGGTAGTTAGATATGAATGTTTGATCAAGTGAACACCAGATCCTGTGGGAATGAAGTACCTAGATTTGGGGGTGTCACAAGTTGGTATCAAAGCCTTAGGTTATGATCCTTAGGTGGGGGAAATGCCTTAGGAAGTAACCTTTGAAAAGATAGTGATGAACTCTTATCTAGTTTCAAGGAGAAAGTAATAAACACTTATGTGTTTACGTGATTACAACTTATGTGTTTGTGAGTGTCGAGTAATGATGATTAATAACTAAAACTTAAAAATCTTGTTGTCAGGATGGCTAATGTCGGAGAATCCAGTCAGGCTAGGGAGGAAGGACCTCAGATGCCTAGAGAGGAGGAATCTCGTGACATTCAAGTGGTTTGGGAACAACTGCTTCCACGAGAGTCAGCCCCATTGCTCACAGTGGTCGAAGATGAGGATGATGATGTCGAAACAGATGAGGAAGATCCCGTGGAGCTGCCACAGATGGATGAAGAGGACGAGGAGGAATGGATTCCATTTAACTCGATAGTTGCCCGTATATACGATGAGGTACATGACCGCAACGTGGAACTTCAAGATACTGTCGAGGAATTGCAAGAAATAGTAGCTGAACAACAGACCTCGATGGCACAGAAGGATGACAAAATTCAGGACCGAGAAGAACGTCTGAGCAATGTTGAAGATAAGCTGATTCACACTGAAAGGGAGAACGAGCGAATGAGAGCAGAGATTTCAAAGTTAAAGAACAAGTTGAAAGAGGAATATACTAAGAGGGCAAGAGCCGAAGATGCGTACGAGGAGGCAGAGAAACGAGCCAAAATAGAAGAGGGAGATGCACAAGCAAAGAGAATGAAGATGCAGGAAGCGAATAACGTGTTCAACACAGTGATTAATCGAGCTCAGGATCGGGTCATGGGTTATACGATTCAGTTTGAGATGCTGCCATCGTACATAATAGATCGTCGAACCATGTTCCGAATTATGGAAGAAGATCGTCGTAAGGCTATGCAGTATCTTAGTAGGACATCGTAGGGAGTGTACTTGATTTATAAATTATGATATGATAAATAATATGTAAATCCCAAGTGTTATGTAACATGTGGGATATGATGATGATGTCCTAAACCTTTAGTAGTTCAGGAAAATAATGTAAATAGTAGTGATGCTATTTGTAAGACCCCAACTTATTATGAATAAAATTAAATTTTCTCTATTTTTTATCTTGAAATATTAAGGAGTTAATTTGATATAATACTTTGGTTATGGGTGAAATGTGAAAATTTTACAAAATAAGCAAGTGGTTATAAAATATTCATTTTTGTCTGGGAATATTCATTTGGTCGTGGAATATTTTTTTTGTCGGGGAATATTCATACGACCCAGTACAACCATTTGTGGGCCTCATAATGTAATAACATGGGATGATGATGAAAATGACAAGTTTATGTTTTTATAAATAACGGCGTAATCGTTCTATCATTAACACTTGTTGGAATACCTTCGTAGTTAAAATATCGTAATACGCGTGGTTGCACAAGAGCACACAAGATTGCACAAAGATGGTTGAATTATTGATTAAATGCGTGAAGGCATTACTCAATAATTGTTGCGGTAGTTACTGTTCAATATTTTATTTTATTGATAATTATTGCGTTGATATTTTATATTATTATTGTTTCAATAATTGTCTCTGCACAGTATTTCCCATTATCCGATCAATAATTTATATTATTTGAATACTATTATTAGATAGTATTATTGGCAATGTCTAGAAAGTTCTGTCTAAGGAGAGGTTTGGTCACCTAATTGCGCGCCAGTAAGGAGAAATCCTTATTGGAAAGCCCCCTCTTTCCAGGGAACGACCTGATTGTCATAATTGTGATTCTGTAATATTATTTATGAATAATTAATTATTGATTTTATGATAATAAAATATTTATTTTATGTGGATATAATTGACGGATTTAATGTTGAGGTGTTTTATCAATATTTTTGTCGGAATGGAGGTATTAAAAATCAAATCAATATTTTTACGATATATTGCGTGAGTAATAATTTTTAATCCGACTGTTGGATCGTTGTGATTTTTGGATATGTTATACATATATAAGTTGGGTATATGTTCACAAATTTTGAACCGTTAAAAATGAACGTATGATTTGTTATGAATTTTAAGAGGTGACTGATTCGAGAAATTAGGTTTATAAATGATTTTGGTGGAAAATTCTAGAATTGAGTGGGCCCCACTTGTGGTTGGTGAAAAAATGTGCTGAATTTTATTTCAAATATGGTGGGTGGCAATAGTAGCAGGTAAAGCCATCAGGTAGCAGGTTAAGTTTGCTTTGGCGTGCTAACATTTTCCTATAAATAGAGGGCTAAGTTAGAATTGAAAATCACACCAAAAACAAGTTTTATCTCTTTCTCTCTCTATATTATCGAGCGTATTCTTGTGAGTATTTTGATACTTTGAGTGTTGCTATACTCTGATTGCAAGTTCCTTCAAAGACTATATCCATATTCCAAATGGAAGTCTTTGTCTTTTTGAGGTAAGAGTGTTATTTTCTTCATATATGATATTATTTCTTCAATATCATTATGCCGAAGTATTGATCTGAAATTTTAATCAAATTTGGAACTTTTTGTGTCAGGGTTACTATTCATGTATACTGTGACTACTCACGATATCTGGCCTATTCATTCATACAACGGTATTATTCACGAGTATTGTTCATGAAGTATGATTTTTCTTGAGAAATTTCTACCTTTTGTGTCGGGGTTATTATTCACGATAACTGAACTATTCACGATATCGACACTATTCACTCGAAAATGAAATTTTCTCTTTTTTTCGTCCCGGATGTCTTTTATGGTTACTATCTTTAAGGGCAAGGTGTGCAAAAAATCCTCGATGTTTATAATGAATGTCCCACTTCCACCCTAAACTAATTTTTTTTTCAAAAGTACTTTAACGTTATATTTTTGGGTCGTCACTTACACTTTGGCGTTATTTTTTTTAAAAAAAGCGAAACTTTTTAAAAGCGGTTTTTATAAAATAGAATTTTTAAAACACCTTTTTAAAAAAAAATGTAATTTTTAAAAATGACTTCTTTTTTAAAAAAACATTTTTAAAAAACATTTTTAAAAAATAGAATTTTTAAAAAACGAAACTTTTTAAAAGCAATTTTTAAAAAAAATAGATTTTTTTAAAAATGACTTTTTTTTAAAAAGAAATTTTTTTAAAAAATGCGATTTAAAAAAAAAAGAACTTTTTTAAAAGCGGTTTTTTAAAAAAATAGAATTTTTTAAAAATGCTTTTTAAAAAAATGTAATTTTTAAAAATAGAATTTTTAAAAACAAATTTTTTAAAAACAAAATTTTTAAAAAAACGAACTTTTTTTAAAGCGCTTTTTTATAAAAAATAGAATTTTTAAAAGCATTTTTTTTAAAAATAGATTTTTAAAAGCGATTTTAAAAAAAACGTAATTTTTAAAATGCATTTTTTTTTAAAAACAATTTTTTTAAAAAATAGAATTTTTAAAAAACGAAACTTTTTAAAAGCAATTTTTTATAAAAATAGATTTTTTTAAAAAAACTTTTTAAAAATGCAATTTTAAAAAAATGAACTTTTTAAAAGCAGTTTTTTAAAAAAATAGAATTTTTAAAATAGATTTTCTTTTAAAAAAGAATTTTTTAAGCAAACTTTTTAAAAAACTAACTTTTTAAAAGAAGATTTTTTAAAAAAGCGTAATTTTAAAAAACACATATTTTTTTTAAAAAGGAATTTTTAAAAAAGTTTTTTTAAAAAAAAATGCAATTTTAGTATAATAGAATTTAAAAAAAATAGAATGTTAGTATTTTAGTATTTTTAAATTTATTTTTTAGTATTTTGTATTTTTTTTAATTAGTATTTGATGTAAATATGTTATGTTTTGAATTTTAGTATTTTGATTAAATGATGTAAATATGTTATGCTTTTTTATTTTGAATTTTAGTATTTTTTGTTTTGATTAAATGATATATATTATTTTATTTAAAATTTTATTATATTTAAGCATGCCACGTCATTAAATTTAACAGTTTTTTCTTTTCTTAAGAAAAGGTGACGACCAAAATGTTAATGTTAAGGGTACTTTTGGAAAAAAAATTAGTTTAGGGTTGAAGTGGGATATCCGTATAAACATTAGGGGTTTTTTTGCACCTTTGCCCCTATCTTTAATTGTATCCATGTTTTGATCTTTATTTTTGAATTCTACTTCACACTTGGTTATTATGAAGTATTATTGAATTTGGATAAACCAAAATACGAATTCCTAATATTTGTCCTTCTGTCTCACTGGATTCATTCTCTAAAATGTTTTTCATCATCCTCAGTCCTTAATGATGATACTTGATGAATATCTTTGGCCCGTAGTGAAAAGATGTATGATTACCTGATGAATATCTTTGGCCCGTAGTGCAAAGATGAATAGGTGTTGAGATGAACATGACCAACTGGTGATACAAATGAATATCTTTGGCCCGTAGTGCAAAGATGAATATTTGATTCAAGATATATATTGATTGATGTTACAAGGACAAAATATTGATGATGGACTTTTAAATTCATAGATGATAGTAGATTTCATTCTCTACTTAACTCTTCTAATGAATTGTTATTTCCGCTGCAGTTGTTGATTTAAAACTTGTTGTCTATTGTATTCTATCAGATTTTTCCCTGTTGAAGACTAAGGATAATTTGTTGTGTATTATCTTAGTCATAATGTTCTTTAATGGGCTAGTTGAGCTCACCCTTTTCTTTTTTGTTCCATTTTTCTTCTTAGGAGGTGAGAACATAGCAGATCTAGTCGGGGTACGGAGTGATGGTTCTAGAAAGTTGTTGTAGCAGTCCTCACTATTTTTAAAAAATAGTGTATCAATAAATGTAATGAGGACTCATTTGGGTGTGGATATTGTCTAGATGACAATATTTGTATTTTAACTCACAGTATGTATTGTCGTATTTTGCACGACAATTGTATTATTGAAGTTGTAGTTTGCTTTCTGTACCATGTATTTGGCGACTCAGAATAGGTTGGGTGATGTATACCTACTTTGGGGGCATCACAGTTGGTATCAGAGCTTAGGGATATGGTCTCTGGCGGAGATCGGGGAATAGAACTAGGAGGGGAGAGACGGGTAAATCCTTCGCTAGTGTGTCCTACCTAAGCTTATTTGTTGGTCGGTCATAATATATGGATATTATGTGATATGTTAATTTGTTTAATTAACCCCTATTTTATGGCAGTTTTAACAATGGCAGCTGAGAACGTTAACAATGGAGTCTATGAGACTGTGGAACAACCTTTGATTACCAACCAAGAGAACGTGCAACAGAAGGCAATATTCCTCCCGTAAAACAACACTCACCGAAAGCAAACGATGAATGATGCGATGTTTAGAAGCTTTTGCAGCTCATACAAAATCGAGGCGAGAGACTCGTGTACAAAATACGGGTGGAAATGATAGCAACGCTTGATGCATCACAAACCAAGTAGTTCAAGGAGTTGGGACCACCAGATTTTTGGAGAAAGCCCGATCCGATTAAGGCGAAAATGTGGGTTAAGCAAATTACCACGATATTCGATGTCTTGGGCTGCACGAAGGAACAGAAGGTTCCATTCACCACCTTTATGTTCTGTGGTGAGGCGATTCTTCGGTGGGAATCATGTGAGCGTACTCCGACCAAACGCACTCAACATGTCTTGGAAAAATTTCAGAAACTGTTTAATGATAAGTACTTTCCAGAAAGTATTCGTCATATGAAAGAGGTAGAGTTTATTAGACTGGAATAGAACAACATGACAGTGTCCCAGTATGAGGCAAAGTTCGCAGAGTTATCCAGGTTTGCATCTCATTTGGTAGAAAATGAGGAATGTATGACGCGGATGTTTTTGAGAGGTCTAAAACCCGAGATTCGATAATATCTTATCTCTCATAAATTTTCTTTATATTCGGATGTTGTAAACAAGGCTCAATTATTAGGCGTGATAATGAGTATGTTCAACCGAGGGACCACAACTGTATTCATCTTGGTGACAGAATCATCTGAGGCGATGATAACCAAATGAGGAGGAAGAATACGAGATAAAAGCGGTAACCACTCGGGTGGTCATCATGGCCATGACAATAGGAGAGGTGAGTCAAGTGGAAATTTCAAAAAGAGGAGATTCAACAATGATGGAAAGACATCAGCACTAGCACCAAAGACCAACAACAAATTACGGGGAGAACGACCGCCCGCTTAGATGCTCTGAATGCGGAGAGGAGGGGACACATAAGTCCAAACTGTTCACGACCTTCCAAGGTGTGTTTCAATTGTGGAAAAATTAACATAGCTTTGATTTTGTCCAAAGATGGTCAAGTCCAACCAAGCGGGATGGCGGCACCAAAGGCAACTACGGACAAAACAAAGTCGGTGGTTCAAGGAAGGGCGTTTGTCGTGACTGGCCAAAATGCGAGGAACCCGAACGAGGTGATCACGGGTAAGCTAATCTTGAACTCTTGCGAAGTTTATACCTTGTTAGATACCGGTTCTACCCATTCTTTTATCTCTCATGCTTGTGCTCAACGTTTAAACTTGACTCCGAAGAAATTAGACTTTGACTTATCTGTGGAGACTCCGTTAGGAGAAACTTTCGTTACATCCACTATTTATAAATTTTGCTTGATTCAAGTTGGCACTATCACATTACCTGTTGATCTTATCTCTTTAAAGATACTAGCATTTGATGTGATTTTAGGAATTGATTGGTTAACCACTCATCATGCCAAAATTGATTATTTTCGTAAGGTTGTTAGTTTTTTTTTCCTAACCAACCTGTTATGCAAATTCAAGCAACCAAACCATTGAAGTCAAACACTTTCATATTAAGCCATTAAGCCATTCATTTATTGAAAAACGGATGTCAAGCTTTCTTAACCCATTTCATGGATTTAAACAAAAATACATCAGATTTGAATGATATTTCTGTTATTAGTGAATTTCCTAACGTATTTCCTGAAGAATTTCCTGGCCTACCCCCGGAGCGTGATATTGAATGTTGTATCAACTTTGAACCCGGTACAAAATCCATTTCTAAAATCTTTTATCAAATGGCTCCTATTGAACTTCAGGAGTTAAAAACCCAAGTACAAAAGTTGGTACTCAAGCCTCTATCTAGTAACTTCCTTTGTGGGATGCACCAAAGGCAGACTCTCCGTAGGGGACTCTATATTTATGTGGTGGTAAAACGATAGGTGTCATAATTGTGACGTGCTATCCAAGATTGGGATATGAGTCATAGTTGAAAGCAACCTAAGTCAGTAATCGAAATATCTAGCTTTCTAGGCTTAGCTGGTTAATTGTTTGTTAAGTAAATAATTAAGGAAATTAATTAGTATATTCTAATTTAATTTAATTATTAAGTTAGAGAGTTTTGATTAAATAAATTATTATATTTTAATTTGAATTTGTAAATTAAAAGGATGTGTTAATGGATTAAATAAAGTTATAATTATAAAGAAAATTATAGTTTTATGGTATTGATTTATGTATTAAAGTGATTTAATAAATTATTTTTAGAATTTATTTAATTAAATTAAAGTGTGATAAATAACCTTACTATAAAGGAGTTACTAAAATAAATTAAAGGAGTTTAATTCAGTTTTGCCAAACAAGGCCTAATGCCTATTAAGTCTTTAATCTAATTGTGTTTTACCAAACAAGGTGTAAGGGTTAATGGGTTATGTTTAGTTAGTTAACCAAACAAGCCTTATGGCTTTTGATTTTCAAAACTATTATAACTGATATCAATTATACTATTATTTATATTATATAATTAGTACATATTATATTATATACGTTATATTTTGTTAGTACGCTAGTTAGAGTTAGGAAGAAAGACTCACAGGAAGAAGAAGAAGAAGAAGAAGAAGAAGAGAAGAAGAAAAATGAGAGAGAAAGACTTGAGAGAAACCTAGAGAATTTGGGAGTGAAGTTGGAGGAAAGCTTGATAATCAAAAGAGAAAAGTATCATCTTCTACAAACAAGGTATTCTTCTACCTTTTTAAGTTTTAAAGTTTTAGTTTTCTCTTCTCCTATTTCTCTGTAAAATTCTTATGAAAGGATAAATTATTGATTGTATGTGTATTCATATGATAAACTAGTGTTGTAAAGTTATTTTCATAAGTTATATATGAGGATAGTTAAGGAATTGTTTATGTGTGTAATTTGTGAAGAAAAAACTATTTTAGAGTGAGTTTGTATATGAATATGGTTTAGTTTAAGGTAGAAATTAAGGGTTAATTAGTTGTTTAGATGATAAATTGACTATTGAATTTGAAAGAGTATGTATAAACATTGATAAAGTGCTTTGAATTAACTGTTTTGGTTGAAAAACAAAGTCACAGTGTTGATTTTCATTAAAAATATCAAAAGGTGAGTTTTTATCAAAAATAGTGAAATTGGATGTTTTAAATTCGTTATTTATGTTTTTTATGGGTAGAAACATGTTAAGAGTCTTTGAAATATGTTTATATGAAGTCTCTATATGATTTACGTGTTAATTTGGCTGTTAGAAAGTAGCTTGTAGGCCAAATTGGCTTTTGTTCATGTTGTTGCGAAGTTGTCTGCAAGAAGACGCAATTATTACATGCCAATGCGGCTTAACAAAAGATAACTTTCGCATCATACTTACGTATACTTACGCCATAGTTGTGTGCCTTTGTAATTTTGTGACACCCCCAAACCCAGGTACTTCATTTCCACAGGGTTTGGTGCTCACTTAATCAAACATTCATATCTAACTACCCAATCATAATAAAACTAGATAAATAAAAACCTTTCCCATTTAAGGATTATATAATAAAATCTCCCAGGTTGTCTAACCTTTAAATACAATCATTCAAATGCGAAATTTAAAATTATTACATAACATCTTTATTAATAAGTCTAAGACCATCACAATAAATAAAAGTACAAATCAACATCACTTGTACAATTTTCCCTTTCCTTTGCTAGTTGAAGGTTCATCTACCTTCTCCACTTTAGCTGCAATGAGTTTATAAATATGCAAGAGTGAGCAAAACAATTGCTCACTGGATAAAAATGAATCAATAGAAGAATAACAATAATAACTGCCAATGAGTAGGCTCATCAAAACTAGATAGTACTCTAACAATGATAATCAGGAACTGAAATCCAAAGTATGGAATAAACATAACCGAGGGTCATAAGACCATGAACTATGTCCACAGTTGCGAGTAATCTTTCAACTCTAACTTTAACAGTCATAAGACTATAAGGACTCCTCGTACTTACGGGGATCAACCCTTCGTACCATGTATTGTGCACAAACATTTAACGCTATGCGTAAGTTATCCCCTAATAATAGGGTTGTTCATCTCAGTATTTAGAGTATAAGTCCGCACCAAAGAGAGTTTGGTTTGGATACACTTCAGGGTAATTTAAAATTCAACGAACATCAACTAAGGATTAGTTGAATAAAACCAGTAACATCGTACTATAGAATAATCGTAATTGAATCAACATGGTAAACCAAAATCATGCTTTAGGAATAATCTAATAGCATATACTTTGAATAACTATAACATGCCTTGCTTGAACAATATTAAGTTAAGGTTAATTAGAATTGAGTACTAAGCATGCATAGTAGTTTGAACGATAAAATTGTTCGACATTAGTATAAATAGTTGTGCATTCTAAACAACAAGTTAAATATAAGAATAACTTGTTCAATATCAAAAACAAAGTTTAGAAACCTTACATTATTATATTGGAAACAATAATTGATTCAACAATAAAATAGATTAGAGAACTTGCATCATTTATAAAGTAATCGAATTGGAAACCATAATTAGTTCAACAAGATAAAGGATTAGAAAACTTTCCTTGCTCGTGGGCTAAACCGAATAATTCAAATCACAATATCCTATAAACATATGTCATCATGACATAATTAGTCATTACCACCTTACAAACATAACTAAGTACGTTCATCATGTAAAAATTGGATTTTTAATCACATAATCAAGTTATAACACAAGTTAATCGTTAATAACATACTTATTCATAGTATAAAAAAAAATACTAAAATCAACATTTTACAGTCCTATTATCATCACATAATAATTCCTTAAAATTTCGAGTACAAAAAGTACACTGTCAGACTATTCTGCTAACTCGCGTTGCGGCGCCACGCTTTTATCTTGTGGTGTGCATCCTTCTTGGCCGAGAATAAAGCTATAAGGTAATTGTTATGGCATGGTATGCGATCTTCTTTAGTATAAAAAATGAATCTGATGGGCGCGTCATGCGCGCTAAATCGCAGCTTTTGATTGGTGACTTCGACAACAGTATAAAAAAGCCAATTTTGGCCTACAAGCTCGTTTCTAACAGTCTAATTCACATGCAAATCATACAAAGACTTCATGTAAACATAATTCAAGAACTCCTAACATGATTCTACCCATACAACAACATAAACAACAAATTTAAAACATCCAATTTCACTGTTTTTGATAAAAATTCACTTTTTGATGTTTTTGATGAAAATTAATACTGTAATTTTGTTTTTCAACCAAAATAGTTAATTTAAAGCATTTTATCAAAGTATATACATACTCTAACAAATTGAATAGCCAATTTATCAACTACACAACTAATTAGCCCTCAATTTCTACTTTAAATTAACCCATATTCATTCACATAAACTCTCTGTAAAAAGGTTTTCTTCACAAATAACATACATAACAACAATTCATGGATTATAATCATATAAAACTTATGAAAATAACTTTACAACAATAGTTTATCATATGAATACACATAAAATCAATAATTTAACCCTATCACAAGAATTTTACAAAGAACTAGGAGAAGAGAAAACTAGAACTTTAAAAGGGTAGGAGAATACCTTGATTGTAGAGGATGATGGCTATCCCTTTTGATTATCAAACTTCTTTTCTCCAATTATTTTCTCAAATTCTCTAGCCTTTCTTCCTCTCTTCTTTCTCTCACTTTTCTTCTTCTCTTCTTCCTCTGAGTTTTTGTTTTTCTCCCTAACTCTAACTACGTACTAGATATCTAACGTATGATAATAATAATAATATTAAATATATAATATAATACTAACTTAACTGACATCAGTTATGTTTTATTTAAAATCAAAAGCCATAAGGCTTGTTTGGCTAACCACTAACAAAATAATCAATTAATCCTTATGCCCTGTTTGGTAAAACATAATTAGATTAAAGACTTAATAGGCATTAGGCCTTGTTTGACAAAACTGAATTAAAACTCCTTTAAGTTATTTTAATAACTCCTTTATAAAAGGTTATTTGTCACAAATTTACTAAATTAAATTAATCTTAATAACAATTTATTAAACTACTACATCACATAAATCAATACCACAAAATTATAATTTCTATATAATTATAACTTTATTTAATCAACTAACACATCCTTTTTAATTACAAATTCCAATAAAAAGAATAGTAATTCAATTAATCAAAACTCTCAACTTAATAATTAAATTAAATTAGCATAAAATAATTAATTTCCTTAATTATTTATTTAACAAATAATAACCAAATTGAATCAAATTTGAACAATTATTTATTTAACAATAAACACATCCATTAAATACTTAAATAATTCAATAAATATTTAATAAAATAATTAAAAATTCTGGAATGTTACATCATTCCCTCCTTTCAAGGATTCTGTCCCCAGAATCACAATTTAAACAATTCATTCGTCACAATCTCCCCTACTTACAAAGATTCTGTCCCCAGAATCGAAGACATAGATTAAACAAATAACTCAGGGTAATTCTTCATCATTTCAGCTTTGAGTTCCCGCGTAGCCTCTTCGACATTGTGGTTCCTCCAAATTACCTTCATAGAAGGTATCACTTTATTTCTGAGCACTTGTTCTTTCCTGTCGACTATCTGGATAAGAACCTCTTTATAGGACAAGTCTTTTTCAAACTGTAATGGTTCGTACTCGATCACGTGCTTGTAATCAGGATTATATGGTCGTAACACCGAAATGTGAAAAACATTAGGAATGTTTTGCAATTCTGGAGGTAAAGCTACCACGTAAGCCACCTCCCCAACTTTTCGCAGCACTTCGAAGGGTCCAATAAACCTCAGGCTTAGCTTTCCCTTTTTACTAAATCGAATTTTTCCCTTCCAAGGTGAAACTTTTAGGAAAACGTAATTTCCTACGTCGAATGTATGATCTTGTCTGTGTTGATCAGCATATTTCTTCTATTTGTCTTGAGCAGCTATCAATCTTGTTCTGATGAGTTTAACAACCTCAGCAGTTTGTTGTACCAGTTCTGGACCTAACAGTTGACATTCACCGACTTCATCCCAGCACAGTGGAGTTCTACACCTCCTGCGGTACAATGCTTCGTAAGGCGGCATGCCGATGCTAGCGTGATAACTATTATTGTAGGCAAATTCCACCAACGGTAATTTTTCATCCCATCTTTCTTTGAAATCCATGACGCATGCTCTCAGCATATCTTCCGATGTCTGAATCGTTCGTTCGCTTTGGCCATCTGTTTGCGGATGATATGCCGTACTCATTCGCAACTGTGTTCCCATACATTCCTGTAGTCTCTTCCAGAAGTTTGATGTGAACCTCGGATCTCTATCTGACACAATTGACACTGGAACTCCATGTCTTGCAACGATCTCTTTAACATATAGTTTTGCCAGCTGATCAAGATTGAATCTAATCTTTATTGGTAAAATGTGTGCAAATTTTGTCAATCTGTCCACTATCACCCAAATCGTATCGTATCCTTTCTGAGTCGTTGGGAGACCTACCACAAAATCCATTGTGATATGTTCCCATTTCCATTCTGGTATCTCCAACGGTTGAAGTAATCTGCTTGGCCTTTGATGCTCGGCCTTGACTCTCTGACATGTTAAGCACTTTGCAACGCATTCTGCAATGTCTCTTTTCATATTTGGCCACCAAAAATGTCACCGCAAATCTTGATACATTTTCGTACTTCCTGGATGAATCGAATATCTCGAGCTATGGGCTTTTGTCAAGATGTCCTCCTTAATATCTGGTACTGCTGGAACCCAGATTCGTCCCTCGAATCTCAGCATTCCACCGGTATCAACCTTGTATTTCACTTCTTTTCCCTCAACCACGCTTTCTCTTATTTTTTTGCATTCCTCATCCTGCAGTTGAGCGTTCTTCACTTTGTCCAGCAAAGTTGGACTGCCTTTCATCTGGTATAATTTTTCATTGGATTCTTTTGGAAATTTGATTTCCAACTCTAACTTTGACATTGCTGAAATAAGCTCCTCCTTATCAGTTAACAGCATCAACTTTTCTCTGCCTTTTCTACTCAAGGCATCTGCAACCACGTTTGCTTTTCCTGGATGATAAAAGATCTCACAATCATAATCCTTTATCAATTCCATCCATCTCCTTTGACGTATGTTCAGGTCTTTCTGAGTGAAAATGTACTTCAGACTCTTATGGTCTGTGTAGATCTCACATTTCTCTCCGTAGAGATAGTGTCTCCATATTTTCAATGCGAACACAACCACCGCCAACTCTAAATCATGAGTCGAATACCCTTTTTCATAGTCTTTCAGTTGTCTTGATGCATACGCGATGACTTTACCATTCTGCATAAGGACACATCCTAATCCTTTGTGTGAAGCGTCACTATACACCACAAAATTTTCTATATTTTCCGGTAATGACAACACAAGTGCCATACTTAACTTCTTTTTTAATTCTTGGAAGCTTTCTTCACACTTCTTCGTCCAAACAAATTTTACAGACTTCCTCGTCAAATTTGTCAATGGAGTGGCAATCTTGGAGAAATCCTGGATAAATCGTCTGTAATACCCTGCTAATCCCAAGAAACTTCTTACTTCTGATGGAGTTCTTGGTTGTTCCCAATTTATCACAGCTTCAACCTTTGATGGATCTACGAAAATTCCATCCTTGTCAATTACGTGCCCAAGAAATTGTACACGTTCCAGCCAAAATTCACATTTAGAGAATTTCGCGTACAACTTTTCTTTTCTTAGCGTCTCCAGCGTTAGACGTAGGTGTTCCACATGTTCCTCTTGAGTTTTAGAGTACACCAAAATATCATCGATGAACACCACCACAAACTTGTTCAAAAATGGTTTAAACACCCTGTTCATCAAATCCATGAACGCTGCAGGGGCGTTTGTCAAACCAAAAGACATTACCAAAAATTCGTAATGTCCATACCGAGTTTGGAATGCCGTCTTCGGTACATCCTCCTTCTTTACTTTTAGTTGGTGATACCCACTTCTCAAATCTATTTTCAAGAAAAATCTAGCACCCTTTAACTGATCAAATAAGTCATCTATTCTCGGTAATGGATATCTATTTTTAATAGTGACCTTATTTAACTCCCTATAATCAATGCAAAGACGCATTGACCCATCCTTCTTCTTTACGAATAACACCGGTGCTCCCCACGGTGACACACTCGGCTGAATGTATTTCTTATCCAACAGCTCCTGTAGTTGTACCATCAGTTCCTTCATCTCTATCGGAGCCATTCTGTACGGGGCTTTCGATATCGGTGCGGTTCTTGGCGCTAAGTCGATCATGAACTCGATTTCTCTGTCAGGCGGAAGTCCTGGCAAATTTTCTAGAAACACGTCCACAAAATTCCTAACCACTGGTATTTCTTCCAGTTTCACACCCTTCTTCTGAGTATCGACTATGTAGGCTAAATAACCCACACAGCCTTGACTCAATAACTTTTTGCTGCGCATAATCGTCGCGACATCTCATTTGTCTAGCGATTTGCTACCATTGAAAACTACCTTTGACGGAGTCATAAGGTTTACACATTTCTTTTGGCAGTCAATTATCGCTCCATAATTGAACAACCAATCCATTCCCAAAATAACATCAAACTCTCCAAGCCTAATCAGAATTAAATCTACCATCAAAATATTTCCCTTAATGTTCACCCTAAAGTTCTTGTATTCGAACCTAACAGGAATTACTTCCTTATTCGCAATTTTTATGCTTAAAGGGAAATTCAATTCTTCACTAGGCAATCCTAATCTCATATCAAATTCATCAGATATAAATGAGCAAGTAGCACCCGAATCAAATAATACATAAGCATCAATATCATTTATTGGGATAATATCTGACACCACATCCTTTGATTGCACAGCATCTTGCACAGTCATGTTGAAGGTTCTGGCTGTGGGTTTATTTGATGTCGATGGTCCAGTAATAGCCCAAATACCTCTACTGCTACCTCCCTTGCTTCCCGTTATCTCTTCAGCTTTCTTCTAAGGGCAATCATGAGAAAAATGATCCTTGGACCCGCAAGTGAAGCAAACATTCTTCTTAGGTTGGTTGCAATTCGGGGCAATGTGACCCTCCCGGCCACAGTTAAAACATACTCGTTTCCCTTTCAAGCACACACCCTTATGAAACTTCCCGCATGTAGCACATACTTCAAACTTCTTATTCTGTTGGTTGCCCTGCTGATTTCCAGCACCCATATTTCCATTCCACTTTCTTTTCAGATTATTGTTACCATTTCCATTACCACCACCTCAATTCTTAACCTCCACTTCATTCTTCTTCTTTTTCTGTTCTTGATTGAACTTGGTTACAGCCTCGCCTCCACCTTCAGCGAGAATTGCTTTTCCATTATAGCTGTAAATGTCTTCAACTGGAACAAGGAAACCCTACTAAACAACCAAGGCTTCAATCCCTGTTCAAATTTCTTTGCCTTGCATTCGTCCGTGCTAACTTGATATGGCGCAAACCTCGCCAACTCGTTGAATTTTGCGGCATACTCCGACACCGTCATCGTTCCCTACTTCAGTTCTAAAAATTGTACTTCCAACTGACTCTTCGAACTCTCTGGGAAGTAGGTCTCGAAGAAAATTTCCTTAAACCTTTCTCAAGTCATAATTCCTGGTCCCTCCCGAGTTTTATCGGCCTGCCACCAATAACTAGCCTTTGCTTTCAACATGAATGTTGCAAAAGCAGACTTCTGGTTATCTTCTACCCTAGCCACATCAAAACCTTCTCAATTTCCATGATCCAGTCTCATGCTTCAACCGGATTCATGGATCCACTTGAATCTGGTGGTCCAACCGCCAAAGTCCTTAAACGTAGCACCTTGGTTCGAGGTTGATCCTGTGGTTGATTTTGCAACAAGACCACATAACGTCACCAATTTCTTTGAATCGGAGTTAGCTTCAACATTATCGTTGTTGGTTCTTTCGGTGGTTCTCTGACGAGGTGGTTGACGTCTGGGAGGCATTTTCTGTTAAAAATACACTCATTAGATTATTACTCAACTCTTTTCAGGAAATTTCTACTTAACTGGCCCCCATAAAAGTAATCACCACATAACACATAACACTTTGGATAAAAGAAGATAATAACTTTTATTCATACTTAATTCTTTGAAAACATCATATCCATAGCATCACTGCTATTTACATTATTTTCTTGAACTACTAAAGTTTCAGGATATCATCATCATATCCCATAAGTTGCATAACACTTGGGATTTACATAATACTTATCATAACATAAATCATAAATCAAGTACTCTTCCTACGATGTTCTATTAAGATACTGCAAAGCCTTACGACTCTCTTCTTTCATAATTCGAACATGGTTCGACGATCTAGTATGTACGAGGGTAATGTCTCAAACTGAATTGGATAACCCATGAGCCGGTCTTGAGCTCGATTGATCGCAATGTTGAACACGTTATCCATCTCTTCCATCTTCCTTCTCTTTGCTTGTGCGTCTCCCTCTGCTATTTCAGCTTTTTGATAAGCTTCACTGTACGCGTCTTGACTCTTGCCCTTTTTGCATATTCTTCTCTCAACTTGCTCTTCAACTCTGCATTCTCTGCTCTCATTTGGTTGTTCTCTTCTTTAGTGTGAACCAGCTTCTCTTCAACATTGTTCAGTCGTTCTTCTCGATCCTGGATCTCATCGTCCTTCTGTGCCATCGAGATCTGTTGTTCAGCTACTATCTCTTGCAATTCCTCTACAGTATCTTGAAGTTCCACGTTGCGGTCATGCACCTCATCGTACATATGACCAGCTATCGAATTAAGTGAAATCCTTTCCTCTTCGTCCTCTTCATCAGTCTGTGGCAGGTCCATGGGATCTTCCTCATCGTCTGTCTCTATCTCCTCATCCTCATCATGTACCCTCTCCTGCTCAACTACTATGACCAACGGAACTTTTTCTCGTGGCAGTAATTGTTCCCAAACTACCTGAATATCTCGAGGCTCCTCCTCCCTAGCTTGACTGGATCCTCCTATATTAGACATCCTGTCAACCAAAGTTTAAGTTTTAATTACTAATCATTACTACTCGATGCTCATGAGCACATAATTTCTAAACACATAAGCACATAAGTGTTTTATTACTTCTTCCTTAAAACTCGATAAGAGTTTATCATTACTATCTTTTCGAAGGTTACTTCCTAAGGCTTTTCCCCCACCTAAGGTTCATAACCTAAGGCTCTGATACCAACTTGTGAGCACCAAACCCTGTGGGAATGAAGTACTTGGGTTTGGGGGTGTCACAATTTTCGCGCCGCAGCACGAGTTAGTAGAATGGTCTGACAGTGTACTTTTTGTACTCAAAATTTGAAGGAATTGTTAAGTGCTAATAGTAGGACTGTTAAATTATGATTTCAGTATTTCTATACCATGAATGAGCATGTTATTAGCAATTAACTTGTTTGTAATTCGGTTATGTGATTGAAAAATCAAACTTGATATGATGAATGTATTTAGTTATGTTTGTAAAGTGGTAGTGACTAACTATGTCATGATGACATATGTATATAGGATATTGAGATTCAAATTGTTCGGTTTAGCCTACGAGCAAGGCAAGTTCTCTAAATCCATTATCTTGTTGAATTAACTATTCTTTTCGATTCAATTACACTATGCAAGAATTCTAAACTTTATTTTGAGATGGAGCAAGTTATTCTTGTATTTAACTTGTGGTATAGCATGCAAATTTATATATTCTAATGTTGAACAATTTTATCATTCAAGTTGTTATGCATGCCTAGTATTCAATTTTAAATAACCTTGGCTTAGTATTGTTCAAGCAAGTTGTGTTATAACTATTCAATATGTATGCTATTAGATTATTCCTAAAGCATGATTATAATTTACTATGTTGATTCAGTTATGATTATTCCATAGCATGATGTTGTTAATTTTATTCAACTAATCCCTTAGTTGATGTTCGTTGAATCCCAAATTACATTAAAATGTATCCAAACCAAACTCACTTTGGGGCGGACTTGTACTCCAAATACTGAGATGAACAACCCTATTATTAGGGGTAATTTACGCTTAGCGTTGAAATATTTGTGCACAATACATTGTACGAAGGGCTGATCCCCCTAAGTACGAGGAGTCCCTATAGTCTTATGGCTGTTAAAGTTTAAGTTAAAAAATTACTTATAACTATGGACATAGTTCGTGGTCTTAGGACCCTCAGTTATACACTTCAGAATGTTGATAAATCATATTGTTTAACTCTATCGTGCCTTTTATTTGACAATTATTGTAAAGATTTTTATTCATTATTGTTTTAAGTGAGCTTTGTTTGCTCACTTTTGCTTATATAACTATTACAGTTAAGGATGAGAAGGTTGATGTACCTAGCACCAGTAAGGGAAAAGGAAAGATGAACAAGTATTGAAGACTTGTAATATGTTGATAGTTTATTATCAGATTTTTAATTGAATGGTTGTAATGAAGTTTATTTATTTTCTGCATTTGAATGATTGTATTTAAAGGTTAGACAACCTGGGAGATTTTTATTATGTAACCCTTTAATGGGGAAGGTTTTTATTTATTCAACTTTATTTTGATTGGGTAGTTAGATATGAATGTTTGATTAAGTGAACACCAGATCCTGTGGGAATGAAGTACCTGGATTTGGGGGTGTCACAAGTTGGTATCAAAGCCTTAGGTTATGAACCTTAGGTGGGGTAAAAGCCTTAGGAAGTAACCTTTGAAAAGATAGTGATAAACTCTTATCGAGTTCAAGGAGAAAGTAATAAAACACTTATGTGCTTACGTGATTACAACTTATGTGTTCGTGAGTGTCGAGTAATGATGATTAATAACTAAAACTTAAAAATCTTGTTGTCAAGATGGCTAATGTCGGAGAATCCAGTCAGGCTAGGGAGGAAGGACCTCATATGCCTCGAGAGGAGGAATCTCATGACATTCAAGTGGTTTGGGAACAACTGCTTCCACGAAAGTCAGCCCCATTGCTCACAGTGGTCGAAGATGAGGATGATGATGTAGAAATAGATGAGGAAGATCCCGTGGAGCTGCCACAGACGGATGAAGAGGACAAGGAGGAAAGGATTCCACTTAACTCGATAGCTGGCCGTATATACGATGAGGTATATGACTGCAACGTAGAACTTCAAGACACTGTCGAGGAATTGCAAGAAATAGTAGCTGAACAACAGACCTCGATGGCATAGAAGGACGACGAAATTCAGGACCGAGAAGAATGTCTGAGCAATGTTGAAGATAAGCTGATTCACACTGAAAGGGAGAACGAGCGAATGAGAGCAGAGATTTCAGAGTTAAAGAACAAGTTGAAAGAGGAATCTACTAAGAGGGAAAGAGCTGAAGATGCGTACGAGGAGGCGGAGCAACGAGCCGAAATAGCAGAGGGAGACGCACAAGCAAAGAGAATGAAGATGCAGGAAACGAATAACGTGTTCAACACATTGATTAATCAAACTCAGGATCAGGTCATGGGTTATCCGATTCAGTTTGAGATGCTGCCATCGTACATACTAGATCGTCGAACCATGTTCCAATTATGGAAGAAGAGCATCGTAAGGCTATGCAGTATCTTAGTAGGACATCGTAGGGAGTGTACTTGATTTATAAATTATGATATGATAAATAATATGTAAATCCCAAGTGTTATGTAACCTGTGGGATATGATGATGATGTCCTGAACCTTTAGTAGTTCAGGAAAATAATGTAAATAGCAGTGATGCTATTGTTATGATGTTTTCAAAGAAATTATGAAGGAATAAAAGTTATTATACAAAAAAAATAATACCCCTTACCGTAAAAGAAACTTGATATCGGAGTAGTGAAGTAGCATAATATTTTTCTTCTTTCTCTCTATAGTTTCTCTCTCTAGAGTTTCAGTGAATTTGTAAGAAATAATGAAGGAATGAGCTTCTATTTATAGAAGAATGGACTGAACAGTAACCAATCCATGAACGGTCCAGATTAATTTACTTTAAACGGACGGTTCAGATTGGTTTACAATAAAATATAATATATTCTATTTATAATATAATAAAACGAATAACTTTATAAAAGTATTATGTTTTATATAAAAAAATTTTACTATGCAAACACTCTGCATAATAAAATATAATATATTCTAATTATTGTCTAATAAAACAAATAACTTTATAAAAGTATTCTGTTTTATATAAAAAGATATTACTATGCAAAATACTATGCATAATAGAATATAATATATTCTATTTATAGTCTAATAAAACGAATAACTGTATAAAAATATTCTATTTTATATAAAAAGCTTTTCTGTTTTATTACATTAATAATACTAATAAAACAAAACTCATCATCATTATTATTATTCACACTATTAATCGTCGATTGTGTCGCTCCTCGGAAGAGGGGCTTTTCAATAAGGATTTCTCCCTATTGGCGCGCAATTAGGTGACCAAACCTCTCATTGGCAGAACTTCTAGACATCATTAATATTGCAAATAATAATATTAATAACTTTGATATCTCAATTATTGATTTAATAATATATAAAATATCGACAATAATTGAATCAAAATTGAGTGACTTCTCACGTAAGCATTAATAATCAATACCGTGTGCTACTATGCAACCATGCGTATTATTGTACTTTTACTACCGAGTAGTCAATAGTATTAACAGTAAAACTTCTGCCGTTATTTTTAATAAAATATTTTTGTCGTTTTCTCAATTCGACAATATTTCTGTTATGGGGTCCACCAATGATTGTGCCGTCGTACGAATATTCCCTGTTAAAACGAATATTCCCCGACCAGTCGAATATTATATAACAACTTACGTACTTTGAAAAATTTATAAATATTACCCACAGCTATAACATTATATCAAATTTATTCCATAATATTCAAAAATGATATTTATAGGAAATTCATTTTTATTCATAAAAGTTGGGGTCTTACATAACAACTCAAGATATTCGATTCACCCTGGTAGTACCAAGATGTACCAAGATCTTCGACAACATTTTTGGTGGCCAAATTTGAAACGAGAGGTTGCGAGAATGTGTGTTGCCAAGTGCACGGCGTATCGAAAAGTGAAAGCGAGAACATCGAGACCGAGGTGGGTTACTACAACCTTTAGAGATTCCGAATGGAAATGGGAACATATTACGATGGATTTTGTGGTTGGCCTACCGACAACTCGGAAAGGCTACGACGCATATGATTATTATTGTTGACCGATTGATGAAATCCGCACACTTCCTTCTGATCAAAATCAGATTCAACTTAGATCAGTTGGCAAGATTATATGTGAAAAAGATTGTTTCAAGGCACAGAGTCCCGGTGTCAATTATTTCAGATAGAGATCCGCGCTTTACGTCCAACTTCTGGAAACGTCTATAAGAATGCATAGGTACACAGTTACGAATGAGCACGACATATCATCCTTAGACAGATGGACAGAGTGAAAGAATAATTCAAACATTAGAAGACATGTTAAGAACTTGTATAATGGACTTTAAAGGAAATTGGGATGACCATTTACCGCTCATAGAGTTCAGCTACAACAACAGTTACCACGCTAGTATTGGCATGTCGCCTTATGAAGCGTTATACGGCAGACAGTGCAGAACTCTGCTATACTTGGATGAAGTTGGCGAAAGAAAATTACTAGGCCCGGAATTGGTACAACAAATAGAAGAAATAGTCAAAGTGATCCGAACAAGATTGATAGCAGCCCAAGATAGACAGAAGAAATAAGCTGATCCACACCGTAAGAATGTTGAGTGTTCTTAGGTCTCTCCCTGGAAGGGAAAGATCAGGTTCAGAAAGAAAGGGAAATTAAGCCCAAGATTCATTGGACCCTTTGAAGTTCTGTGAAGGGTCGGAGAGGTTGCATATGAGGTAGCCTTACCTCCAGCTCTAGAAAATGTCCACAACGTTTTCCATGTTTCAGTTCTACGACCCTACAAACCCGATTACAAGCTCTTGATTGAATATGAACCCCTACATTTTGACAAAGACTTATCTTACGAAAAAATTCCTGTTCAGATTGTTGACCGAAAAGAGCAAGTTCTAAGAAATAAAGTAATACCTTCTGTTAAGGTAATTTGGAGGAACCACAACGCTGAAGAAGCAACGTGGGAACTCGAAGAGAATATGATGAAGAATTATCCTAATTTATTTACTTAGATTAGTATAAGTGATTACGGGGATATAATCTTTGTAAGGGGGGGAGAGAATGTAACGGACGAAATGTTTAAGTTGTGATTCTGAGGAAATAATCTTTTAAGGGGGAAAGATGTGACAAACAAGATTTTGTAATTTAATTTTATATTTATTGAATTGAATAAATATTTTTTGATGAATTAATTATTAGATTAAATAATTAATTGATGAAATTGTGGTAGATTAATTTAATTATATGTGTTATATTTATTAAATTAATGTGGAGAATTTTATTATTCGAGTATATAATTATGTGAGCTTATTGAATTAAATGAAATATTTAATAAGCCTAATGTTATTTTAATTAATTTAATAATTAATTAGAGATTTAATAATTTGACATAATTAATAAATGAGAAATTTAATTATGTGACTATGTGAATTGATGAGAAATTATTATATGTTATTTAAAATAAATTAAATAAGATATTTGAATTATTAAGCAATTGGGTGTGACATGATTTAAACTATAGTATAAGAGAATCATTAAATTAAATGGTTTTGAAACCTATTATTGCCAGCCAAACAAGGCCCTAAGGGGAGTTAATAACAGTTAACCCATGATGGGTAACTGACCTCCACAACGCGTACGCCTCCTTCTTTATTAATCAATCTTATGTTGAGAAGATGTATTATTTTATGAGTTAACTAAGAGAGAATTCAGAGAGAATTTCAGAGAAATAGAGAGAAGCAGTGTGAATTATTATGGTATTTTAGAAGAACGTGAAAGTCAGAGAAATTATTTTAAGGGTAATCTCTTCAACCCAATTGTTAATTACGTTATTAAAGTTTTTATGAATATGGCTTTCAAAATTCTGTAAAGTCTCTGTAAATTGGAAAATTGTATTGTTTATGTGGATATATGTGATAATATGTTAGCATAACATGTTTTACTATGTATTATAGATTTCTATATCATCAGTTTCATAATATTATAACGTATATTATTGCTTTAAAATTTACAGAATATAAAAATATGGCCATATGGCCCTTATACATAAATTTAATATGTCAAACATACATTGTTTCGTAAATTTCACACTTGTATATAATTATGCATGTTAAAACGAAGGAAACAAACCTTGAATGGATGGATTTGGTGTTATAACGAATCCGTAGTGTTGATTTTTATGTTTTGTGTTCAAAACCTTCAAGAACATCAAGAACAGTGAAATTGAATTTTTTAATTCTGTAATTATGTGTTTTAATTGGTTAAAATCACTCTATAAAGGTTGGGTAATGATTATGTATGAATTATAGTAGGTGGGTATGTTTAATTTGATGAATTTAATGATCATGTAATGATAATTTCGCCTGATTCTGTGTTCTTCGCGAACTGGAAATTCAGAAACTGGAGTTTCGCGCCGCGACGCCAACTCCATGCCTAATTCCCGCGCCGCAGCGCCATGGCTCCGCAGCACCAAGAACTAGTATAACAGTGGCACCGCAGCACCACTTAGCAGAATGGTCCAGAAATAAATTTTTAAATGCTCAAGTCTAACAATATGTTAGTAACTTAATCTAATGATCATAAAAATATGTTAGACATATAATGAGGTTTTAAAATAAATTCTTAACATGTCAATAACACATTTATGTGTGAATTGAATGATTGAACGCATAGTTAGCTTATTGTTTATGAAGTGTAAATTATGTGACAATGAGTATAGTAATTGACTAAGTATAGTCATAATTCGAGTTAGATAAAAAAGAATGAACGTATGATGATTAGTTACATGATAATTGACTGGTATTGTGAACGTAAATGATATGTAGGATTAAATCAAGGAACAAGTATAATTAACGTGTAATCTACGCACGAGGCAAGTTTCCTAACCCTACTTGTTATTGTTATTCAAGTTATGAACCTACATCGAATAAATTCTCGTTATTATTGATCAAGTTCAATTTGTTATATCAAAGATTATTAATCTTATCAAAGCATGTTTCTGTTATACAATATTTATTCTATTGTATACTTCTCGAGATTATTATTCAATTAAAATATCAGTTATTTTTGAACCTTGTAAGACTAACGGACCCTTATTGATTCGACTAGTCCATAGTTGATGAACGTTCTAAATTCAGAACCCTTGTTGAGCTAATCCAAACTAAACTTCCTTTGGTGCGGACTCGAATATCAAACTGAGATGAACAACCCTGTTATAGGAAATTATTTACGCTTTAGTGTTAAGATATTGTGCACAGTATGGTACTAAGGGCTGATCCCCCTAAGTACGAGAAGAAGAGTCCATAGTCTTATGACTGTTAAAGGTTTCAAGTATAAACACTTGACAACCTAGGACATAGTTCAAGGTCTTATGACCCTCAGAAGTTCTTTTGTTTCTTGTTATTCATTCTTGATTCAAAAGCTGAGTTTTCATGTTTCAGAAGCCTTTGATATATTCGCATGTTATTATTTCTTTGTTATATTGTTATACTTGTGGGCAATCGTGTTCACTCTTGCGTAATAATAACATTGCCGTTAAGAACGAAAGATCAGACGAGCCTTCCACTAGTAAAGGCAAGGGAAAGGTTAACAAATGAGGAAGACTTGTTGTTATTTAAGACTTGATGTGTATTTATTTATAGACTTGATGTTATTTAAGACTTGTTATTGTTTATGATTCCGCACAGATGTTTAAGGTTAGAGTGACTTGGGATTTATTTATTTAATTCTATCTATTGCATGGTTTGCTTTTATTTATGGGTAGATAGATAGATGATATTTGTACAGTGAACATCAAAGCCTGCGGAAATGGAAGTACCCGAATTTGGGGGTGTCACAATAGATGAACTGTTGATTGGTATGATTATGACCAGGGATCATTCGATATAATCATGACCCGTAATGTTACAAATGATGTGGTAAAAGTCCTCATTAGCCCGTAGTGCATTGATAGACAGTTGTTGGTATGATTATAATCAGGGATTATTCGGTATAATTATAACCATTGTTGAAAACACGAATATCCTTGGCCCGTAGTGCA
The DNA here is from genome assembly GCA_020205615.1 of Panax quinquefolius. Lineage (NCBI taxonomy): Eukaryota > Viridiplantae > Streptophyta > Magnoliopsida > Apiales > Araliaceae > Panax > Panax quinquefolius. Next base: position 123,895,111 of record CM035153.1, on the reverse strand, counting down.
TGGATAATTTGTGGTCATAATACTAATGAATATCCTTGGCCGTAGTGCAGGGATGATTCGATGATGTGAATTATTTATTAAGCTGAGTCTCAGCGATAAAATATTGATTTTACAATTTTAATTCGTAGAAGATAGTAGATATCATGCTCTACTTGACTCTTCTAAAATACAGTTGTATGTATTTGGCCTGTAGTGAAAAGATGAATTGTTAATGAATATCTTTGGCCCGTAGTGCAAAGATGAATTTATTAGTATGATTATGAACAAGAATTATGATTTTCTATAACCGTAATTTTTGATGTTTCAGGTAAAGACAGGTGATGAAAATTATCTTCGTCCCAAAAGCGAAGAGAATTTAGAATCACAATTATGATTATGAGTTATTCACATGATTGTGGACATGAATTGTTGATTGATGTTACGGGGATAAAACATTGTTGGTGGACTTTTAACATGGAGAAGATAATAGACCTTATATGGTCTATTTGACTCTTCTAATGGATTGCTCTTGTTCATTGCAACTATGGTTGAAAAGTTTTATCATCTACCATATGTTCTAAATCTTTGATTTATTATTGACGTAGGCTATTGATAATTTAATTATCTTTAGTCATGATATTCTTTCTTGGGCTAGTTGTGCTCACCCTTTTGCTTCACAATTCCATTCGTAATAAGAGTGTAAATTTGGGTCGAAATGGGAGTATGAGGGATTAGAGCGATTGGTCTATAAATTTGTTGAAGTTTCCCTAAAAACAAGATATGGAAATAATTTTATTGAGAATTTCGGATAAGTGTGTCATATTTTATACGTCATTTTAACTGCTTGATTTTGGTGAACCGAATAGGGAGAGTGAACCCAACTTTGGAAGGGTGTTTTGCCACTATCATACAAGATGTCTAATGACGATTTACTTTCGTGCTATCATAAGACGAGGTTGTGCACATACGCACTTCTTGATTATATCTATAGTACTACCTATATAATCTTAGAGTTTGTTTGAATTATAATTCTCAATTAGAGACAATGGAGATAATTATATGTCAAGAGAAGACTCAACATTGGAAAGAACATGACAGTAATCTTCTCGTTTTTTCTTTGGGGTCTATTGGGTCAACCAAGGATAATTCTTGAGTTATATGATATATATCATAACTTAGATGCATGGCCTCCCATGTACGAAGGTTTCCTTGAGCATTTTCTAAGGATTTTAATTTCTAAAATAGTTATTGACTGTACCTTTATGTAAGGTAACATTGTAAGGTGTTGTGATCGAGGCACCATGAGAATTATATATATTTGTATTAAAACTCACAGCTTATGTGTTGTCGTACTCTGCACGATAGTTCAACTGTTGTATAAATGAAGTTTTTATTTGATTTCTGTAGTGTGATATCTAGCGACTCAGAATGGGTGATGTATACCTATTTTGGGGGTGTCACAAAATAGACACACCAATTGGGAGAAAACCCATTCGAGAGAGAAAAAGAGAAAGGGTGGAAGAAAGCTTTTCCAAAGCTTTAGGAAAAATAGAGAGAAAAAGATAGTTCAAATAAAATGGTGTTTTATTTGGGTTCCATCACTTAGTTATTGTGGTGAAATCTTTTAGTGCATCTTCAAATTAAGATATCTTTGTATTCTCTCATATTATTCTAGTGAATTCTTGAGTTTGTCCCGTGGTTTTTACCTCTTAGTTTTAGAGGATTTTCCACGTAAAATCTTGGTGTCTCGTTGTTGAATATTTTCTGCTTATTATTTTCTGCATAATTATTATTTTGGTGGAACTGCAAATTTAATCTGTTTGACATGTGCTGATATTTTATCCATCTAATTTATCAAAGACAACAGTATTTGAGAGGTGATTTTTTCCCAACAAAGACATTAGGTTGTGTATGTTTCTCCTGGTGAAGGGTTCCAATGCACAGCGAAGCAAAGTTGTTCTTTTTTATATATTTGTGGTACCCTAAAACAAAGGTATTAAATATTCGTTTGGCTTGGAATTCATGATATGTTGACCTCTAATATTTCTTTCCATCTTAATATATATATCCACCGTCTCTCTTCTTCCTCTCAATCATTTCAGGGAACAACGTACGTTTACGACTCTTTCTTTAGACCATACATTGTAAAGCACGAGATAGACATTGATGGAACTAAAGACCATGGCCGGAGATTATGCGGTTTCGTACTGACATTCTTCAATACATTTCTTCTCAATCAACACCAAAACCCCGCTGCTCTACTCAGGCATGTATTGTGAAGAATATTTAGAGAGTATTATAATTAGTCCTGTCAGTTGGATCACTAATATAACTTTTTTTATTTTACTGCATTTTAGTTCAAGTTTCTTTTATAATATTTTCCCTGTAGCAAAAAATTTCTTTTTAAGGAAAATAAATTTTGATATATTATGAGAATGAACAATGTAAGTTGGCATCTGCGAGATAGGGTTGATGTGTATGAACAGTAGTGATATTTGGCATCATTTTACACGCTTTTCTGGCCTTTCTTTCTTGGATCTTAATGTCACTAGCTAATAATTGAATCATCAATATCAGTAAATTGTTCCCCAAAAAAACATCACATGCAATGCCATCGATCATAATTGTCTATTGTTGAATATTTGGCTCCTCTTTCTTCTTTGGCCAAAGTTTCCGCCCATTCTCTTTTCCACAGTCCAGTCCATTGATTTTTGCCTTCTCTTTTCTTTGTCTACAATCAGATTTTTGGGCTATAAATAGGCAGCAAATGAGAAAGGAATGACACACCAAAATTGATAGAACATCTCTTAGAGAGAAAAGAGAGCAAAGCTCTAGTTTGAGTGTCAAAGATAGTGGAGAGTTAGAGAGAAAGCTCAATTGAGCAAATAGTGACTTAGAGAAGTGTATTTCTCAGTTGAGAGTTTATAATCTCCATATTATTTTTATAGTGAATTTCTGAGATCTCTCCCTGTGATTTTTTCCAGTTGGGTTTTCACGTAAATTTCTGGTGTTATTATTTTTTATCTCATATAGTAGTGTGTTTGTATTTATCTTAATGTATTTGTGTGAGCCTAATTTCTCAACAATTGGTATCAGAGCTTTTGGTTCACGCCATTGATGTCTAGGAAAGTGGTTCAAAAGGCAGCGCCTATAAGAAAGGTGGTTATTTAATTAGTCACCATATAAAAAGCACCTGAGAGACTCCCACCGACTTTACACTTTACCCGCGCCAACTATACGATCCGCTTAAAAAGAAATTAGGCGGTGTCACAAATCTGAAGATGACAAGCACAAGTCACGAGGTATGAAGTTGAACCATTTGACCAGTGAAGTCAAATTTTAGTATTTAGCGATGTCTGATCGAAGATGTATTAGCTCAACAGTGATTGGCGAAGGCACTAGAAGGGAAGAAACCAACGACTATAACAGATGAAAAATGGATGAAACTTAAAGCAAAGGTCGTGGCAACAATCAGATTGAGTTTGGCGCCACAAATCAAATATCAGGTTTTGACAGAAACCTCTTCGAAAGACTTGTGGGAGAAACTTGAGAAAGTTACAAGTCAAAGTCTCTGTCAAATCGGTTGTATTTAAAAAAGTAATTGTACTGGCTTCGGATGGAAGAAAGGTCAGATTTGGCAAATCATATTAATGAGTTTAATAGACTGGTGACCCAATTATCCAGTATTGATGTGAAGTTGGACGAAAAAGATAAAGCCTTATTGCTTCTTGTCTCTCTACCAGATTCATACTCAACTCTCCAAACTACACTCCTTATAGGGAAAGAAAAGCTTGCAGTTGACGATGTGATGTTAGCAGTCCTGGACCAGGATAAGTTCAGGGGCACTACTTCCAGAGATCAAGGAGATGGTCTTCTTGCTTTCTTAGATTGGCGTGGCAGGGGTCCTAATCGAAAGAAGTATTCCGACAAGGAACGAGAAAGGTCTCAGTCGAGACCAGGAAAGAAGGATAAATCTTAGGTTGAGTTTTATCATTGCCACGAGAAGGGCCACTACAAAAATTAGTGTCCATTGTTGAAGAAGGATAACAAGACGAAAGGTAAGCAGATTGTAAATTCTGCTAATATTGCTTGAAAAAGGCGAGATGTGTGCAATGATGACGGACGGATGTATACGATAATAGAAAAATGAAGCTTCACAAGGTGATCTCTTATCTGTTAGAGACAGTGGCAACCTTAAAGATTGGTACGTGGATTCCGATTGTTCTTTTCATATGTCCCCTCACAGGGATTGGTTTGATACTTTTAAATCCTGCAATGTTGGTATAGTTTTATTAGGTAACAATGCAGTCTGCAAAGTTACTGGGATATGCACCATCAAAATTAAAATATTTGATGGGGTTGTCAGAATATTGGGTGATGTAAGGTATATTCCAGAATTGAAGAAGAGCATGCTATCGGTTGGAGTACTTGAATATATAGGTTACAGTATCTCAGTCACAGATGGTGTCATGAAAATTACCAATGGTTCGATGGTAATTATGAAGGGCCAGAAGAAGGGCACCCTCTAAAAGTTGATAGGGGACACGGTTCTTTGGTGGAGCGAATAATTTCATCTGAGATAATTCCAACAATGATAAATACGAATTATGGCACATGCGACTTGGTCATTTGAGTGAAGGTGGAATGAAAGAACTTCACAAAAGGCAGTTGATGAAAGATGTCAAAATGTGCAGTTTGGAATTTTGCAAGTTTTGCGTGTACGGCAAACAACGGAGGAGGAGCCCATTAAGAATGTACTTGATTATGTACATTTGGATGTGTGGGGTCCGATCAAGCATACATCAATGGGAGGAGCCCATTATTTTGTTAGCTTTATAGATGAATACTCCATAAAGGTGTGGGTGCATTTTATGAAGCAGAAATCCAAGGTTTTCAGAATCTTCAAGTAGTGGAAAGCTAAAGTAGAAAACCGGACCGGAAAGAAGTTGAAGTATTTCAGATCAGATAATGGCACAGAATACAAGAACAGGTCATTCCTACAGTTTTGCCAGGATGAAGGTATCACCAGGCACTTCTCAGTCAAAAAAACTAGAAGAGCAAAATGGGGTTGCCTAGAGGATGAACAGAACTCTATTGGAACGTACCAGATGTATGAGGTTGAATGCAGGATTACCTAAGAGTTTCTGGGCTGAGGCAGTCAACACAGCATGTTATCTGATAAATCGATTTCCTTCAGCTGAAATTGATTACAAAATCCCCAAAGAGGTATTGAGTGGGAAACCATGTGACGCCCCCAAAATAGGTATACATCACCCATTCTGAGTCGCCAAATACATGGTACAAAATACAACTACAACTTGATTATACAACTGTCGTGTAAAATACGACAAAACATACTTGAGAGTTTAAACAAGAATATTTCCTTCTAGACAATATCCACACTCAATGGAGTCCTCATTACAATTATTATCACACTATTTTATAGAATAGTGATGACTACTATAGCCACCATCTCGGACCATCAATCCATTCCCCGACTAGTCCCAACTATATTCTCATTTTCTGAAGAGAACAATGAAAGAAAAGGGTGAGCTCAACTAGCCCAGTAAGAAATATTATGACTAAGATAATGCAGAATAAATTATCCTTAGCCTTCAATAGTATAACAACTAATAGAATACAATAGACAACAAGTTTTAGATCAATAACTGCAGCAAAACAAGCAATCCATTAGAAGAGTCAAGTAGAGCATGATATTTACTATCTTCTATGATTTAAAAGTTTACCATCACTTTTATCCCTGTAATACCCATTAACAATTTTTTATTATACCCAAGACAAAGAGAACTTTCATCACCTGTCTTCATCTGAACCACCAAAGATTTTAGTTAAATTCATAATTCACGTTTATAATAATGTGAATCAACAGTTCCTCCTTGCCACAAAAGTTTAATAGAACGTTTACTCAATATCCTTACCCCAAAGGCTAAAGATATTCAAATGTAATAACAATGATCATACCAATTAGTTGTCTATCTTTGCACTACATGCCAAATATATTCAACTATAAAACCAATGGTCATGATCACACCAATCAATTGCCTATCAGTGCTCTACGGCCAAAGACATTCAACTGTTAACTAATGGTCATGATCTTGCCAATCACATTATCGAATTATCCCTGCACTACGGCCAAGTATATTCGTTAGTATCACCAGTGGTCATGATCATGTCATACACCTGTCTATCTTTGCATTATGGGTCAAAGCTATCAATTAATAGTTCATCTTTGCACTACAAACAAAGATATCAATCAACGGTTCTTCTTTGCACTATAGGCCAAAGATATACAACTGTAAAACCAATAACCAACAGTCCATCTATGCACTACGGGCCAAAGATGACTTTTAACGCAATATAAACATGAGGATAATGACAATATATAAAGAATCAATCAAATGAGATAAAGGATAAATATTAAACATTTATAATACAATTTATCCAGAGTTCAAAAATATCTAAATTGTCAACATGATCACCAATTGTGGAGTAAAATTTAAGAATAATATTCATGTATCAAAAATTAATTTGGACATAAAAGAATCAATTTTTCACCGTGAATAGTACCCCATGAATAGTACCCCATGAATAGTACTTTGTGAATAGTACCCATTGAATAGTACTTTGTTAATAGTATTTCATGAATAGTACTTCGTGAATAGTACATCGTGAATAGTACCCCCGATAAATAATACTCCGAGTGAATAGTATCCCATAAATAATACTCCGAGTGAATAGTACCCCGTAAATAATACCCAAAGTGAATAGTACCTGAGTGAATAGTAAGAAATAATAACCCTTACGAATAAGAAATAAATAACATCCCTTACGAATATTGAACGAAAATAACATTCCTTACGAATATTAAACGAAGACAATGAATATTGAACGAAAATGATATTCCTTACGAATATTGAACGAAAATAATATTCATATGAATACGAAAAATAATATCTCTTTAAAATATGAAATAAATAATACCCCTTACTTCAGAAGAAGACTGGATACTAGAATAGTGAAGTAGCAGACTTCTCTTCTTCTTTCTCTCTATAGCTTTTTTCTCTATAATTGCTCTTGTGAGTCTTAATGAATTAGTGAGAATGAAAGAAGAATGATCTTCTATTTATAGGAAAATATAGTTTCGATAATTGCACGTTTTGGGACTCGAAATATAACAGTATAATACCTTCATCTTTTCTTCCATTTTTAATTTAGTCCTACAAGTATTATCAAACTTGCACCACCTCCCCTAATAATACATCATGTGAATCAATAGTTCGATCAGTCATGTGAATCAATAGTTTTATACATGTGAAAAAAATAGTTACAGTATAGTACCTTCATCTATACCTCCATTTTTAATTTAGTCATGCAAGTATTATCAATCTTGCACCACCTCCCCTAATAGTACATGCATGTGAATCAATAGTATATACATGTGAACAAATAGTTATAAGCATGTGAATTAATAGCAATTAATTGCTCATTTATCCGATTAATTACTCGATTGGTCAATATAACCTTATCGAAATAAATGTCGATTTCTACTAACACTAATAATCCCAACACAATGTAAATATCAATTTCATCTTTAATCAACACGAACTTATTCATCATTAATAATATAACTCACAATATTTAACAACCAGATCATTCCTGGGAAAGATGGGGCTTTCTGATAAGGATTTCTTCCTATTGGCGTGCAATTAGGTGACCAAACCTCTCATAGACAGAACTTTCTAGACATCGTCAATATTGCAAATAATAATATGAATAACTTTGTCGTCTCAATTATTAATTTAATAATATAAAATATTATGACAATAATTGAATAAAACTGAGTGACTTCTCATGTAAGCATCAATAATCAAAAATACTGTACAATATCGTGTGCTACTATGCAACCATGCGTATTACTGTACTTTTATCACTGATTATTTTATGACAACTTGCTTACTTTAAAAAATTTTCAAATATCACCCTTAACTTTAACCTTTATCAATTTAACCATTTACTAAATAGAATAATAATTATAAGAAAATTGAATACTTTCATTTCATAAAATTCGGGATCTCACAAACCAATTATTTTTTCTATGATGAAAATCTTTTGTTGTCCAGCTTATGTTCATCTGCCAGTCGAGGAGCGACAGTCCAAGCTTGATCCAAGGTCAAAAGAATGTATTTTCCTTGGATATGAAGATGGAGTGAAGGGATACAGGTTATGGGATCCAATATCCAAGAAGAAGGTTGTCAGCAGAGATGTGGTGTTCAATGAGAAATACATGCTGAACAAGTCCGAGAATGAAGAATCTGCATCATGTTAGTTGCCGAAACACCCAATTGAGTTGGAGCTTCTTGAAGAGATTGAAGATGATCATCCTTCAGATCCCCAAGAGAGGTCCTATAATCTTGTTAGAGATTGGGAAATGCGAGTCAACAAACCAGTACAAAGATATGGGTCTGAAGACATGGTTGCCTTTGCCTTAATTGCTGGTAGTGGAGATCCAACTAGCTATCAGGATGCTATACAGTCCGAGGATAATGATAAATGGGTGGTAGGGATGACAGAAAAGATGGAGTCTTTATAGAAGAACCAGACATGGGAGTTAGTTCAACTTCCAAAATGATCGAATGTTATAGGATGGAAGTGGGTGTTTAAGAAAAAGGAAGCTCGGTCTGATAAAGAAGGTGAAAGATTTAAGGCCAGATTAGTGACAAATGGATTCTCTCAGAGAGAGGGAATCGACTACAATGAGATTTTCTCACCAGTTGTAAAATACACATCGATTCGGTTGATCTTATCTATTGTAGCATCACATGATATGGAGTTAGAGCAGCTTGATGTGAAAATAGCTTTTCTCCATAGTGATTTTAGAAGAAAAGATCTACATGAAGCAGCTTGAGAGGTTTATTGAACCAGGGAAAGAGGGTTTAGTTTGTAGTTTGAAGAAGTCTCTCTATGGTTTGAAGCAGTCCCCAAGATAGTGGTACATGAAGTTTGACAACTTCATGGTGGCTCATGGTTACTCTCGTTCGGAGTATGATCCATGTGTGTATTTCAGATCCCTTAATAATGGCTCTCTAGTATTTTTGACGTTATATGTCGATGACATGTTGATAGCAGCAAAGCGGAAGTCAAATATTCTTCAGCTGAAGAATTTGTTAAGCAGTGAATTTGACATGAAGGATCTTGGGTCAGCCAAGAAGATCCTATGTATGGAAATTCACAGGAATCGTAAGGCAGGAAAGTTGTGGCTAACTCAGAAAGGATATGTGTAGAATGTCTTGGAGAGGTTTAACATGAACAATGCTAAACCAGTTAGCACTCCGTTGGCAGCAAATTTCAGGTTGTCTTCACAATTGAACCCATAGACAGAGGATGAGGTGGAGTATATGTCCAAAGTACAGTATGCAAATGCGGTAGGTTGTCTCATGTACGCCATGGTATGTATAAGGCCAGATATCTCACATGTAGTCAGTGTGGTTAGCAGGTATATGGCAAATCCAGGAAAAGAGCATTGGAATACTGTGAAATGGATTTTTCGTTATCTAGCAGGTACAACCAATTATGGTCTTATGTTTGATCGTGATACCGCAATAAGTGAGGTTATAGGGTTTGTTGATTCGGATTATGCTGGAGACCTAGATGCAAGGAGATCTACGACAGGGTTTGTATACACCTTAATTTTGTGGAGGATGTATATGTTGGAGGTCAGTGTTGCAGTCTACGGTAGCATTATCAACAACAGAGGCTGAGTATATGGCGTTGACAGAGGCAAGCAAGGAGGCTTTGTGGCTTAAGGGACTAGTTGAAGAACTAGGTTTCAAGCAGGGCAGTATCCAGATTCAGTGTGATAGTCAAAGTACTATTCATTTAGCAAAGAACCAGGTGTTTCATCAAGGACCAAACATATCGATGTCCCAGATCACAAGATTCGTGAGTGGTCGAACAATGGTGACATTGCGAGTTCGCAAAGTTAACCTGAAAAGGAGAATGTCGCAGATATGCTCACAAAGTTGGTTACAACAGAAAAAAGTTCAAGCATTGCTTGAACTTAATTCATTTAAATCCGAATCTTTGAGATCGTGGTGGAGTATCCAGGGAAAGGGATACATTCACAGACACAAAGAAGTTCAAAGTAGTTGAAAAATATGAGCCAAGGTGGAGATTGTTGAATATTTGGCTCCTCTTTCTTCTTTGGTCAAAGTCTCCGCCCATTCTTTTTTCCACAGTCCAAATTTATTAATTTCCGCCTTCTCTTTTCTTTGCCTACAATCAGATTTTTGGGCTATAAATAGGCAGCAAATGAGAAGGGAATGACACACCAAAATTGATAGAACATCTCTTAGAGAATAACATGTTTCCGTGTCAGCGTTTGTACCATGCAATGTAAACATCCATTAAAATGGGTGTTTGGCTGTCAAAGTTAGTATAGTACGCGTCTCTTGTAACTGTGATTGATTTTGCTGAGAGCCCTCATCCTCGCTCTTTTGATCTCAATTACATCCAGGTTATTCTGTGTTTCTATAATTTGGTTGAGTTATGCAATCCATCAAACCCAACTAGTGCATGTCTTGATATACATACAGATTTATCTATTGCAAATGATCAAGGAAATTTGAATAATACAGTTGAGAGAGTATCAGTATCACATTATTTACCGGCATGTAGGATTAGTTAGTAGTATATTTATTATTATGTGTATATGGTTGGGTCACGGGTATATGGAGGAGGTAGTTAAAAGTTAATGGTTTAAACAGCTATCGTTATAGCGATATCTAAGAAAATATAACACCCTTTAACATTAATTAATTAGAAATATGGTAACCATAATATAATAGTGATATGTTAGAAATTTCGTGATATTTTATAATTTAAAATATATATTTATTTTTAATTTTAAAAAGGAAATGTACTTGTAATTATTAAAAGATGTGGAGTAATCGAGTAAAAAGTGTTTAATTTTTTATATTTCTCTCTTCTTGTTTTCAAAATTTTCCCTCCCCTCCCGGCCATTATACAGTTTCTACAATTTTCCCCTTAAAACTACTAGTAGTTTTGTAATGTTATTATTACCGAATTTTTTTGTAACAAAGTTCATGATACCCTTAACTAATACTCCTTCATCATGAAATAAACGTCCTAATTAGTTTTGACATGATTATTATTATATATATATATATATATATCTAAATTGTTCTTTAATTTGAATTAATTATTAATCAAGTATTTCTCCGCTTTTCTCTTAAGTACTTCCCATGTTAATTAATTCTATAAATCATTCTTTTTGTTATTCACACATTTTCAATTAAGTAGTAAAAGTTAGAATGAATAGAGAAAAAGAGTGTAGAGAACCATTAAATAGAAGACATGTTGTACCAGTAATATGAGAGAGAAAATGGTATAATAATTCATCAATTCCCAATGTAAGTCTTTTCTCATTTCTTCAATTTCTAACAAAAGTTGAGTAATAAGATTATGAGAGTATAAATGAAAAATAGGATAAAAGTAGTTACAAAATATAAAAATATGACATTTATTATGGAATATATTTTTTAAAAAAATTAGTACGTTAAATATAGGACTGATTGAGTAATTATTAACTAATAATAAAACAGGGGTAATTTTATTATTTCTTTTATTTATATTATATCAATAATCTAGTAAAATATATGTACATAACATCTCAGACACGAAAAAAATGAGGAACAATATCACTCCCTATTCAGCTTTCATATCTTCAAAAGTGGACCTAAAAAAAATAAAAATAAAATAAAAAATTCACATACTCAGACATACAAAAAACGAGGAACAAAATCACTCTCCGTTTTGCTTTCTTATCTTCATTTTTTGTCAAAGTGGACCTGTACATCAATAATTCAATAATTCAAGCAACAATAGTAAATTAATGCACGTGATTTACATGTTCTCAGTAAATTAAGCAACAATAGTAAATATACTATAGGTCATTTACGGTAGTTTTCTACCTATATATATAGCTCTTAGTGGAAGTGATTGTTCCATCAATCTTTCTTACAAGAGTATCTAGCTAGCTCTCTCCCAAGACTTATGTAAGTATGGTTCTTCCAATTAATATACTTTAGTATTTTCTTTTTAATTATTTATGGATAAAAGGTTAAGTAATTAGTTTTATTTGTATAATCATAAGAGATTAATTTTTTTGCATTCATGCAGATGATGCAGTTGGCAATGTCAGGAAACAGAATGACGGGGCTTGTTGCAGTACTTGTTGTAGTCTTGCTCATGTTGACTGGAGATCATTATGCAACTGCAGGCACTAGTGATTATTTGCTGCTGCCAACACAAAAAGATAATGTAAATGCTAATCTCCCAACGGTAACCCTTACCACTGTTGGTATCACCAGACAAATCTTCAACAATTTCATGGATGCTGTACGAGATCTCGTGGTAAGCGGACCTCCTGTCCATGGAATATTGAGATTGCGCGACCGCTCCACGGTGCCAATTTCTCAACGGTTTATTCTGGTGGAACTTTATAATTATGAAGTGACACCTATTACTTTGGCAATAGATGTCACAAATTTATACGTGGTGGGTTATCGTACCGGAGACCTGTTTTACTACTTTCTTGATTCTGCTGTTGACACACCAGGTATTTTCAGAGAATTGCCACATATTGAGCTCCCATTTAACAGTAGTTATCCAGCTCTCCAGCATGAGGCAGGTGATAGAGTTAATATTCCCTTGGGGATAGCTGAACTAGATCAATCCATCCAAGACCTTCGTCACTACAGAAGACCAAACTTGGCTCGTTCCTTTATTGTTGTCATTCAGATGGTTTCAGAGGCCGTAAGATTCAGGTAGCTAGCTAGCTGGACTTAATTTATTAAGAGCAATGCTTAGTTTATCTAAACAAAATATTGATGGGTTGTATTGTATAACACAAGCCATTAATTTTTTGTCAAGATAATTAAATTAGATAGATTTTGTCTAGTTACTTGGCATTATTCATTATGAAAAATGGTATATATTGCAAATTTATTTATTAACTTTTTTGTTACAAGTTATATGTGGCTTGCGGAAGGATTGAGATGAGTTGGACTTTGCCTTGTCGAGCACGAGCTCATTTAAAAGTTAAACAAGCTGAGCCATGTTGGTCTTAGAAGAGTCTATGAACTCGATCTGTTTAGTAAGCGATTCAAGCTCGAGTCAAGATTAATTAAGTAAGTCGGGTTTATAGTCAAATTTAAGCACAGCTTGTTTAACTTCATTATTATAAAATAAGAAAAAATAATTAATGAAATGCTCAACGAGTCACGCTTACTCGAGTCGGGGCTAAAAGAGTTGAGCTCAAGCTTGGTCTAATCAAGTCGAGATTGAGCTAGATACGCCAGGGTTTGAGTTTGGTTCATTTAACTAAATGACAAAGATGTTCGAATCAGGCTTAGTCGAGCCGAGCCGGTTCAACCTCACGGGCAGCCCGACTCATTTATTTTTTTTGCAATTGTAATTTGATAGTACAATTTCGCAATACATAACGCAACCCAATTCATTAATTAATTATTGCTATGAATGATTATCACAGATATAGAGAATAAATTATACATCAATCCATATACAAATAAATATTACTCAAGGTGTTTTTATTATATGGTTTGTATAATTGTAAGTAATTTGGTTCGATACATCTAATGCTACTTTTGAAAAAAATTATGCGGTATATCGAGAATCTAGTGGTGTTAAGTAAGAACAAAATTGATGGAAGCAGATAAAACTTTCTCCCAACTCGTCATGCATGATCTCACTAGAGAACAACCTGGGATACCCTCTCGACTAGTATCCAACAATCCGTTGAAGGGCGATTTACTCCGTCTGTTGAGTTAGTGAATCGTGAGGATCAACCGGTGTTGGTCAGCTCAGTGACTCCAGGGTTGATTTTAAACATTGCCGTTATGATTTTCGTGTGCAATAACCCTAATCCAAACCAACTGATCTCTCCAATGAGGCATGTAAATGTTGATCATGTTATGGGCATTAATGATGACCATATTTGTTCAATCATTCCAGAACCTACCATCCGTATTAGTGGTCGAAACGGTCTTTGTGCAGATGTAAAGGATGGATCTTTCCATGACGGAAATCCAATAATTCTCTTTCCATGTAAATCTAATGAAGACGCGAATCAACTATGGACCTTGAAAACTGATGGTACAATTCGATCTAACGGGAAGTGCATGACTGCCTATGGATTTAAAGCCGGACAATACGTAATGATTTATAATTGTGCAACTGCTGTGCCTACTGCCACCAAGTGGCAAGTATGGGGCAACGGAACAATTATAAATCCCGAGTCAGGATTAGTGTTGACAGCAGGGTTAGGGAGCAGCCGCGCTGAACTCACCGTGGACAACAATATCTACGACTCCCGCCAAGGTTGGCTCCTTAGCAATAACACCGCACCCATTGTGACGCCTATTATTGGGTTTAAGGATCTTTGCTTGCAATCAAATTACGGAAATACCGTGTGGATAGAGGAGTGTGTGAGCAACAAAATTACACAAGAATGGGCAATTTATCCAGATGGTACTATACGGCCTAATGGGAACAAAGACAACTGCCTCACTTGGGAATCATATCCAAGAGGAGAAAATGTGGTGATTGATCCATGTGATGGCGGAGCTGGCCAGCGGTGGATGTTTACTATTGATGGCAGCATTTCGAATTTGGGCACTGGGTATGTGGTGGATGTGAAGCGCTCGAATTTAAACCTTCGCCAAATAATTGTCTACCCCTTCTATAATACTGCTAACCAGATATGGCGTTCATGGCTTCTTTGAGTTTAAGTTACCAAGTATGAGTGGGTGATTAAACAAGTGATGGCACGATTGATCAATATGATCTTCTATTAAGGTAGAATAAGCTGTCCTGAAATTATGTAATGGAATAACCAAATTCAGGAGTTGATCTCTTTCTCATCCTGAATATGTTGGGAAAAGTGACTTGAAATAAAATTAAGTTTAAAAAGTACTTTTATCTGTTTGTGCATTTAAATAAGAAATCAACAACCATAACAACGAAAACAAAGATAACAAATAATTATCCACAAGCAAGTCACAATATTTGTCGTGAAAATTTCTTAAAGAGAAAAAACCACGGGTGACTCCGAATTTTCATTATAGTAATATTAATGCGCTTACAATATTATATTAACCCCCCAAAACTTGAGGTTAACAAATTGAAATTATACTTTTAATTTGGTTTCTCAACCTAATTAATCAACTTTACTGCACAAAACAGTCCAAACAATAAAGTCTTCGACTTTACAATCGAATGAAGATGGCGGAAAATACTTACGAGCAATAAACTGTAATTTCCTCAATTAACTTTTCGGTGGCGCTATACTTTTTGTTACAAGGCTTAATATCTTCTTGCTACCGAGTTTGTACCGTAAGACTATGCAATGTCTTATTTATAATTCTTTTCAAAACCCATTAATTCCTATTATGGATTGGAAACTTTAACATCAAGACTAAACCACATGAACCACATGTTCCTGATTGTTGAGCCTAAGAGTGTAAATGGTAACCGAAAAATTCGTTGAGCCACCAATTCAATGTTTCTTGAGCATCATTGTCTGTTAATAAATACCTTTGGTATCGAATGTCCTTCGTTTCGTATATATTTCTTTCATAATTAATAAAATAAACTCTAGATTTCCATTTTTGTGATCCAAAGTGGCATGGCAATAAAACAAAGTTGTTCTTGCTTAAGGATACTCCAAATAAGAAGGCTTGCAATCATTTTGTATTTTCATCATCCCTAGTCATTATTAACTACACTTCTTTGACAGAAACTTCAAGGTTCACTTCAGTTTCTAATCAATGGTATACAAAAACAAGTTGAGCTACAAACATATATAAATCACAATGTTGGGCCAAATGGAAATGGCATTCAAAACAATTATAGAAAATGCTACATATTTTTGCAATTATTCCTTGGTTCGTTCGCTGGGAAGTCCAGAAATTGCTTGCAGCCTTGCACGTGATAAGGAACTGCTAAAATTCGAATGGGCAGTGCTGCTCCAGATAAATGCATTAGATCTTTCGCTCGCATTGTACTAAGTTTACAGTTAGAGCTCAATATTAGTTTGAAGGTTGTATGGATGGCTGTGCCATAGTTTTGGTCTTCCACATATTTCTCCAGACAATTGTTTCATTACATAGTCCAGCCATGCCTGTAAGAGTTTTAACTCTGAAATAGGCCATTCAGGGTCAAGTTCATTCTTCACAAGGCACAAGATAAAATTTATAAGATTTATACTCACAAAAAAGCTCCGCAAGAACGAGATCCATTGACAAATTTGTGGACCCGAACCCTGTCCCTAACAATGATCTCTCTCATGTACAACTTACTGATAATCTTTGTCACTTCATGACAATCCCCACATGCCCTGAGGTTTTTAACCATCCTAATTACCACCGGTGCTTTAGTCTTTAGCAGCCCATAAGCAATTGCTAGTCTTTAACTATGCTCCCAATGATCATTCTCTTTCTCTTCATTACCCACATTGTGTAATACAGCTGAAATCCATGGCTCTTGCCCAGAATCCCGGACCCTTTTAGATATATCCTGTAGAAATTCTTCTATCTCCTTAGATTCCGGGTGAGACCAATCGCCCATCACAAACTCATGGACGAGACCATCAACTTCAATGGACGTGCAACCAGGTACAGCCTTTATGCCTTTATCCTTGACCTGTTTCCTCACAAGGCTCATCTTCATCCACTGTGAACAAGACACGTACATACTGGATAGAAGAATATAGTTCTCTGCATTGAGCGGCTCTAACTCAAGCAACCGCTCAGAAACCACCTCACCTTTCTCTAAAATCTTATTCCTTTTGCATCCAGCAAGTAGAGTTCGCCAAATTACTGGGTCTGAGTTAATGGGCATGGTTTCAACAAATACATAAGCATCTTGAATTAGGTTTGCACGACAGGGTAGATAGACCATGCAGCCGTAATGCTCCATTGATGGTTCAACTCCAGACTCAAGCATTCTAGACCAATATTTACGGCCATCAGAAACTAGCTCACCATGGGTACATGTAGATAAAACACCAACAAATGTTACATGGTTTGGCTGCACCTGTACAAAAACAACATCAATAATAATTCAGCACCAATCATACCAAAGAAAAAGAAATATTCTAGAAAATATTTGGTAATAGCCTAAAGCAAGTCAAACCTTACATAATCGATCTGATCTGACGTGGTAAAACAATACCTACACTTTGAACTTATTACCTTGGCTTCCTCCATAAAAGAAAAGGCCTCTAATGCATTTTTCGCATGCCCATGAATCGCAAAACCAACAATCATTGAGCTCCAAGCCTTTTCATCTCTAACTGGCATTGCATCAAAATTTTGTTTAGCTTTTTCTACACACCCACACTTTGCATACATATTAACCAACGCTGTGCTAAGCTCAAGATCCTTTTAATCAACTTCTCATCTATATACTGAATGCACCCACCTCCCAACATCCAATGCCCCTGACGCAGCACACGCTGAAATCACACTCACCATCGCCACCTCATCAGGCATAACACCCGCCTTTTGCATTACCCCAAACAAACCCAATGCCTCATTAAACATCTCAACCTTTGAATACCCACTAATCAACTATTCCAGGCAATTACATTTCTCACAGGAATTTCATCAAACACATTTCTAGCAAACTTAATCTCTTCACACTTGGCATAAAAATTAACCAAGGCGGTCTGAACAAGGGACTCGAACCAAACCCAGATCGTATAACGCGAGAATCGACCTGTTGGCCTTCTCTTAAGGCCGATAAAACCGAGCAGGCGTTGAGAATGAAGGCGAGAGTGAAAGTGTTTGATTTTGGGTACCCTCTATTGATCAATCGTTTGAAGATATGAAATGGTTTTGTTGATGGGTTTTGGACATGGGAAAAAGTTCTGATAAGAGAATTCCAAGAAAATATGTTGGGATTTGAGAAAAGAGTTTAAAGGCGTAATCCAGGTCGCCGGCAGGGGAGAGACAGCAGAAGCCGACGATTTTGGAGAGAGAGAAAGACAGAGAAAAGAGGGGTAGTGGATGAGTGAGAAGATGAGCGTGGATTTAGCGGAGGACGCGCATATTTCGACAGTTTTGGATCAAAACACCGAATTTTTCTTCTTCTCATTCCAGCTTTTCACTCTTTCTTTTCAACTTTGTTACTTTTTTAGGCTTAATTTCTAGTACGAACGCAATGGAAGGTTTTCTGCGCGGGAAAAAAAACCTAATGAAATGGCAATATATGAGTCTTACGGTTCAGATTCAAGAAAAAGCTCAGATTCATTCTGATTTCAGTTTTAGGGTTCGTTTACTTCACTACCTAATTTCTCTTTCTCTCTCATCAACAAGTTTTTAGATTTTCATCTGCCTAAATTTCTGGCGGTTGAGTTGGTTTGGAGAAATTGATTTTCCTTGATTTTTATTTTTTATTTTTTGGTCTTTTGTTCAAGTGGGTCGACATTTTGGTGATTTTAGATGATGGGTTGGTGAGATTTTGTATTTTCATTTTCGTTTCTTGATCATTGGTTAAATTTAGTCCATTCTATTTTTTGAAAGTAGCCATTGTTATTGTTCATTTTTTGTATTAATCCAGGTTGTAATTGCCATGTGTGTTGTTTATTTTGTTGCTATCAATCAAAAGTAAGTGATTATATGGACTGATGGTTAAAATGGGTTCCATGATTTTTGTGCTCAATTTGTTTTTTGTGGTTTCTCAAATGGGGATTGCCCAATTCGGCATTGCAGCGCCTCTTAGTAGTTGTTCAGCCCATTTTTCAGCGCTGCAGTGCCCCTTTTCAAGAAAAATCATGCGCAGATTTTTGACAGATTTCAACTGTTAAATGCTCAACCTAATGACTAATGAATCTATCTTTCATTCTAACTTGCAACCTAGAGGAGAAAAGAGAGGAGGTGGAAGAGCTTGGAGAAGGAAGGTCATGGACTTGTGCCATGGTTTTTCAACAAGATTGGAAGTGCTTTAATGGTGGGCTTCATCTAGAAACCAAGGGGATGCCATTCCTTTTCTTTCTTCTTCCTCCAGCGACTAGAACTTATGCTTGGGGATCTAGTGCACAAACTCTTGTAACACCAATGGAGGCAAGGAATTGAATTAAGTTTCTAACTTTTCTTTGATACTTATATTATCCATGGGTGATTACCTAATATTTAGAATAATTTGATTTATTTGTTATGAATTAAATGTAAGACCCCAACTTTTTGAATAAAGATGAATTTTCTATAATTATCATTTTGAGTATTATGGAATGAATTTAATATAATGTTATAGTTGTGGGTTATATTTACAAATTTTGCAAAAGTATGCAAGTTGTCGTATTATTATATTCGATTAATCAAAAATATTCTCTTTGTCGGGGAATATTAAAATGCTACTAAGACAATCATTGGTGGATCTCATTAATGTAATTATTATTCGGATTGAGAAAAACGACAAAAATATTTTTATGAAAATAACGGCGTAAGTTTTACCGTTAATACTGTTGAACTACTCTCGGTAGTAAAGAAAATGCGATGAATACGTGTGGTTGCATAATAAAGACACGGTATTAATTATCGATCTTATGTGATAAGTCACTCGGTTTTGTTTTATTAGTATTATTAACGTAATAAAATGCGAAGCATCTTTTATATAAAATAGAATACTTTTATAAAGTTATTCGTTTTATTAGATAATAATTAGATTATATTATATTTTATTATGATAGTGTTGATAAGTATTTTGCATAAAAAATTATAAATAGAATATATTATATTTTATTTAAAAGATTTTACTTTAAATCGACACGGTCAGATTAAAGTAAATCAATCTAGGCCGATTCATGAATTAGTTACTACGCAATCCATTCTTCTATAAATAGAAGCTCATTCCTTCATTATTTTCTTACAAATTCAATTTGAAACTACAGAGATAAAACTGTAAGAGAGAAAGAAGAAAAGTATTCTACTACTTAACTACTCTTATATTCAGCTTTTTTTACTAGAAGGATATTATTCTTTTGTATTCATGAAGAGAACTTCAGCTTATTCCATTCCTTATTATTCTACATTGGAATAACTTCGTGTCTGTGACTACCCTATACTTGGTGACATTCTTATTATTATTCTCTTTTTATTATTCAGAGGTTGTCTCATGACGCCATGGTATGTATAAGGCCGATATCTCACATGTAGTCAGTGTGGTTAGCAGGTATATGGCAAATCCAGGAAAAGAGCATTGGAATACTGTGAAATGGATTTTTCGTTATCTAGCAGGTACAACCAATTATGGTCTTATGTTTGATCGTGATACCGCAATAAGTGAGGTTATAGGGTTTGTTGATTCGGATTATGCTGGAGACCTAGATGCAAGGAGATCTACGACAGGGTTTGTATACACCTTAATTTTGTGGAGGATGTATATGTTGGAGGTCAGTGTTGCAGTCTACGGTAGCATTATCAACAACAGAGGCTGAGTATATGGCGTTGACAGAAGCAAGCAAGGAGGCTTTGTGGCTTAAGGGACTAGTTGAAGAACTAGGTTTCAAGCAGGGCAGTATCCAGATTCAGTGTGATAGTCAAAGTACTATTCATTTAGCAAAGAACCAGGTGTTTCATGCCGGGACCAAACATATCGATGTCCGGTATCACAAGATTCGTGAGTGGCTGAACAATGGTGACATTGCAGTTCGCAAAGTTCACACAAAGGAGAATGTCGCAGATATGCTCACAAAGTTGGTTACAACAGAAAAGTTCAAGCATTGCTTAGACTTAATTCATTTCGTCGAATACTGAGATCGTGGTGGAGTATCTAGGGAAAGGGATACATTCACAGACACAAAGAAGTTCAAAGTAGTTGAAAAATATGAGCCAAGGTGGAGATTGTTGAATATTTGGCTCCTCTTTCTTCTTTGGTCAAAGTCTCCGCCCATTCTTTTTTTCCACAGTCCAGCCCATTAATTTCCGCCTTCTCTTTTCTTTGCCTACAATCAGATTTTTGGGCTATAAATAGGCAGCAAATGAGAAGGGAATGACACACCAAAATTGATAGAACATCTCTTAGAGAATAACATGTTTCCGTGTCAGCGTTTGTACCATGCAATGTAAACATCCATTAAAATGGGTGTTTGGCTGTCAAAGTTAGTATAGTACGCGTCTCTTGTAACTGTGATTGATTTTGCTGAGAGCCCTCATCCTCGCTCTTTTGATCTCAATTACATCCAGGTTATTCTGTGTTTCTATAATTTGGTTGAGTTATGCAATCCATCAAACCCAACTAGTGCATATCTTGATATACATACAGATTTATCTATTGCAAATGATCAAGGAAATTTGAATAATACAGTTGAGAGAGTATCAGTATCACATTATTTACCGGCATGTAGGATTAGTTAGTAGTATATTTATTATTATGTGTATATGGTTGGGTCACGGGTATATGGAGGAGGTAGTTAAAAGTTAATGGTTTAAACAGCTATCGTTATAGCGATGTCTAAGAAAATATAACACCCTTTAACATTAATTAATTAGAAATATGGTAACCATAATATAATAGTGATATGTTAGAAATTTCGTGATATTTTATAATTTAAAAATATATATTTATTTTTAATTTTAAAAAAGGAAATGTACTTGTAATTATTAAAAGATGTGGAGTAATCGAGTAAAAAGTGTTTAATTTTTTTATATTTCTCTCTTCTTGTTTTCAAAATTTTTCCCTCCCCCTCCCGGCCATTATACAGTTTCTACAATTTTCCCCCTTAAAACTACTAGTAGTTTTGTAATGTTATTATTACCGAATTTTTTTGTAACAAAGTTCATGATACCCTTAACTAATACTCCCTTCGTCATGAAATAAACGTCCTAATTAGTTTTGACACGCTGATTATTAATATATATATATATATATATATATTTATCTAAATTGTTCTTTAATTTGAATTAATTATTAATCAAGTATTTCTCCGCTTTTCTCGAAGTACTTCCCATGTTAATTAATTCTATAAATCATTCTTTTGTTATTCACACATTTTCAATTAAGTAGTAAAAGTTAGAATGAATAGAGAAAAAGAGTGTAGAGAACCATTAAATAGAAGACATGTTGTACCAGTAATATGAGAGAGAAAAAATGATATAATAATTCATCAATTCCCAATGTAAGTCTTTTTCTCATTTCTTCAATTTCTAACAAAAGTTGAGTAATAAGATTATGAGAGTATAAATGAAAAATAGGATAAAAGTAGTTACAAAATATAAAAATATGACATTTATTATGGAATATATTTTTAAAAAAAATTAGTACGTTAAATATAGGACTGATTGAGTAATTATTAACTAATAATAAAACAGGGGTAATTTTATTATTTCTTTTATTTATATTATATCAATAATCTAGTAAAATATATGTACATAACATCTCAGACACGAAAAAATGAGGAACAATATCACTCCCTATTCAGCTTTCATATCTTCAAAAGTGGACCTAAAAAAATAAAATAAAATAAAAATTCACATACTCAGACATACAAAAACGAGGAACAAAATCACTCTCCGTTTTGCTTTCTTATCTTCATTTTTGTCAAAGTGGACCTGTACATCAATAATTCAATAATTCAAGCAACAATAGTAAATTAATGCACGTGATTTACATGTTCTCAGTAAATTAAGCAACAATAGTAAATATACTATAGGTCATTTACGGTAGTTTTCTACCTATATATATAGCTCTTAGTGGAAGTGATTGTTCCATCAATCTTTCTTACAAGAGTATCTAGCTAGCTCTCTCCCAAGACTTATGTAAGTATGGTTCTTCCAATTAATATACTTTAGTATTTTCTTTTTAATTATTTATGGATAAAAGGTTAAGTAATTAGTTTTATTTGTATAATCATAAGAGATTAATTTTTTGCATTCATGCAGATGATGCAGTTAGCAATGTCAGGAAACAGAATGACGGGGCTTGTTGCAGTACTTGTTGTAGTCTTGCTCATGTTGACTGGAGATCATTATGCAACTGCAGGCACTAGTGATTATTTGCTGCTGCCAACACAAAAGATAATGTAAATGCTAATCTCCCAACGGTAACCCTTACCACTGTTGGTATCACCAGACAAATCTTCAACAATTTCATGGATGCTGTACGAGATCTCGTGGTAAGCGGACCTCCTGTCCATGGAATATTGAGATTGCGCGACCGCTCCACGGTGCCAATTTCTCAACGGTTTATTCTGGTGGAACTTTATAATTATGAAGTGACACCTATTACTTTGGCAATAGATGTCACAAATTTATACGTGGTGGGTTATCGTACCGGAGACCTGTTTTACTACTTTCTTGATTCTGCTGTTGACACACCAGGTATTTTCAGAGAATTGCCACATATTGAGCTCCCATTTAACAGTAGTTATCCAGCTCTCCAGCATGAGGCAGGTGATAGAGTTAATATTCCCTTGGGGATAGCTGAACTAGATCAATCCATCCAAGACCTTCGTCACTACAGAAGACCAAACTTGGCTCGTTCCTTTATTGTTGTCATTCAGATGGTTTCAGAGGCCGTAAGATTCAGGTAGCTAGCTAGCTGGACTTAATTTATTAAGAGCAATGCTTAGTTTATCTAAACAAAATATTGATGGGTTGTATTGTATAACACAAGCCATTAATTTTTTTTCAAGATAATTAAATTAGATAGATTTTGTCTAGTTACTTGGCATTATTCATTATGAAAAATGGTATATATTGCAAATTTATTTATTAACTTTTTTGTTACAAGTTATATGTGGCTTGCAGAAGGATTGAGATGAGTTGGACTTTTTTGCCTTGTCGAGCACGAGCTCATTTAAAAGTTAAACAAGCTGAGCCATGTTGGTCTTAGAAGAGTCTATGAACTCGATCTGCTTAGTAAGCGATTCAAGCTCGAGTCAAGATTAATTAAGTAAGTCGGGTTTATAGTCAAATTTAAGCACAACTTGTTTAACTTCATTATTATAAAATAAGAAAAAATAATTAATGAAATGCTCAACGAGTCACGCTTACTCGAGTCGGGGCTAAAAGAGTTGAGCTCAAGCTTGGTCTAATCAAGTCGAGATTGAGCTAGATACGCCAGGGTTTGAGTTTGGTTCATTTAACTAAATGACAAAGATGTTCGAATCAGGCTTAGTCGAGCCGAGCCGGTTCAACCTCACGGGCAGCCCGACTCATTTATTTTTTTTGCAATTGTAATTTGATAGTACAATTTGCAATACATAACGCAACCCAATTCATTAATTAATTATTGCTATGAATGATTATCACAGATATAGAGAATAAATTATACATCAATCCATATACAAATAAATATTACTCAAGGTGTTTTTATTATATGGTTTGTATAATTATGAAATTTGAAATCGATACATCTAATGCTACTTTTGAAAAAAAATTATGCAGGTATATCGAGAATCTAGTGGTGTTAAGTATTAGAGCTGATGGAAGCAGACAAAACTTTCTCCCAACTCGTACCATGATCTCACTAGAGAACAACTGGGATACCCTCTCGACTAGTATCCAACAATCCGTTGAAGGGCGATTTACTCCGTCTGTTGAGTTAGTGAATCGTGAGGATCAACCGGTGTTGGTCAGCTCAGTGACTCCAGGGTTGATTTTAAACATTGCCGTTATGATTTTCGTGTGCAATAACCCTAATCCAAACCAACTGATCTCTCCAATGAGGCATGTAAATGTTGATCATGTTATGGGCATTAATGATGACCATATTTGTTCAATCATTCCAGAACCTACCATCCGTATTAGTGGTCGAAACGGTCTTTGTGCAGATGTAAAGGATGGATCTTTCCATGACGGAAATCCAATAATTCTCTTTCCATGTAAATCTAATGAAGACGCGAATCAACTATGGACCTTGAAAACTGATGGTACAATTCGATCTAACGGGAAGTGCATGACTGCCTATGGATTTAAAGCCGGACAATACGTAATGATTTATAATTGTGCAACTGCTGTGCCTACTGCCACCAAGTGGCAAGTATGGGGCAACGGAACAATTATAAATCCCGAGTCAGGATTAGTGTTGACAGCAGGGTTAGGGAGCAGCCGCGCTGAACTCACCGTGGACAACAATATCTACGACTCCCGCCAAGGTTGGCTCCTTAGCAATAACACCGCACCCATTGTGACGCCTATTACTGGGTTTAAGGATCTTTGCTTGCAATCAAATTACGGAAATACCGTGTGGATAGAGGAGTGTGTGAGCAACAAAAAATTACACAAGAATGGGCAATTTATCCAGATGGTACTATACGGCCTAATGGGAACAAAGACAACTGCCTCACTTGGGAATCATATCCAAGAGGAGAAAATGTGGTGATTGATCCATGTGATGGCGGAGCTGGCCAGCGGTGGATGTTTACTATTGATGGCAGCATTTCGAATTTGGGCACTGGGTATGTGGTGGATGTGAAGCGCTCGAATTTAAACCTTCGCCAAATAATTGTCTACCCTTCTATAATACTGCTAACCAGATATGGCGTTCATGGCTTCTTTGAGTTTAAGTTACCAAGTATGAGTGGGTGATTAAACAAGTGATGGCACGATTGATCAATATGATCTTCTATTAAGGTAGAATAAGCTGTCCTGAAATTATGTAATGGAATAACCAAATTCAGGAGTTGATCTCTTTCATCCCGAATATGTTGGGAAAAGTGAGCTTTGAAATAAAATTAAGTTTAAAAAGATTTTTATCTGTTTGTGCATTTAAATAAGAAATCAACAACCATAACAACGAAAACAAAGATAACAAATAATTATCCACAAGCAAGTCACAATATTTGTCGTGAAAATTTCTTAAAGAGAAAAAACCACGGGTGACTCCGAATTTTCATTATAGTAATATTAATGCGCTTACAATATTATATTAACCCCCCAAAACTTGAGGTTAACAAATTGAAATTATACTTTTAATTTGGTTTCTCAACCTAATTAATCAACTTTACTGCACAAAACAGTCAAACAATAAAGTCTTCGACTTTACAATCGAATGAAGATGGCGGAAAATACTTACGAGCAATAATAAACCGTAATTTCCTCAATTAACTTTTCGGTGGCGCTATACTTTTTGTTACAAGGCTTAATATCTTCTTGCTACCGAGTTTGTACCGTAAGACTATGCAATGTCTTATTTATAATTCTTTTCAAAACCCATTAATTCCTATTATGGATTGGAAACTTTAACATCAAGACTAAACCACATGAACCACATGTTCCTGATTGTTGAGCCTAAGAGTGTAAATGGTAACCGAAAAATTCGTTGAGCCACCAATTCAATGTTTCTTGAGCATCATTGTCTGTTAATAAATACCTTTGGTATCGAATGTCCTTCGTTTACGAGTATATTTCTTTCATAATTAATAAAATAAACTCTAGATTTCCATTTTTGTGATCCAAAGTGGCATGGCAATAAAACAAAGTTGTTCTTGCTTAAGGATACTCCAAATAAGAAGGCTTGCAATCATTTTGTATTTTCATCATCCCTAGTCATTATTAACTACACTTCTTTGACAGAAACTTCAAGGTTCACTTCAGTTTCTAATCAATGGTATACAAAAACAAGTTGAGCTACAAACATATATAAATCACAATGTTGGGCCAAATGGAAATGGCATTCAAAACAATTATAGAAAATGCTACATATTTTTGCAATTATTCCTTGGTTCGTTCGCTGGGAAGTCCAGAAATTGCTTGCAGCCTTGCACGTGATAAGGAACTGCTAAAATTCGAATGGGCAGTGCTGCTCCAGATAAATGCATCAGATCTTTCGCTCGCATTGTACTAAGTTTACAGTTAGAGCTCAATATTAGTTTGAAGGTTGTATGGATGGCTGTGCCATAGTTTTGGTCTTCCACATATTTCTCCAGACAATTGTTTCATTACATAGTCCAGCCATGCCTGTAAGAGTTTTAACTCTGAAATAGGCCATTCAGGGTCAAGTTCATTCTTCACAAGGCACAAGATAAAATTTATAAGATTTATACTCACAAAAAAGCTCCGCAAGAACGAGATCCATTGACAAATTTGTGGACCCGAACCCTGTCCCTAACAATGATCTCTCTCATGTACAACTTACTGATAATCTTTGTCACTTCATGACAATCCCCACATGCCCTGAGGTTTTTAACCATCCTAATTACCACCGGTGCTTTAGTCTTTAGCAGCCCATAAGCAATTGCTAGTCTTTAACTATGCTCCCAATGATCATTCTCTTTCTCTTCATTACCCACATTGTGTAATACAGCTGAAATCCATGGCTCATGCCCAGAATCCCGGACCCTTTTAGATATATCCTGTAGAAATTCTTCTATCTCCTTAGATTCCGGGTGAGACCAATCGCCCATCACAAACTCATGGACGAGACCATCAACTTCAATGGACGTGCAACCAGGTACAGCCTTTATGCCTTTATCCTTGACCTGTTTCCTCACAAGGCTCATCTTCATCCACTGTGAACAAGACACGTACATACTGGATAGAAGAATATAGTTCTCTGCATTGAGCGGCTCTAACTCAAGCAACCGCTCAGAAACCACCTCACCTTTCTCTAAAATCTTATTCCTTTTGCATCCAGCAAGTAGAGTTCGCCAAATTACTGGGTCTGAGTTAATGGGCATGGTTTCAACAAATACATAAGCATCTTGAATTAGGTTTGCACGACAGGGTAGATAGACCATGCAGCCGTAATGCTCCATTGATGGTTCAACTCCAGACTCAAGCATTCTAGACCAATATTTACGGCCATCAGAAACTAGCTCACCATGGGTACATGTAGATAAAACACCAACAAATGTTACATGGTTTGGCTGCACCTGTACAAAAAACAACATCAATAATAATTCAGCACCAATCATACCAAAGAAAAAGAAATATTCTAGAAAATATTTGGTAATAGCCTAAAAGCAAGTCAAACCTTACATAATCGATCTGATCTGATACCTACACTTTGAACTTATTACCTTGGCTTCCTCCATAAAAGAAAAGGCCTCTAATGCATTTTTTCAGATGCCCATGAATCATAAAACCAACAATCATTGAGCTCCAAGCCTTTTCATCTCTAACTGGCATTGCATCAAAATTTTGTTTAGCTTTTCTACACACCCACACTTTGCATACATATTAACCAACGCTGTGCTAAGCTCAAGATCCTTTTAATCAACTTCTCATCTATATACTGAATGCACCCACCTCCCAACATCCAATGCCCCTGACGCAGCACACGCGGAAATCACACTCACCATCGTCACCTCATCAGGCATAACACCCGCCTTTTGCATTACCCCAAACAAACCCAATGCCTCATTAAACATCTCAACCTTTGAATACCCACTAATCAACTATTCCAGGCAATTACATTTCTCACAGGAATTTCATCAAACACATTTCTAGCAAACTTAATCTCTTCACACTTGGCATAAAAATTAACCAAGGCGGTCTGAACAAAGGGACTCGAACCAAACCCAGATCGTATAACGCGAGAATCGACCTGTTGGCCTTCTCTTAAGACCGATAAAACCGAGCAGGCGTTGAGAATGAAGGCGAGAGTGAAAGTGTTTGATTTTGGGTACCCTCTATTGATCAATCGTTTGAAGATATGAAATGGTTTTGTTGATGGGTTTTGGACATGGGAAAAAGTTCTGATAAGAGAATTCCAAGAAAATATGTTGGGATTTGAGAAAAGAGTTTAAAGGCGTAATCCAGGTCGCCGGCAGGGGAGAGACAGCAGAAGCCGACGATTTTGGAGAGAGAGAAAGACAGAGAAAAGAGGGGTAGTGGATGAGTGAGAAGATGAGCGTGGATTTAGCGGAGGACGCGCATATTTCGACAGTTTTGGATCAAAACACCGAATTTTTCTTCTTCTCATTCCAGCTTTTCACTCTTTCTTTTTCAACTTTGTTACTTTTTTAGGCTTAATTTCTAGTACGAACGCAATGGAAGGTTTTCTGCGCGGGAAAAAAACCTAATGAAATGGCAATATATGAGTCTTACGGTTCAGATTCAAGAAAAAGCTCAGATTCATTCTGATTTCAGTTTTAGGGTTCGTTTACTTCACTACCTAATTTCTCTTTCTCTCTCATCAACAAGTTTTTTAGATTTTCATCTGCCTAAATTTCTGGCGGTTGAGTTGGTTTGGAGAAATTGATTTTCCTTGATTTTTATTTTTTATTTTTTTGGTCTTTTGTTCAAGTGGGTCGACATTTTTGGTGATTTTAGATGATGGGTTGGTGAGATTTTGTATTTTCATTTTCGTTTCTTGATCATTGGTTAAATTTAGTCCATTCTATTTTTTGAAAGTAGCCATTGTTATTGTTCATTTTTTTGTATTAATCCAGGTTGTAATTGCCATATGTGTTGTTTATTTTGTTGCTATCAATCAAAAGTAAGTGATTATATGGACTGATGGTTAAAATGGGTTCCATGATTTTTTGTGCTCAATTTGTTTTTTGTGGTTTCTCAAATGGGGATTGCCCAATTCGGCATTGCAGCGCCTCTTAGTAGTTGTTCAGCCCATTTTTCAGCGCTGCAGTGCCCCTTTTCAAGAAAAATCATGCGCAGATTTTTGACAGATTTCAACTGTTAAATGCTCAACCTAATGACTAATGAATCTATCTTTCATTCTAACTTGCAACCTAGAGGGAGAAAAGAGAGAGGAGGTGGAAGAGCTTGGAGAAGGAAGGTCATGGACTTGTGCCATGGTTTTTCAACAAGATTGGAAGTGCTTTAATGGTGGGCTTCATCTAGAAACCAAGGGGATGCCATTCCTTTTCTTTCTTCTTCCTCCAGCGACTAGAACTTATGCTTGGGGATCTAGTGCACAAACTCTTGTAACACCAATGGAGGCAAGGAATTGAATTAAGTTTCTAACTTTTCTTTGATACTTATATTATCCATGGGTGATTACCTAATATTTAGAATAATTTGATTTATTTGTTATGAATTAAATGTAAGACCCCAACTTTTTGAATAAAGATGAATTTTCTATAATTATCATTTTTGAGTATTATGGAATGAATTTAATATAATGTTATAGTTGTGGGTTATATTTACAAATTTTGCAAAGTATGCAACTTGTCATATTATATTCGATTAATCAAAAATATTCTCTGTCGTGGGGAATATTCGATTACTTGCATACAATCATTGGTGGACCTATTAATGTAATTATCATTTGATTGAAAAACGACAAAAATATTTTTATGAAAATAACGGCGGAAGTTTTACCGCTATCTTGAACTACTTAAGGTAGTAAAAGTGCGATGTCGTGCATGGTTGCATAATAAAGACACCTGTATTAATTATCGATGCTTATGTGATAAATCACTCGGTTTTGTTTTATTAAGTATTATTAACGTAATAAAATGAAACATCTTTTATATAAAATAGAATACTTTTATAAAGTTATTCGTTTTATTAGATAATAATTAGATTATATTATATTTTATTACGCATAGTGTTGCATAGTATTTTTGCATAGTAAAATTATAAATAGAATATATTATATTTTATTTAAAAGATTTTACTTTAAATACAGACGATCAGATTAAAGTAAATCAATCTGACCGATTCATGAATTAGTTCTTATCTGAATCCATTCTTCTATAAATGAAAGCTCATTCCTTCATTATTTTCTTACAAATTCACCGAAACTCTACAGAGAGATAAACCGTAAGAGAGAAGAAGAAAAGTATTCTACTACTTAACTACTCTTATATTCAGTTTCTTTTACGGTAAGGGATATTATTCTTTTGTATTCATGAAGAGAACTTCATTATTCCATTCCTTATTATTCATTGGAATAACCTCGTGTACGCGATTACCCTATACTTGGTGACATTCTTCTATTATTCGCTTTATTATTCAGAGGTTGTCTCATACGTATGCCATGGTATGTATAAGGCCGATATCTCACATGTAGTCAGTGTGGTTAGCAGGTATATGGCAAATCCAGGAAAAGAGCATTGGAATACTGTGAAATGGATTTTTCGTTATCTAGCAGGTACAACCAATTATGGTCTTATGTTTGATCGTGATACCGCAATAAGTGAGGTTATAGGGTTTGTTGATTCGGATTATGCTGGAGACCTAGATGCAAGGAGATCTACGACAGGGTTTGTATACACCTTAATTTTGTGGAGGATGTATATGTTGGAGGTCGGTGTTGCGATCTACGGTAGCATTATCAACAATGAGAGGTTTGAGTATACGGCGTTGATGTATAAGCAAAGGCGACTTTGTGGCTTAAGGGACTAGTTGAAGAACTAGGTTTCAAGCAGTAGGCGATATCTAGATTCAAAGCAGATAGTCAAAGTACTATTCATTTAGCAAAGAACCGTGTGTTTCATGCCGGACCAAACATATCGATGTCCCATCACAAGATTCGTGAGTGGTCGAACAATGGTGACATTGCGAGCCGCAAAGTTCACACAAAGGAGAATGTCGCAGATATGCTCACAAAGTTGGTTACAATGTAAAAGTTCAAGCATTGCTTAGACTTAATTCATTTCAAATAATAATCGAGATCGTAGTGGAGTATCTAGGAAAGGGATACATTCACGATTACAAAGAAGTTCAAAGTAGTTGAAAATATGAGCCAAGGTGGAGATTGTTGAATATTTGGCTCCTCTTTCTTCTTTGGTCAAAGTCTCCTACCATTCTTTTTTTCTCACACATCAAATTTATTAATTTCGCGCTTTCTTTTCTTTGCCTACAATCGATTTTGGGCTATAAATAGGCAAAGAAATGAGAAGGGAATGACACACCAAAATCGATAGAACATCTCTTAGAGAATAACATGTTTCCGTGTCGCGTTTGTACCATGCAATGTAAACATCCATTAAAATGGGTGTTTGGGTTGTCAAAGTTAGTTAGTATAAGACGCGTCTCTTGTAATCGTGATTGATTTTGCCGAGAGCCCTCATCCTCGCTTCTTTGATCTCAATTACATCCAGTGTTATTCTGTGTTTCTATAATTTGGTTGAAGTTATGCAATCCATCAAACCCAACTAGTGCATATCTTGATATATATACAGATTTATCTATTGCAAATGATCAAGGAAATTTGAATAATACAATTGAGAGAGTATCAAGATCACATTATTTACCGGCATGTAGGATTAGTTAGTAGTATATTTATTATTATGTGTATATGGTTGGGTCACGGGTATATGGAGGAGGTAGTTAAAAAGTTAATGGTTTAAACAAATATCGTTATAAGCGATGTCTAAGAAAATATAACACCCTTTAACATTAATTAATTAGAAATATGGTAACCATAATATAATAGTGATATGTTAGAAATTTCGTGATATTTTATAATTTAAAATATATATTTATTTTAATTTTAAAAAGGAAATGTACTTGTAATTATTAAAAGATGTGGAGTAATCGAGTAAAAAGTGTTTAATTTTTTTATATTTCTCTCTTCTTGTTTTCAAAATTTTTCCCTCCCCCCCGGCCATTATACGCTTTCTACAATTTTCCCCTTAAAACTACTAGTAGTTTTGTAATGTTATTATTACCAAATTTTTTGTAACAAAGTTCATGATACCCTTAACTAATACTCCTTCGTCATGAAATAAACGTCCTAATTAGTTTTGACATCACTTTGATTATTAATATATATTTATCTAAATTGTTCTTTAATTTGAATTAATTATTAATCAAGTATTTCTCCGCTTTTCTAATGAAGTACTTCCCATGTTAATTAATTCTATAAATCATTCTTTTTGTTATTCACACATTTTCAATTAAGTAGTAAAAGTTAGAATGAATAGAGAAAAGAGTGTAGAGAACCATTAAATAGAAGACATGTTGTACCAAAGTAATATGAGAGAAAAAATGGTATAATAATTCATCAATTCCCAATGTAAGTCTTTTCTCATTTCTTCAATTTCTAACAAAAGTTGAGTAATAAGATTATGAGAGTATAAATGAAAAAATAGGATAAAAGTAGTTACAAAATATAAAAATATGACATTTATTATGGAATATATTTTTTAAAAAAATTAGTACGTTAAATATAGGACTGATTGAGTAATTATTAACTAATAATAAAACAGGGGTAATTTTATTATTTCTTTTATTTATATTATATCAATAATCTAGTAAAATATATGTACATAACATCTCAGACACGAAAAAAATGAGGAACAATATCACTCCCTATTCAGCTTTCATATCTTCAAAAGTGGACCTAAAAAATAAAATAAAATAAAAATTCACATACTCAGACATACAAAAACGAGGAACAAAATCACTCTCCGTTTTGCTTTCTTATCTTCATTTTTGTCAAAGTGGACCTGTACATCAATAATTCAATAATTCAAGCAACAATAGTAAATTAATGCACGTGATTTACATGTTCTCAGTAAATTAAGCAACAATAGTAAATATACTATAGGTCATTTACGGTAGTTTTCTACCTATATATATAGCTCTTAGTGGAAGTGATTGTTCCATCAATCTTTCTTACAAGAGTATCTAGCTAGCTCTCTCCCAAGACTTATGTAAGTATGGTTCTTCCAATTAATATACTTTAGTATTTTCTTTTTAATTATTTATGGATAAAAGGTTAAGTAATTAGTTTTATTTGTATAATCATAAGAGATTAATTTTTTTGCATTCATGCAGATGATGCAGTTGGCAATGTCAGGAAACAGAATGACGGGGCTTGTTGCAGTACTTGTTGTAGTCTTGCTCATGTTGACTGGAGATCATTATGCAACTGCAGGCACTAGTGATTATTTGCTGCTGCCAACACAAAAAGATAATGTAAATGCTAATCTCCCAACGGTAACCCTTACCACTGTTGGTATCACCAGACAAATCTTCAACAATTTCATGGATGCTGTACGAGATCTCGTGGTAAGCGGACCTCCTGTCCATGGAATATTGAGATTGCGCGACCGCTCCACGGTGCCAATTTCTCAACGGTTTATTCTGGTGGAACTTTATATTATGAAGTGACACCTATTACTTTGGCAATAGATGTCACAAATTTATACGTGGTGGGTTATCGTACCGGAGACCTGTTTTACTACTTTCTTGATTCTGCTGTTGACACACCAGGTATTTTCAGAGAATTGCCACATATTGAGCTCCCATTTAACAGTAGTTATCCAGCTCTCCAGCATGAGGCAGGTGATAGAGTTAATATTCCTTGGGGATAGCTGAACTAGATCAATCCATCCAAGACCTTCGTCACTACAGAAGACCAAACTTGGCTCGTTCCTTTATTGTTGTCATTCAGATGGTTTCAGAGGCCGTAAGATTCAGGTAGCTAGCTAGCTGGACTTAATTTATTAAGAGCAATGCTTAGTTTATCTAAACAAAATATTGATGGGTTGTATTGTATAACACAAGCCATTAATTTTTGTCAAGATAATTAAATTAGATAGATTTTGTCTAGTTACTTGGCATTATTCATTATGAAAAATGGTATATATTGCAAATTTATTTATTAACTTTTTTGTTACAAGTTATATGTGGCTTGCGGAAGGATTGAGATGAGTTGGACTTTGCCTTGTCGAGCACGAGCTCATTTAAAAGTTAAACAAGCTTGAGCCATGTTGGTCTTAGAAGAGTCTATGAACTCGATCTGCTTAGTGTTTATTCAAGCTCGAGTCAAGATTAATTAAGTAAGTCGGGTTTATAGTCAAATTTAAGCACAACTTGTTTAACTTCATTATTATAAAATAAGAAAAAATAATTAATGAAATGCTCAACGAGTCACGCTTACTCGAGTCTGGGCTAAAAGAGTTGAGCTCAAGCTTGGTCTAATCAAGTCGAGATTGAGCTAGATACTAGTGGTTTGAGTTTGGTTCATTTAACTAAATGACAAAGATGTTCGAATCAGCTTAGTCGAGAGCCGAGCTTGCTCAACCTCACGCAAGTACCGACTCATTTATTTTTTTTGCAATTGTAATTTGATAGTACAATTTCGCAATACATAACGCAACCCAATTCATTAATTAATTATTGCTATGAATGATTATCACAGATATAGAGAATAAATTATACATCAATCCATATACAAATAAATATTACTCAAGGTGTTTTTATTATATGGTTTGTATAATTAGTAAGTAAAAAGTTCTGATACATCTAATGCTACTTTTGAAAAAAATTATGCAAGGATATATCGAGAATCTAGCCATGTTAAGAGTATTAGAGCCGATGGAGCATAAAACTTTCTCCCAACTCGTACTATGATCTCACTAGAGAACAACC
Source organism: Panax quinquefolius (assembly GCA_020205615.1). Classification (NCBI taxonomy): domain Eukaryota; kingdom Viridiplantae; phylum Streptophyta; class Magnoliopsida; order Apiales; family Araliaceae; genus Panax; species Panax quinquefolius. The sequence continues at coordinate 123,859,781 of CM035153.1, read as the reverse complement.
GGGATACCTTCTCGACTAGTATCCAACAATCCGTTGAAGGGCGATTTACTCCGTCCTGTTGAGTTAGTGAATCGTGAGGATCAACCGGTGTTGGTCAGCTCAAGACTCCAGGGTTGATTTTAAACATTGCCGTTATGATTTTCGTGTGCAATAACCTAATCCAAACCAACTGATCTCTCCAATGAGGCATGTAAATGTTGATCATGTTATGGGCATTAATGATGACCATATTTGTTCAATCATTCCAGAACCTACCATCCGTATTAGTGGTCGAAACGGTCTTTGTGCAGATGTAAAGGATGGATCTTTCCATGACGGAAATCCAATAATTCTCTTTCCATGTAAATCTAATGAAGACGCGAATCAACTATGGACCTTGAAAACTGATGGTACAATTCGATCTAACGGGAAGTGCATGACTGCCTATGGATTTAAAGCCGGATTAATACGTAATGATTTATAATTGTGCAACTGTTGTGCCTACTGCCACCAAGTGGCAAGTATGGGGCAACGGAACAATTATAAATCCCGAGTCAGGATTAGTGTTGACAGCAGGGTTAGGGAGCAGCCGCGCTGAACTCACCGTGGACAACAATATCTACGACTCCCGCCAAGGTTGGCTCCTTAGCAATAACACCGCACCCATTGTGACGCCTATTACTGGGTTTAAGGATCTTTGCTTGCAATCAAATTACGGAAATACCGTGTGGATAGAGGAGTGTGAGCAACAAAATTACACAAGAATGGGCAATTTATCCAGATGGTACTATACGGCCTAATGGGAACAAAGACAACTGCCTCACTTGGGAATCATATCCAAGAGGAGAAAATGTGGTGATTGATCCATGTGATGGCGGAGCTGGCCAGCGGTGGATGTTTACTATTGATGGCAGCATTTCGAATTTGGGCACTGGGTATGTGGTGGATGTGAAGCGCTCGAATTTAAACCTTCGCCAAATAATTGTCTACCCTTCTATAATACTGCTAACCAGATATGGCGTTCATGGCTTCTTTTGAGTTTAAGTTACCAAGTATGAGTGGGTGATTAAACAAGTGATGGCACGATTGATCAATATGATCTTCTATTAAGGTAGAATAAGCTGTCCTGAAATTATGTAATGGAATAACCAAATTCAGGAGTTGATCTCTTTCTCATCCCGAATATGTTGGGAAAAGCTGACTAAATAAAATTAAGTTTAAAAAGATTTTTATCTGTTTCATGCATTTAAATAAGAAATCAACAACCATAACAACGAAAAAAACAAAGATAACAAATAATTATCCACAAAGCAAGTCACAATATTTGTCGTGAAAATTTCTTAAAGAGAAAAACCACGGTGACTCAATTTTCATTATAGTAATATTAATGCGCTTACAATATTATATTAACCCCCAAAACTTGAGGTTAACAAATTGAAATTATACTTTTAATTTGGTTTCTCAACCTAATTAATCAACTTTACTGCACAAAACAGTCCAAACAATAAAGTCTTCGACTTTTACAATCGAATGAAGATGACGGAAAATACTTACGAGCAATAAACCGTAATTTCCTCAATTAACTTTTCGTATGGCGCTATACTTTTTGTTACAAGGCTTAATATCTTCTTGCTACCGAGTTTGTACCGTAAGACTATGCAATGTCTTATTTATAATTCTTTTCAAAACCCATTAATTCCTATTATGGATTGAAACTTTAACATCAAGACTAAACCACATGAACCACATGTTCCTGATTGTTGAGCCTAAGAGTGTAAATGGTAACCTAAAAATTCGTTGAGCCACCAATTCAATGTTTCTTGAGCATCATTGTCTGTTAATAAATACCTTTGGTATCGAATGTCCTTCGCTTCAGATATATATTTCTTTCATAATTAATAAAATAAACTCTAGATTTCCATTTTTGTGATCCAAAGTGGCATGGCAATAAAACAAAGTTGTTCTTGCTTAAGGATACTCCAAATAAGAAGGCTTGCAATCATTTTGTATTTTCATCATCCCTAGTCATTATTAACTACACTTCTTTGACAGAAACTTCAAGGTTCACTTCAGTTTCTAATCAATGGTATACAAAAAAACAAGTTGAGCTACAAACATATATAAATCACAATGTTGGGCCAAATGGAAATGGCATTCAAAACAATTATAGAAAATGCTACATATTTTGCAATTATTCCTTGGTTCGTTCGGCTGGGAAGTCCAGAAATTGCTTGCAGCCTTGCACGTGATAAGGAACTGCTAAAATTGAATGGGCAGTGCTGCTCCAGATAAATGCATCAGATCTTTCGCTCGCATTGTACTAAGTTTACAGTTAGAGCTCAATATTAGTTTGAAGGTTGTATGGATGGCTGTGCCATAGTTTTGGTCTTCCACATATTTCTCCAGACAATTGTTTCATTACATAGTCCAGCCATGCCTGTAAGAGTTTTAACTCTGAAATAGGCCATTCAGGGTCAAGTTCATTCTTCACAAGGCACAAGATAAAATTTATAAGATTTATACTCACAAAAAGTTCGCAAGAACGAGATCCATTGACAAATTTGTGGACCTGAACCCTGTCCCTAACAATGATCTCTCTCATGTACAACTTACTGATAATCTTTGTCACTTCATGACAATCCCCACATGCCCTGAGGTTTTTAACCATCCTAATTACCACCGGTGCTTTAGTCTTTAGCAGCCCATAAGCAATTGCTAGTCTTTAACTATGCTCCCAATGATTCATTCTCTTTCATTACCCACATTGTGTAATACAGCTGAAATCCATGGCTCATGCCCAGAATCCCGGACCCTTTAGATATATCCTGTAGAAATTCTTCATCTCCTTAGATTCCGGTGAGACCAATCGCCTCATCACAAACTCATGGACGAGACCATCAACTTCAATGGACGTGCAACCAGGTACAGCCTTTTATGCCTTTATCCTTGACCTGTTTCCTCACAAGGCTCATCTTCATCCACTGTGAACAAGACACGTATATACTGGATAGAAGAATATAGTTCTCTGCATTGAGCGGCTCTAACTCAAGCAACCGCTCAGAAACCACCTCACCTTTCTAAAATCTTATTCCTTTTGCATCCAGCAAGTAGAGTTCGCCAAATTACTTTGGGTCTGAGTTAATGGGCATGGTTTCAACAAATACATAAGCATCTTGAATTAGGTTTGCACGATTAGGTAGATAGACCATGCAGCCGTAATGCTCCATTGATGGTTCAACTCCAGACTCAAGCATTCTAGACCAATATTTACGGCCATCAGAAACTAGCTCACCATGGGTACATGTAGATAAAACACCAACAAATGTTACATGGTTTGGCTGCACCTGTACAAAAACAACATCAATAATAATTCAGCACCAATCATACCAAAGAAAAGAAATATTCTAGAAAATATTTGGTAATAGCCTAAAGCAAGTCAAACCTTACATAATCGATCTGATCTGATACCTACACTTTTGAACTTATTACCTTGGCTTCCTCCATAAAAGAAAAGGCCTCTAATGCATTTTTTCATGCCCATGAATCGCAAAACCAACAATCATTGAGCTCCAAGCCTTTTCATCTCTAACTGGCATTGCATCAAAATTTTGTTTAGCTTTTTCTACACACCCACACTTTGCATACATATTAACCAACGCTGTGCTAAGCTCAAGATCCTTTTTAATCAACTTCTCATCTATATACGAATGCACCCACCTCCCAACATCCAATGCCCCTGACGCAGCACACGCGGAAATCACACTCACCATCGTCACCTCATCAGGCATAACACCCGCCTTTTGCATTACCCCAAACAAACCCAATGCCTCATTAAACATCTCAACCTTTGAATACCCACTAATCAACTATTCCAGGCAATTACATTTCTCACAGGAATTTCATCAAACACATTTCTAGCAAACTTAATCTCTTCACACTTGGCATAAAAAAATTAACCAAGGCGGTCTGAACAAAGGGACTCGAACCAAACCCAGATCGTATAACGCGAGAATCGACCTGTTGGCCTTCTCTTAAGGCCGATAAAACCGAGCAGGCGTTGAGAATGAAGGCGAGAGTGAAAGTGTTTGATTTTGGGTACCCTCTATTGATCAATCGTTTGAAGATATGAAATGGTTTTGTTGATGGGTTTTGGACATGGGAAAAGTTCTGATAAGAGAATTCCAAGAAAATATGTTGGGATTTGAGAAAAGAGTTTAAAGGCGTAATCCAGGTCGCCGGCAGGGAGAGACAGCAGAAGCCGACGATTTTGGAGAGAGAGAAAGACAGAGAAAGAGGGGTAGTGGATGAGTGAGAAGATGAGCGTGGATTTAGCGGAGGACGCGCATATTTCTTGACAGTTTTGGATCAAAACACCGAATTTTTCTTCTTCTCATTCCAGCTTTTCACTCTTTCTTTTCAACTTTTGTTACTTTTTTAGGCTTAATTTCTAGTACGAACGCAATGGAAGGTTTTCAAAAGGGAAAAAACCTAATGAAATGGCAATATATGAGTCTTACGGTTCAGATTCAAGAAAAGCTCAGATTCATTCTGATTTCAGTTTTAGGGTTCGTTTACTTCACTACCTAATTTCTCTTTCTCTCTCATCAACAAGTTTTTTAGATTTTCATCTGCCTAAATTTCTGGCGGTTGAGTTGGTTTGGAGAAATTGATTTTCCTTGATTTTATTTTTTATTTTTTGGTCTTTTTGTTCAAGTGGGTCGACATTTTTGGTGATTTTAGATGATGGGTTGGTGAGATTTTGTATTTTCATTTTCGTTTCTTGATCATTGGTTAAATTTAGTCCATTCTATTTTTTGAAAGTAGCCATTGTTATTGTTCATTTTTTTGTATTAATCCAGGTTGTAATTGCCATGTGTGTTGTTTATTTTGTTGCTATCAATCAAAAGTAAGTGATTATATGGACTGATGGTTAAAATGGGTTCCATGATTTTTTGTGCTCAATTTGTTTTTTGTGGTTTCTCAAATGGGGATTGCCCAATTCGGCATTGCAGCGCCTCTTAGTAGTTGTTCAGCCCATTTTTCAGCGCTGCAGTGCCCCTTTTCAAGAAAAATCATGCGCAGATTTTTGACAGATTTCAACTGTTAAATGCTCAACCTAATGACTAATGAATCTATCTTTCATTCTAACTTGCAACCTAGAGGGAGAAAAGAGAGAGGAGGTGGAAGAGCTTGAGAAGGAAGGTCATGGACTTGTGCCATGGTTTTCAACAAGATTGAAGTGCTTTAATGGTGGGCTTCATCTAGAAACCAAGGATGCCATTCTTTTCTTTCTTCTTCCTCCAGCGACTAGAACTTATGCTTGGGGATCTAGTGCACAAACCTTGTAACACCAATGGAGGCAAGGAATTGAATTAAGTTTCTAACTTTTCTTTTGATACTTATATTATCCATGGGTGATTACCTAATATTTAGAATAATTTGATTTATTTGTTATGAATTAAATGTAAGACCCCAACTTTTGAATAAAAGCACTTAATTTTCTATAATTATCATTTTTGAAGATTATGGAATTTAATTTAATATAATGTTATAATAAGGTTATATTTACAAATTTTGCAAAAGATGCAAGTTGTCATATTATATTCGATTCGTTTAAAATATTCTCTTTGTCGTGAATATTCGTGATTACTAAGATAATCTACCCTGGGAATTTATAATGTAATTCATTGGCTTTGATCGGAAAAACTATAAAAATATTTTTTGCTGAAAATAACTCACAGGTTTTTACTGTTAATACTCGCTGAACTACTTCCTAGAAGAAAAAAGACACGTAAAGAATACGTGTGGTCAGATAATAAAGACACTGTGTGACAATGGTATCGATGCTTATGCGATAAAGCCACCGCTGTTTTTTATTAAGATTATTAACGTAATAAAATGTAAATATCTTTTTATATAAAATGTAATACTTTTATAAAGTTATTCGCTTTTATTGGATAATAATTAGATTATATTATATTTTATTACGATATAATCAGATAAATAAGCTTTATAAGAAAATTATAAATAGAATATATTATATTTTATTTAAAAGATTTTACTTTAAATCCTGGATATTCGATTTAAAGTAAATCAATCTGGACCGCTCATGAATTAGTTACTATGCAATCCATTCTTCTATAAATAAGCTCATTCCTTCATTATTTTCTTACAAATTCAACGAAACTCTGTAGAGATAAACTGTAAGAGAGAAAGAAGAAAAGTATTCTACTACTTAACTACTCTTATATTCGCTTTTACTTGAAGGGATATATTATTCTTTCAGATTCACAGAAGAGAACTCGCTTATTCCATTCCTTATTATTCTGTTGAATAACTCAGACACGCGACTACCCTATACTTGGTGACATTCTTCATTATTCCTGCCTTTATTATTCTCGTAGGTCAGTTCTCAATGTGACGCCTATGGTAATGTATAAGGCCGTATATCTCATGTAGTCGTGTGGTTAAGCAGTATACGGCAAATCCAGAAAAGAGCATCGAATACCGTGAAATGGATTTTTCGTTATTCAACAGGTACACAACCAATTATGGTCTTATGTTTGATCGTGATACCGCAATAAGTGAGGTTATAGGTTTGTTGATTCGGATTATGCCTGGAGACCCAGATGCAAGGAGATTCACGATGGTGGTTTGTATATACACTTTAATTTTGTGGAGGATGTATATGTTGGAGGTCAAGTGTTGCCTACTAGAAGCATTATCATCAACAATAGGTCGAGTATACGGCGTTGATGTATGCAAGGCGGCTTTGTGGCTTAAGGACTAGTCAAGAACTAGGTTTCAAGCAGTGGCAAGATCCAGATTCAGCAGGTGATAGTCAGCACTATTCATTTAAGCAAAGAACTGTGTGTTTCACGCCGACCAAACATATCGGGACATGTCCCAGATCACAAGATTCGTGAGAGTGGGTCAATGGTGACATTGCGCTTGCAAAGTTCACACAAAGGAGAATGTCGCAGATATGCTCACAAAGTTGGTTACAATGAGAAAAGTTCAAGCATCGCTTAGACTTAATTCATTTCGTCAATAATCGAGATCGTGGTGGAGTATCTAGGGAAAGGGATACATTCACGATACAAAGAAGTTCAAAGTAGTTGAAAAATATGGAGCCAAGGTGGAGATCATTGAATATTTGGCTCCTCTTTCTTCTTTGGTCAAAGTCTCCGCCCCATTCTTTTTTTCATACCCAAATTTAATTTCATCGGCTTCTCTTTTCTTTGCTCTACAATCGATTTTTGGGCTATAAATAGGCAAAGAAATGAGAAGGGAATGACACCAAAATTGATAGAACATCTCTTAGAGAATAACATGTTTCCTGTCATTTTGTACTACGCGAATGTAAACATCCATTAAAATGGGTGTTCGGGTCAAAGTTAGTATAGTAATGCCGCGTCTCAGAATCGCATGATTGATTTTATTTGAGAGCCCTCATCCTCGCTTCTTTTGATCTCAATTACATCCAGTGTTATTCTGTGTTCTATAATTTGGTCGAAGTATGCAATCCATCAAACCCAACTAGTGCATATCTTGATATACATACAGATTTATCTATTGCAAATGATCAAGAAATTTGAATAATACTGGTTGAGAGTATCAAGATCACATTATTTACCTTATATGTAGGATTAGTTAGTAGTATATTTATTATTATGTGTATATTTAGGTCACGTAGTATATGGAGGAGGTAGTTAAAAGTTAATGGTTTAAATAAATTTATCATTATAAATATGATGTCAAGAAAATATAACACCACTTTAACATTAATTAATTAGAAATATAGTAACCATAATATAATAGTGATATGTTAGAAATTTCGTGATATTTTATAATTTAAAATATATATTTATTTTTAATTTTAAAAAAGGAAATGTACTTGTAATTATTAAAAGATGTGGAGTAATCGAGTAAAAAGTGTTTAATTTTTTATATTTCTCTCTTGTTTTCAAAATTTTTCCCTCCCTCCTACGCCATTATACATTTCTTTCAATTTTCTTCTTAAAACTACTAGTAGTTTTGTAATGTTATTATTACTCGATTTTTTTGTAACAAAGTTCATGATACCCTTTAACTAATACTCCTTCAATGCGTTAAAATAAACGCCCCAATTAGCTTTGACATCACGATTATTAATATATATTTATCTAAATTGTTCTTTAATTTGAATTAATTATTAATCAAGTATTTCTCCGCTTTTTCTTAAGTACTTCCCATGTTAATTAATTCTATAAATCATTCTTTGTTATTCATTCACATTTTCAATTAAGTAGTAAAAGTTAGAATGAATAGAGAAAAAGAGTGTAGAGAACCATTAAATAGAAGACATGTTGTACCAGTAATATGAGAGAGAAAATGGTATAATAATTCATCAATTCCTAATGTAAGTCTTTTCTCATTTCTTCAATTTCTAACAAAAGTTGAGTAATAAGATTATGAGAGTATAAATGAAAAAATAGGATAAAAGTAGTTACAAAATATAAAATATATGACATTTATTATGGAATATATTTTTTAAAAAATTAGTACGTTAAATATAGGACTGATTGAGTAATTATTAACTAATAATAAAACAGGGTAATTTTATTATTTCTTTATTTATATTATATCAATAATCTAGTAAAATATATGTACATAACATCTCAG